>PTEX01000014.1:372771-885202 GCA_003342815.1 Eudromia elegans | reverse complement strand
GCGCACCGCCCTCTGCCGCCGCCGCCATCTTGCGCGCCCGCGGGAGGCGCCTCGCGAGCGCCGCGGGCAGAGGCCGCCGCGCGCGGCCCTCCTCGAGCCGGGGGTGGGGGGGGGGTCTCGAGGAGCGACCCCCTCGTGGCGGCTCCTCCCTCGGCGCGCGGGGGACGGCGCCGCCGACACCCGCTCCGTGGCCCCCGCCGTGTCCCCCCCACCCCAGCGCTTGGGTTGTTCGCGACCCGCGGCACCCTCGGCGCCGAAGCGGCCGCCCCGCGCAGCCCTTCCCTCCCCTGCGCGGCCAACGGGACCCCGCGGCGGGCTGGGAGCCTTGGGGGGACGCGTCCTGCGGTGCCCCACGGCAGCCGGTCACCTTAAGGGCTGCAAAGGAACCGGCGACAGAAATAACGCGGCGTCACGGGGCGCTGGCACAGGACGCCGGCTCCCGGGCAGCTTGTTTGCACGCTCCGACCCTGTCATTTTATCTTATTTTGCCAGCACGCTGTTTTTGAAGACGTGCTTAGGGATGGGTCCAACCTGTGGCACTTGGGCTTCAAGCGTAAGCACCCTCAGCTGGAATATGCGGAGCTGGTTTGGATGCGGCTCGCCAAGGCGGGAGGGACCCGGCGCAGCTGGTTCTGATGGGGGCTGCGAGGGCTCTCGAGCTGCACGCGCAGCTCCTGCGCGAGTTCCCTGCAGCCCTCTTGATGACACCGTCGCAAGGGGGCAAGTTGAAGCTAAAAGTGCAAAATACTGCTTAAAAAAAAAAAAATCTCCTCCCCGTGTTTCTATTAATAAACCTGTTTCTGGCGGAGGGCCTGCGCACAGGCCGGTGCACGCCGGCAGCCTCGACGCTCGCGAGCGGCGCCTCGGAACGCGGCCACGATCCGCCCGTTCCTCCTCCATCCGCCCAGGACGCGTGTCCAGCCGCGCCCAGGGGGACCTTTAACGTCTCCGCCGATAGCCCCGGGATGAGCCGGGCGATGAGGAGCCGGGCGAGGAGGAGCCGGCGGCTCCGTGGATCGCAGCGAGCTGGTCTCCGGCCCGCAGCGCGTTCTTGCTCCCCGCGCTGACTCGGTTCACTTCCTTCTTTCTAGATTCCACTGCAGTTTCTAATTTAACAGTAGAAATGTTTCTCAAAGAAATAAGTACATGCATTTTGGGCTCGCATTAGTAATTTTGCTCTTAAGCCCCGTCCGTTCTGCGTTGTCCGCCCATGTCTTTGCTGTAGGTATACTACTTAGGTTTTCAGTGTTAATGCCCAAGATGCAGGAACAGAGGCTGTTCCTGCTGCTAATAGCTTTAGCTGTCTGCAAACTGAGGCAAAGTCATGCGTTTTATGAACAGTTCATCCTTTTGTACTCAGATCCCTCACCATTAGAATACTCTGGACTATTTCCAGTGGAAACTTTTACAGAAAGATCATTCTCAAACATCCCATGGCCCCTGTCCTCCTTTGAGCTGCATGCGATAGGGAAAGCGCTGCTGGTCTGTCCTGTCTTCCAGCTTGGCATCTCCCCTGCTGTCCCGCTCCTCCCCATCGAGCCTCTTCTGCTGCCCTTGGGGACCTGCTGGCCCTGTGCTATTACCTGGAGCACGGCTTAGTCCCCGCTGGGTCCCTTCATTGCAGTGCTCCGTTTTGTCGCTAGCTTGTCATCACCTCTGCAAGTCACCCTTCCTCTCGCCCAGCCCAAGAGCTTTCCTGTATCGCTTGTCAAGGGTTTTCCACGTTAAGACTTGCCCAATGGGATGTGTGAAAGGGTCTGTGGGGGACAGCGAGTATGGTGTTTGCTCCTGAATCAAGAGCAGCGTCGGTGAATCGCGTTGCTGTGTTGTCCCTCCGTGGGGACACGGGCCGTCTCTGCACCGCGGTGTGCTCGCGTGGCTCGGGAGCCTGCCCCAAAGTGCATCAGGACCGTAGAGGTCTTCCCATCGATTCCCACGGGTGTTGGATCCGACTCCTGCTGCGCAGAGCAGTTAATGAGACAAGTCCAGGACTGCATGGGCATTAGGGTGTTCTGCCACCCGTGAAGCACGGGCTGGAGAACCGCTGCCCGGATTTAGCCTTCCCGACAGGGCAGCTAGGGAGGCTCCCAGGGCTTCGGTGGACTGGCAACCACAGAACCACTTTTTTTTCCCATGTTGCAACCCAAAATTTCTAGGTTGTGGTCCCAGTCATTTTCCAAGCAGCGCTTAGTTTATTTTAAGCGCCTCTTGTGCGTGGGCACATTGGAGCAAGGCAGAGGATAAGTGGCAGATGGTCAGCGGCGGAGCCAGGAATAGCCCTAGAACTTCCCTGTCCCAGGACGCAGCTCTTAGAGATTTTGTCCCCAGACTGTGAGATTTGGCTGCTTACAATTCATGAGGTTGCAGCAGTGAACAAAAACACAATCCAAAACAAAAAGAAATGACCATTCCCAGCATTTCCTGGCAGAAACTGGCTTCTATAGACAAAACTATTTCAATTTCTTAAGTGAGCAGTTTGGGGCTTAGTCTGTCCATCTTCTAACCAATTTTATTCCTTTTTAGCTCACTTGGCTCCACTGTCTGCACTATTCATTCATGTTTACATGAGGGGAGGAGGAGGCTCTAAAAGCACCTAACGACACCTTTCAAAGAGACAAGACATATCTGTAACCTCGGTAAAAAATAACTGTAAAGGTAGCGAGGTTGGATAATTATAAAGCATGTAGGTGACAAACCAGCATTTTGCATTTCAGAGGATGAATTGCCTTACTCTCTCCAGTAACCCACTTTACAATATAATAATGGTTCTACATCTTGAGGTTTATGCAATGAAATGGAGGCTTTGGCGAGGTAGAATCACGCTGAAAACTAAGCCGCATTTGCATGATTTTTCTTTTAAATAGATGCATATTTTAAAATCTGGAACTTATCCCTTATGACATACAGAGACCAACCCTACTTGGAATGATGACATTTGAGGTCAGATTGCAAAATAAACTGAGTATTATGATGCAGCAGTACAATGGTGCAGATACCTTTCCTTATGCTGCATCAAGTCCTTCTGAAAACCTTTTGCACTCCAGGGAATCTACTGTTTATAAATTATAAAAGAGGCAGTAGAATATCATGCATAAAAAAAAAAATATTGAAGATGCTAAAGTTGTGGGAAAATGAGGCGAATGCAGGGCCGGCTCCAAAGGCAGCCACTGTCCTCGGTGGAAGCACTGCAGGGAGTCTCCTGGGTCACCCATGGCATGTGCCATGAACTACAATTCATAACATTCAGAGAATTCTATCATGCATGAGCGAGGGTGAAGTCCAACTCCAGTGTCTTGGCGTTCCACATATGTCCTTGCACTTGAGTAAAATAAGCAGATTTTTCTCCATCAGGTAGACTTTCTTGGCAAGGATTTATTGCCAATATTTATAAAGGAGTTTACAGTCTCAAAAGTACAGAAATGCTGGGAAACAAAAAGTAAAAAAAAAAGTGTGCCCAAAGAGGAGATCCAAATGGTTCAAAGTCTTTTCTATAAATAAAAATCCGATGGAAATTCATTATCATTCCACTTTTCAGTGCCGATCTGTTTCCTCGGGATTTCAGTGTGCATCTGAGAATTTAAACTATGCATCACAAATTTCTTCTCAGCAAGGGCTAAAACTGCTCATGGGGTATCGCAGCACTGCAGCAACTACCAAACACCAAGGGATGGAAACATGCTGCCGGGGCTCGGGGATGAACTGGTGGGAACACAATTGCCCTTGTGCTTTGCCTCGTTGCTGGGGGCAGGGGTATTAAGCGAGCAGCACCGTACTCTCCTCCTCTTGCTAGGAGGCAAATCCGTGCGTGCAGTGGAGCATACTTGTGGAATGGCTCTTCCTGTCGCCACGGCAGGCTCCGAACCAAATCGCTGCAGTTTATTATTGAGAAGGGGGACAGCAGAAGAGTTGCTTGAAGAGTGTCTGAGTCTTTACGCACCTACCAAAGGAAAACCTGTTGTCTGGTCCAGTGACAAGCTGCTCAGAGTAGTGCTGTCATCAGGAAAGCAAGGGAACAAAGGCAGCTCTTTGTGGAGTAATATGAGGAAGGAAATTATGCATGCAGATTCCCCGGCAAAAAGTAACGGCCTGGGGCTGTGAATGTGCACGCTGATGCTGCTGTTCTGTTGCTATTTCCAGCAGTCCTGTAGCCTTCGGGGTGCGCGGGAGGACTTCACTGCTGCTCGTGCGTGCTGCGGGCTCCCGGAAAGCTCCGACTGGGGCTTGCTGACCCTTCTGGAGGTGGTTTCCCCCTCAATGGGACGTTTGCTGAATCAGTCCCATTCGTCACCCAGACACATACCGAGTGGCGTTACGGTGCTCTGGGCACCTTCTCCCCAATCAGGTATAAACCGCTTCTGGTCACTAATGAGCTCATTCCCTGTGCTTTGCACTTACAGTTTTTGCACTTGCATTATCCTCAAATCACGGCGACCCCGAGTAACTCTATTTCACATATCTGAGCATTCCCTGCAGTGTTCTCTGGCTAAGAAACTTGCCCGAGGCTCTAAACCCTGGGTAGTTCTGCTATTTAAAGTTCTCATATTTTCTGCTAGAGATTAGTACATATCATGGGTTAACTGAAGTGTATCTATCAGTTAACTACTCAGGAGTATTATTAGTCTTAATTAATTGTACAACATCACTGAGATCCTCAAGAGAAGCAGCTATAGAAGTGCCAAGTATTGTAATTAATTCAACATATCTCATTTTTGAGTAATGGGCTAATAATTTGGTATACTTAGGCTGAGATTCTTCAAGTGAAACTAATTTATTTGCTTAGCCAAAAACATTCTGAAACCTGCGTTTCCATTTACTACTACCACTACATGATTCATTTTGATTTTCATTCATTTCCTTTGATCCAGGCACATAATATTTTTCTTTAATTAATAGGACACTGGACACTGTGTGTTATTCATGTTAAAGCAGAAAAAAAAAGTCAAAATAACCAAATTAATAAGCTCAGAGAAAATTTACATCACCATTTGCCTTCAAATTATTAAATGTTTAAACCATAAAACCTGTAATTAACATTATGGAGTCACTTCCAGGTTTATAATATAAGGTTCCTCATTTCCATAAGTTGCCATTATCTAGAAATAAATGGGATAATTTGAGCTCTGAAGACTGACGAATCAGTTTGAGAGCTGTCAAGATGCACCAACAAGATCTGCTCAACTCCCTGTTTGAAACTGGAGATGAAAATTCGGTTCCCTAACGAGCTCAAACAGGACACCTCTCTGGAAGTGCAAGCAGTGCTCAATCCAAATGACATCACTAAACAGAGCAGTTATTTTGCATGGTGAGAAAACATTGGGTCACTCTTCTAATTGTCACGGAGGGTTTCCCAGAAATTGCATCTGACACATCTGTCCTGAAAAATCTGGCCCAAATTGCAGCTAATGTTCTCACCACGTAACTTCTGCTTTTCTGAAACCATAGGAAAGGATTTCAAAATATTTTTAATATCTTTCACCTAGTCAGATTACACTCTGTCTTCATTCAGCTAAGATACTTCTTTAATGTGTAAACCCAGTAGAATAAGGAGATAAGGCACAGTCTCCCCTATTTGGACCATTTTCCTACTAATTCCTAAGGAATGGGTGTTGGCTCAAGTACTGAGTCATAAGAATTTAATCTCAAAATAGTTATTTTTAGTATCTGCTATTTTTTCTTGGATACTTTTAAAATCAGTGTCCAACTCCTAATTATCTGAAATTCTTTTCTTCTGTGACTGCTTTGGAATGTTCCCTTATTACCCTATTTCACTTACTGGCTTTATTCTCTCAGTCTATCCATATATTATATGAATCCCTAATGGTATCTATTTGGTGAGGAAAGCAGGTGCTTAGCTAAAAGGTGAGCAACTGCTCAGAAAACAGAGGCAAAACAGAGTAACGCCTCGAGATCTCCCTGGTGTGTTGCCATCAGCAAGGGTCAAGGCAAAGCTGCTGCCCAGGATTTGGGGCAGTTTACCCCAAAAAGCCCCCGAGCTCCCCAGCCCTCTCTTGCCTGCCGAACTCGCTGGGCTCGTCACACGTGTGCTGCTTTGCCACGCTAGCTCTGCCAAGCCCAACGGGAGCATTCGGAGGGTACAAACAATTTCTTATCAACTGGTCCACAGCCTGGAGTGAACAGGGGATATCAAAGTGAGCACAAACCAAAACACATTGAGAATATAAGACAAAACTTGCCTGTTTAATCCAAGCTGCCCCAAGGCATCCCAAGTATCTGCTCTGTCCCACTTATGTCCCAACAGCAACCTGTTAACAGCAGAAAATCAAGAGAAGGACCATATCCAATATGTACTGTGGATTAATTAGACACTGCCTGATCACCTCCTTGGAAAAAAAGCGTTGCCAAATATTGATGTAAGGGAAGTAATTTCTTTAATCAAGTTTGAATTGGATTCAAAAAAGACAGCACAAAACTGTCTTGATATACAGCAAATTCTTTAAATCACAGTCTGACTTGTAATACAAAAATGAGTACTTCCAGTGTAAATAATATGCTTGGAGGAAATGTCCTTGGCAAGTCAATTTGTTCCATGCTGCTGATGGTTCCTGTTAGTGACAAGGTGTTTTTTTTTTGTTTTTTGTTTTTTTTTTCCAAGGAGGAAACAATAGAAAACAGATGCAAAAGCCTTTACCAGAAGGCCAAGGAATGGCAGTTTTTCCAACATGTTAATTTAACAGAGAATTAATTATTAAACTGAATTAAGTTTTATTACAATGAAACCTTGTTAAGGCATCTCTTTCCTGCTGCTTCCTACTAGGCTATCCCTTAGAGCCTGAAGCTCAATACTGATCTATAGTACGTGTGGATCTAAAGGCAAAGATTTGCTTTCTCATATTTTCTTCTCGTCTTTCCTACCTAGTACACAGGCTACTGCTTGACTATCTTGGTTACGCCCCGCTAGGAACTCGCCCTGAGAATTGTGCTCCCCTCCTCACATTCCCGCACCAAGCTCTGAGCTCCAGCAAGCTTACGCCTTGGTTTTCCCCTCCTTCCTTCAGCTCTGTGCCTTTTCTAGCGCATTCACAGATGCTTCAGGCTCCTTTCAGCTGTACATACATCAAACTTGTCTTTTTTTTTCCTTTCTGCAAAACTTTCCTCCTCTTCAAGCCCCTTATCTCTTCATCTTCACCAATTTTGCTGTCTTGTTTCGTGCATTGCCTTGACTGTATTTATCCTGGTTTAGAGAAAGGAAAGTGACTTAGCTTATGGCCTCCAGGTGTCACATGGAATATGAGATTCCCAGAAGGAGTCATAGGCCTCCTTTCTCTGGAATCGACGCTGCTGGAGGGACTGTTTCTTCAAGGATGTGGGCCTTAGTGCTTGTGATCATCACCTGCAGTAGGACCCTGTGTCTGGTGTTTGCGTTTTTCAAGCAATTCCACGCTTGTAAAAGCCACGGATTTATGGTGCTATCGACGTTTTAAATGTGGCAGTAACAGCGACCCGCGTGTCCGCTCTAGGTGCACAGAGCCTGCTGGGCGGGGAGGCCACGCGGCGGGGGCAGAGCGGAGCCCAGCGGTGCCCCCTTCTCGTGATCACATTAGGTGAGATCCTGCAAGCACTAGCGGAGCGACTGCTGCCCCGACGCCCTTCATTTCCCTTAAGGCCACATCCAGCCACGTCTAGCAGACTGTCAGTTTTGGTCTCCAGCATCAACCCTGTCTACAGGGCCAGAGGAACCATTCCAAAACTATCCTTTTTCTGTTGTTACTCTTAAAACCTCAAAACAAAAAACATCTGTGCTAAGATTTACTTGCAGTATAATTTTTCCTTTGTGCTTCATAGAGGAAAAAAAACGCTGTCTTTTAAGCAATAATCCTATTGCCCAGGGTCTTGCCTCTAAGGGAAATGCATGTCAATCTAAACACATTGGTGCAGAAATCAGTTTTGTCAAACTCGCTCAGAGTGCTAGTAACATTTGGTTTTAAATTGCATAGACTCAGATTAAGGTTATAATTTACAGTAATTATTACGTAAATATAAAAAGGAATTAAACCAGCCAAGATGCACCTATATTACTTGGTGCAACTAAAATTTGTTTTTTAACTTGGTAGTTAAGGGTTTTCTTATGTAGCGTATTCAAGCCCTGAGAAGAATACACTGGGCTTGGAAATACTGCTCCTGATTTCTTGGTGTACCAGAAACAACATGCAGAACATGAACACAAAATACATGAACACCCTCACTCTGCCCCTAACGCAAAGGGAGGTGGCTGAAGGAAGTGAAAAGTTTCCCCACAGAAATGGGTCTCAGCAGCTGCTAATTCACATTTTTGCCTCCAGACTGCAAACACCACCAAACAGCGTTCCTCTAACCACTGCCCAGCTGGTGCAATGTAAATGCATCACACTCACCCCTCTCGACGACTGTCCTGGTCCAAAGGGTGGGTCGGGTTGAAAGGGCTCTGCGGAACGGCCAATGAACAACATTAATGATACTGAAATTATTCTTTGTAGAGCTGGAGTAACGGCCCATTTCTCAAATTATTTTGTACACCGTCATTTTCACGTTGGGAGAGCGGAATGACTAATACACATACTGAAAAATTCAAGTGATTTCTTAGAAAGAATAACATGTTGCTCGATCACTCATAACCAAATACGTAAACCAGCACGCAGTGCCGCGCTCTTGCGCAGCTCCTATTAGATCTCCATAGCTACATTTGGCACAACAAGCACAAAGAAGAAGTGTCTTTGCGGGGCTGATAAGCAGACAGGAAGTAAGCGAACATCTGCTACAGCTTGAGATGCTTTTGCCTTCAGCGACTGCTGAAAAACCTCAGGCTCTGCATTCCTCGTGCTTCTGGCTTGGCCTTTGACACTTGCAGCTGTTGAACAGAAGATGTAAAATGTTATACCTAAAGAAAAGGAGGAACGCCATTTGCTGAAGGAGTAACGGGCTCTTTCATGCATTTTTTTTCTCTCCTTTTTATCATAGCAAGAAACACAGGATACCAAACAGTGTAGCTGGAGTTGTCTCCCGAGGGCCAACCACTTCCTATTTTACAACTATTTCTTCTCCTAATGCTATGTTTTCCTTTCCAAAACCGCTTTGTTTTATTTTGCTTTGTTTTTTTTTCTGTTTTGGACACCCAAAACAATTGCACCATATTCCAAATCGCAATTACAGTCGTTGTAAGGAAACCATGTGTTTCCCCCAGCCGGGGATGGGGCTCCCAGCCCAGGGAACCCGCCTCGTCGGGGCTGTAGCATGTGCAGCCAGGGAACAGAGTCACACGAAGCCAATATCAATCACCTTCCAGCACCTTTCTTTGTTTAAAGAAAGAGCCGTCGAACCTGATGTTTGCAAAATGAACTCGGCCCCTCAGCGCCGAATCTCTCATGTCATCTCACCTGGAGGAAATCTCAGCTCTTGGCAGTTCTCCCCCTACATCATGCTCTTGTTTGTATGGAAAACTACTGGAGAGAGAGAACAAGTGACAGCAATCTGTCCTCTTGGAGGCCTGGGGGCCGGGTACTGTGAATGCATCTTCATGCCCTTCCTCTAAGACGGTAACTTTCCCGAGGAAATTACAACAGTTGTGATGAAATCATATTTATCCATATAGGGCAGGTCCTCTGGGGCTGACGGGAGGAAATGAGAGCGGGTTTCAGTGTGATGACGGGAGTGACGGAGACTCCACTCCAGGGTTATGTAAGTGCGACCGCGGGGGGAAATTTGCCCAGAAATTCGATGATATTCTGTGCTTTGGAGCCCCATGCAGTTTGTTTTTCTATTCTTAACCTGCAGATGGATGCTATTTTGCCAGAAAACAAACGAAATGCAAAGATGACTTCAAACGCTTGCAGGAACCACGCTGACACTCAAAATAAAGCAACATCAAATAACTTTCCCAGTGAGATCATGAAAGCAGATAGTGATCAAAGCGTGGAAATACAAGCCTGTTACTCCATCCTTCATATAAGACTTTTTTTTCTATCTAGGATCATGAGCTTATCTGGCACGGAGATGCTCAGAGAGTTACAAGCATGGTGTATAAAGGTGGATACTTCAGCAGCCTTTAAATAGTTAAATGCAGAAAAATCCACAAAGACTTCCAGTTTAAACCCTTGAGACTGGTGAATGACTGACTTGGGTTATTATTGTTCTTATATAATAATAACAGCAACAACAACAACAACAATAGTAACATTCATTACAGTGAAGTTCTGCCATAATCCTGTGTATGCAAGCATGAAGCAGCAGATTGGATCTGCTCCAAAGAGTGCACCCTCCAACACAGGTTAAAAAGAGGTTAAAAATAGGGAGTGAATTTGCGCTAGTGGCAAATGTCTTTGTAATTCTGTGGGTTTGGAGGGGTTAGTTGCTTTAAGACGAGAGGAGAGTAGGCAAGCGTGAAGCTAATCTATATAAAGCAGGAATGACTGTAGTATTTGCATAATTATAATATTATTTTCCGGTTTTCACAAAGAAATTACTTTCAACTGTTTTCATATAAGAATAATTAAATAGGTCTTGAACTGCATGCACATTGCATCTAACCAGCTTGGAAAGAGGCTAAAATGTGAGGCAATCTGTAGGAGAAGTGCAGAATCAATGCATCCATTCCCATTAATTCAGTTTTGGAGGAAATATGTTTGTGCCTGTCCGAAGTGTGCGTGTTCCTCCAGAGACTGTCAAATTTCTGCCTTCCTTCCTTCCTTTCCGGTGCCCTCCAAACAACAGAATAGGGGAAAACTGGCCTGGCTGCACAGTGAAATTGAGCCAGTTTTTAGTTAGTAGTTAGTAGTAGTTAGTAGTAGTTAGTAGTAGTTTAGTTTGGGTAGGTGACCCAAACTCTCGACTGAATCTAAGCCAGCCCAATCTCTGCCCGCTCCATTGCCCATGATCATCCAGACCCCCAGGATACATCTCCGCTGCAGAGCTGAGGAGTCTAGACCAGCTGAGAAGATCTCTCTTTCAGTCTATCAAAACCAAAACCAATAATATTAATGACTAATTGTAATTATCAGTGCATTTTAAACCAACCAGAATCCTTGGTGAAGCCGGACTCCAAGATCCACGCTGTTCCCTGAACATGTTGCACAGAGAGAGCTTGCTGCACAGCTGGCTGGTGAGGAAGATCTCGTCCCAGAAGGTTCTCTTAAGCACAAGAAACACCCTTTTAGCATCCCGAAGGTGTAGATGGTCACTGAGCTGAGAGTGCAACCTGCCCTGCTGCAGCTTTCCAGAGAAAGGAGCATGAAAGAGCCAATGGGTCATGAGATTAGTCTCCACGCACACAGAAGGAGACTCCTGCCTGGAATATCACACATCTTTTCAGTCTCTCTCATGGTGACTGTTTGTGCTTTTATCAAATTTTCAGTTTGCTTCTTAAGCTGCAGGACCAGATGGCTCCCATGCATAATGCACTGAATCATGGCAAGGCTTGAGGTATTTGTTATGTATAGCAGCAAACACACGCTGGACCAGGTTACACAGGGCTTCACTGTGAGCATATGGTGCATGCTGCATATGGATAGTACTACAGCAGGTAGCTATATATACCACACAGCTGAAAGATCGGAGCATCTTTTCTTCTCGCAGGTTGTCAGGAAAATGACTCTCCTACCTTCAACACGAAGAGCAAACGGCACAGCCAGGAACGCAGCACATGGCACGGGGCAGACGCACGGCGCTCCCCAGGACGCAACACACCCGATGGCAACGAATCCTGGTGGGCCAAGGACACCAGGCTCTCGTTCCCCCTCTGATTTGCTCTTGCAGCTGGTGATTAAGCTGGCGTCCATACGTTGCCTGGTGCCTGTTTTCATAGCCGAGAGTGGTGGGCAGAATTTCTGCCAAGAAGCTCCTAGAGAAACAGGGACAAACTCATTGCTTGAGAGTATCTTTGTCTTCTGTGTTTTTTTTCCTTTTTTTTTTTTTTTTTTTTTAAGATAGAAGATGAATTTCTCCTCATATCCTTCCTGTAGATCTGGGGTGAATTCGAGACATGGCAGCCCTGTGAAACCAGAGGGAAGGAGACGGGAATTCTTCAGTGCAGCAATCACTGCTTAGCAGAGAGATGCCTACAGGGCTGACACGGAGTGGGATAGGGGCTTCCGTGGCAAAAGCAAGAAAATCACTTTGTAGTCACCCCTCCCTGACACTTTGCCAATACCCAGAGCCAATCATGGAAGGCACGGGAGGAATGAAACAGGCTTTTGTGGCTCTATAGCGAGGACAGCTCCGGAGAAGCTGAGGGTGCTGGTAACGCACCGCCAGGATTCGGCACAAGGCAGAGCGCGCAGGGTGGCTCAGGGACACGCAGTCTCCCAGGCCCCTCGACCGGCTGCGCCGTCCGCGCTCCCGGTGCACGATGAGGGAGCAGCCAAGCAGCCGGCCGGCCTGGCTGCACGCTCGGTATTTCCTGGGGGTGGGAAAACTCGTCCTTCTCTGCTCTCCCCTCGTGCATTTGCCCTCATGCTGGGCACAGGGCCCCGGCCACCAGCGCGCACTAAGGATGCGCATGGCTGCGACCTTTAAGGTCAGCGTTGGATGCACTTTAGCAGGCCTATAAATAGGCGGACTGAGGAGAGGATTTGGCTCTGGCGGATCTTGCTCAGCACTCCGGCTGCAGCTTCTTCCTTTTTCTTTTCCAGGCTTTAACCTTGAGACGGTCCCAGCGGGAAACATGAGCGGCCAAAGGAGACGCTGCTACGTGTCACATGCCCTGCTGTGCTGCAAAGTCCCCACGTACACACGTGTTCCTTCCACCTGGAGGCCCGGAGCTGGTTCTGCTGAAGAATCAAACTAATTCCTGTCTGCCAAAGCAAGGAAAGAAAACAAGCCAAACCCCTGGAGCCCAATTACTTGAAAACAGTAGGACACCTAGCGGATTTGTAAGGAATATCCTTGGGATTATGAGCCACATTTTGTCATTTTCTTGGCAAAACAAACCCTTAGCATATTTATAAAGGGATTATTGAAATAACAGGGTTTCTAGTTAATAAATTAATCCTGTTATAGTTGTTACAGCTTCTGGTTTGCCTGAAGGATTTATCGCACCCTGTAAGAAAAAAATAAGTATCATTGGAGCGGCTTGGGAAAAATCCTCATGGGGAAGGGCAAGGCTCCCAAACCTGGGGCAAGAGCGGGGTATCCTGCCACATTAAAGCCATCTCCATTGCTCCGAGCGGGAAAGAGAAGGAAAGGAGAAAGAAAGGAATCCATGGCAGGTCTAGTAGGAGCAAGGTCATTTCTGAGCTGTGTGCTCAAAATTCTTTCTTGGCTGTCTGTGGTGGAGCCGCCGGTGTTATCCTGCTCATACGTCTCCAGAGGCTGCAGATGACGTGCCCGGGCCCCCCGTGGTGACAGGCGGCTGGTGACTTCGTCCTGACCTCCGTCCTCGGGAGGACGCCCGAGTCCCGGCGCCGCTCGCATTCGACTCCTGCTCCAAAGCGCAGCGGGAGCGCGTCCTCCCTCTGCTCACCCGCACGGCCCTGCGGCGCCCACGCGGCTCCGGCAGCTCCGGAGTCGTTTCTAGAGCTGCTCCCTCCTCTGGCTCTCTACAGATCCCTAAAACACAGCAAAATGAGGGTGAGCTTAGGCCTTGGGAAGGTCTCCAGCAAGAAACTGTCTGAATATATAACTCCTTGTGCATCACAGAGCCTTTGCTTTGGTCCAGAGCTCCAAAAACAGGGGTTTGCTATTTCAGTGGATGCACTTCATGCTCACGCTTTCTTTTCTGACTTTACTTGTGTAAAGATGGGGGTAGCGACTGCTAAAAAATTGCTTTTCTTCTCTTGTTTGACTACTGGATTGGAAAGCTTAAATTATCTCTGCATAATTGCAATGATTCATTGTTTGTTAGAAAATTGGAAAATATTGATTGGATTTCCCCCTCAGGAAATATCTCTCTTAATACAACAGGGTGGGTGGTGGGGTTTCGCTTTTGTCCTTCTGGCCGTGGGATGGGGGAAGCCGGAGGCTCCTTTTGTCTGGAAATCAGGAATGTGGGTCAACAGCACCCGAAGATGATCTGAATTATGGCGACTCCTGCTCCGGGTCATTCTCTGAGCTGCAGTTTAATGGGCTTGGCACAGTGTGGATGGGGAATACAGGGTCAGAAAATCTGGGGCCAGCAGCGCTACTGTTGAACTACTGCCCAGCCATATTCCCTTTTCTTTTTCCAGGCCAAATCCCACTAGTGCTTTTTGCAAAGAGACCTTGACCATAATGTGGGAAAACTAGGAGCACCAAAAATGGGGCAAAACACCCCGTATTATTTTGGGGCGAGGATTTCTCTGTGGGTCTCAGGAGTAGGTGGCAGGACCGTGATGGGGAAGCGGGACACGAGCACCGGCGGCGGAGCAGGCCGGAGCTGACAGCCCCGACCCAACCGGTGCCTTCCGTGTGCTGCTGAACTCGGCTCCTGCAGCTCGAGCTCAGCCCAGACTCTTTGAGCTCAAACTCGGCTCCTGCAGCAGTTTCTGGTGCAGGGTGACTTCTGACACATTAAAAGCCATCAGTGCTCTGGTATTTCAGACCTGACCTCTACTTCTTGGCCAAGTTTCTTGTGAGCAGGTGGGGTCCCAACCAGCCCGTGAAGCAGCCACAGGCACCATGAGGGACCTAAATGGTCTTTACCATTGACTGGGCTTGCATGATCAGGAACAGAATTAATGCAAACTGACCCCAAAATAGAGTGTTTTAATTTCTACCATTCCCTGCTAGTCCAATGTTACCCTCATTTACTGCTCTGAATTTACTCTTCACTGATGAGGAACATCTGCAGCTTGCTGCAAGAGGAAGTGACTCTTGCACATATGAGCAATGTAAATAAAGGGTGTTTACAGGTTCTCAGCTGACTGACAAAATCCAAATCACCCAAACAAAACCACTCTTGTAGAAGGCCAACTAAAAATAACACAAATGGGTTATTTTTTATTTTTATTTTAAGTGACAGCATCTTTGAAGGATGAAACTAGGCCTGAGAAACGTCAGGTTAAAATTAACAGTTTTCTAATGACAAAATTCAATGGCAGATTGAAAATAGGGTGTGAGATGGAAACCTCAACTCCAGAGCTATAAATACACGAGAGCATCCACATGCTCCAGAATTCATTCTTAACCGTAATGAACAACTCGCTGCCCAGAGAGAACTGCAGAGCAGCCAGAGCAGCCCAGACACATCTGTGGACTCTTTTTGGGTCTGCATGAAGAGGATTCGTAAAAAAGGCCCAACTTGGAGGTCACCCATCTGCCTGCAGACTTTGTCCCCATGCTGCTCCCTGAGAGCTGCCCATTCCTGTGGGGTCTGGCATTGAAATATCCCTAAGTGCAATTTACCATCACGTTGCAATGCTCGTAAGTGCCATTTATTCCCACCTTGCAATGCCCATAAATTCAATTTACCCCCATGTTGCAACACCCATAAGTGCGGTTTATTCCCACATTGCAATTTCCATAAGTGCCACTTATTCCCACCTTGCAATGCCCACAAACTCCATTTATCCCCACTTTGCAATGTCCATAAACACAAGTTAACCGCACGTTGCAGTGCCCCTAAGCATGACTTACCCCCACATTGCAGTGCCGGTGAATACCCTAAAGGGAGGCACCTCGTTAAACAAGAGGTCGCTGAGGTGTCGTCAGGTGCAGAGTGAGACACGGAAAGAGGAAAAGAATACAACATGAGGGAGGAAAACTCAAACCTCGCAGGTTCCACCGAGATTTGAACTCGGATCGCTGGATTCAGAGTCCAGAGTGCTAACCATTACACCATGGAACCGCCTGGCAACGCTTCGCCCCGCCCGCGCCTAGTGTCGGCTACGGCGGCCCGCAGGGACGGGGCCGTGCACGCGGAAGCGGCGCGCGCGGCGCTGCCCCGGAAGCGGCGGGGCGCGCAGGGCGGAAGCGCTGCGGCGGCTGCAGGAGGGGTGCGGCCGCTCCCGTCGCCTGTCCCGGTCCTCGCTGTCCCCCCCGCTGCCGCCGCCGCCGCCATGGGCACCCGCGACGACGAGTACGACTATCTGTTCAAAGGTAGCGACCCCCGCCCGCCTGCCCGCGCCGGGGTCACCTTCCGGGGAGGTGACGGGGGGTGGGGGTGGACAGCGGCCTCCTCGCGGCGCTGCCTCCCGGCTCCGCTCTTTTCCCCCAAAATAGCGGCCCCTCCCTGCGCTGAGCAGGGCCAGCGCGGGCGGGAGCTGCGTCGTTATCGGCCCCACCGACGGAACGGGTCGTTTCTGCGCCTAGCCCTGGTGGGAGCTGTCGTGATCCGGCAGGGCCGCCCGTTCCGGCCCCTTGCTGGGCTTCCAGCCCTTCCCTAGCGGTGCGTGGGGCTCCCGTTCCCAGCTGGGGACCTGGCGGCCCGGCCGAGCGGAGCGGGAGAGCCTCGTCACCCAGCGCACGGCCCTGCCTTCCGTAAAGGTGTTTGAGGCGGTGGGAAGGGCTCCCTTTTCGTGCCCAGCAGGCCAGAACGCTGCTCGGTATTCAGGGCTCACAAATCCCTGAACTGAAAGGGTGAGGCTTCTAGGTTGCTAGTTTCCACGGTTTTAAAATCACATATTTAAAATATATCTATGTATATTTTAAGTAGGCGCTTATTGCGGTGCTGTTCTGGGACTTGGAGTTTAGGATTTGTAATTCTGCTTGGTACTCTGTAATCGTGAGAGGTGCAATTCTTGGCTTCATGTTAGGAACCCTCTTAAATGAAAAAAAGCAGCATTATTTCCTCTGATAACCTTGAAGATTCCCTTTCTTTGTCTCTCTTGTCCAATTTCCTTGTGCAAAACATGGCATTATCTCTAAGAGGCTACGTATAAATTAGTCATCTGTGTTGCAGTTAAAATTAAGTCAGTTCCAAAAAGTGCCTCTTTTTTGCACTTGCAGCAAAGGCCAAAGCCATTGGGACCACTAATTTGGTTGCGTTGAACAGTCTTATTTTAAGTACTTATGTACACAAGTGATCAAACCATCGCATTACGTATTTATAAGCTTTCTCGGTGATGTTTGTGACTAATGTTGGAGCTACGAAGGGTGAGAATAAAAGTGAGGCGGGGTTTGCAGGGAGACTGGCTCTCTTATATTAAGCTCTTGCAATATTGCGTAAAGCTGGGACCTAGGTGTACAGGAGTGTTCAAAGCTTGTTTATTTGGTTGTCTCAACCTAAAGCCTCTCACGTTTAAGCCAGTTTGTAGACGCTATTGCAATTGGGGACGCCGTGGAAATGGTGACGGGAAGTGACGACTCGGGTCCCTCAACGCCAAAGGAGATTGCAGGGAGCTCCTGCAATATCCCGTAACAGGGATTGATGTCATAGCTGAAATAACATGACATAAATGCAGGGTAACACAAATAGGGAGAAGAGCCATAAATACATAAATGTGATGGGCATTCTAAGTCAACTGTCTCGTTTCTGGAAAAATCTTGCAATTATTGCAAATAGTTCTTGTTACTAGATGCTGGTCCAAAAGTGGCAGTCGAAATATTACTGAAAGAGGAACCGAGAACTTAATGGGAATACTATGCCCTTGTTTGAATCCGAGACAAGAGCTTCTTTGGGAGTGGATGGAAATGTAGGCAGGATGGTCATATCCATTTTGAAAGGGATATGAGAGAATTAAACAGAGAGGGAAAGGCATAATTGTGAGAGAACTGAAAGCATTCATATACTTCAATGCAAAATGGAGTGCAACTTCATCAGAATGAAAATGAGTGATATAGACAAATAGGGAATGATTGCCTTCTGTTTGCATAATTTCTTTGGATAATCTTAATGCTGCTTTTATTAATCAGCAGGCTCGAGCAAAGGGAAGGAAAGCCTCACAGAAGGCATGTGTAATTTCTGGAACAGTTTGTTATCATAAACAGAAGGTGTAACTGGCTTTGAAAGGTTTCAGATTCATAGGGGAAGAAAAATATCTGGGGCATTTTTATTATGATGGTAAGAATGGAAAGACTGAAGGTGCTGCTTGTTTGGAGATGTTAGGACCTGCTAGGACAAAGATAAGTTTGTTTGTTCTCTTTTCATAATGTTTCTCAGGCATCTGCTCTTGGCTGCTGTTGGACAGGGTGTTGGTCTCTAAGGACACTTAATCCACAAGGACTGTTCCTTCGAGTTTATGAACTTTAAGCTTGTGATAATTTGAGGTTGAGTTCACAGTTTGATTTGCTTTAAAATAATAGGGTAATAGTCTGCAGTCTCGCTGGCTCTTACTACACTTGAATTAAACTGCCACCGGGCTGTTTGAGACCTCAGGTTTTGCTTTGTCAGCCGCTGACAGCGGCTGTGTGTTACAGGCTCTCTGACTGTGCTGGTGGGTGTAATCTAAGCCCACCTATGCTATCCTACAATTAAATTGGAGCAATTGCTACAAAATGCTCTCTTGACTACATTTCAAGCTACGCTGAGGCTTAGCATATGCTAAAAACATGGTTTTTTGTAAATTCTTGTTGTGCATCTCCATACCTTTTTGTATTCTTTCATCCTTATATGTAATCTCACTTGTAGGAGAGTTCTTCTTGAGTAGAGCCGGGGGCTTAGGTCTGTACCCTCACTCTGCAACTCTGGCTTTGGGACTAAAGCCCTTGTTGCTGAATTTGGACCTGACTTGGAGCGTCCGTCAGCTGCCTGCTAGAAAAATTCCCTCCTGTTTTAGGTACTTGCCTCCTACTTTGCATCTTGCACATTTATCCAGCTTTTCTGGTATTGAAGAAATGCTGTGAAACTGCGCAGACCTGTTGGTTTGGATTTGAAGCATGTGTTTTTGTCATGCACCCTTTGTTTATAGAAATTAGTAAGGAAAAGTGGTTGAATGAGAGGCACTGCTCTGTAAAATGCTCGCAAGTCCTGTGCCTTTTGCTGTGTTTGATGTGAAGGCACCTTTGTGCTCCACCTAACCTACCTGCTTATCTGCTGTACTGCAGTAGCACCTGGAGGCCCAGCTCTGTTACATGTGTAATAATATATATGGATAATGAATGTAATAATATATATGGATAATGAATGTGCCCTACACTAAGATGCTCTCTAAGAGGGTCTGTAAGACTAAAATTTACAGAATGAAATTCCTACAGTATCCTGGGTTACTTCAAATTCCTTTTCGCCACCAAATACTTGTCTTGAGCTTTTGCAGGGGTAAGGGCTAAATACATGGATTTAAAGGAGATTGTGACAAATATTGAACTGGCACATCCTTAAACCAGTAAGGATGACCTACTTAAGTCAACTGGGGCAGGAGGGAGGGAAAATTCACTTTGGATATTCTCATTTTTTTTGAAGATGTCCTAATATAAATCTCACCTGATTACAGAAGCCTTAAAAAGTGCTAATGGTCTAAGGGAAGTGAAGAAGGTTATTGAGGGAGTTTTTTAAGGATTGGTTTTGTGTTTGAATTTGCTTAAAGCTTCCTCTAAACTTTAATCCTTCAAGTGCTAATGTGGTAATGAAATTGCTGGTGGCGGTGTCAGTGTGGAAGAGTATCAGAGCGCAGTAAGAGGAAGACTGGGTGATGAAGAATATTGCAGTACTGTATGTGCAGCGAGATTCAGAATATGAGGTCTTATGCATGGGACCTGTAGGAACTTGGTAAACTAAAAGCTTTGCAAACTAAAAGCTTGATACCTGAAAGCTGGTATAATTAGATGTGATCACAAGCTGACAAAGCCACTGAGATGAAATAATTGTAGTAGAGCTGGAAATATTAAAATCCCTATATATATATCACTAATGAGATCTCACCTAGAATATTGGATGCAGTTCTCATTGTGGCAAAGAACTCAATCAAAATACTTGTGGGGGTGATGCTGGGGTAACTGGAAAGACTGTTCACAGTGAAGCACTTGAGAGATTGGTGTATTTAGCTAGTAGAACAAGACCGAGAGAAGATGTGGTTGCTGTCTGTAAATAACTGAGTGTAAACACCGCTGGGAGAAGAAACTAATAAGCTAATGGACAGTGCTGGCACACAAATACCACTATCGGCTGACCACTAATTTCTCCTGAAAATTGGATGGCAGTATTAAGAGTGAACGTCTGGAAGAGGAGCCCGATAGGATTGTGTGCGCAGGAACAATTAGCCTTAATAGAGAACTAGATTCCATGTTAGAATGGATTCCAGTTAGAATGGGTTAATCTCAGGTTATTCCTAGTGTTTCTAGGCTAAGAATGTAATATATAGGAGTGCTATATAATACAAAATACCAAACTGAGATGGTTTGAGAAGGAAAGGAAAACTGAAACGGGATGACTGCTAGAGCTGTTTCGGTTCATAGTTATTTCCAAAGAGTGATGTTTGCTGAGCCTGTCAGGAGCAGGGAGGGTTGAGGAGTTTCGGGCTCCTGCTGATATCTGCAAGCCATTCTCATGCCTGTGTGCCAGAGGAGCTGCTGCGGCCCAGTTAAGTGGAGGAAATATCAGATTTTGAGAAGGAAAGCCTAATATTCCACCTCCTCCCCTCCTTAAGTGGGACATAGATTAATCTGGTCCTGGAAACTGTTTAGAACAAAAGTGACATGAAGTTTGGATGCGGTAAGAAATATCTGGTAAAGGACTTAATATAGCTAGTCTCCTGAAAACTGCTTTTAAACATAGGTTGAACAGCAAAATATTTGTGAGGGTACGTTGCTAAACCAGTTGATATTGCTACTTAATAGACTTATGATGCAATGTGCTGGATAAATGAAAAGATCTGGGTGAAAGACATCCCTTTAGCCCCTGGCCCAGCCTGGGTGACTGCAGGAGCACAAGGTACATCGGTGCCGAGGGACTTGACAAGCTTTCCCTGCCAGGAACTTCCTTGTCACAAATGCAAAGCTGTGGTCCTAACCTGCCAAAGCAGCTCTGAAGATCTTATTTCTTTGCCAGTGCAAGAGGAAACCTGTGGCATTTTGCCAGTGTTGATGATGCAATTCGGTGCCCTGTCCCCAGCGCCGAGTTTATTAGCTCGACATCTTGTGTGTCAGGGCAGCTGAAACTAACCCGCGCTGCCCTGTCGCGTAGGAAAGCGGCACGCTGTATGTGTTCGGTACAGCCACATGTCACTTACCCGCTTGTCACCTTCATAAAGAGAAGCGGTTGTGGAGCCGCTGTCTGTTGCAGCCTGCCTGGCTGCTGGTGCTGTCGGATGGCAGAGCAAGCTGGAAAGGTGCTTGTTTCAATGAAGTATAAGACTGTCTTCAAGCCAGTGCCTGCTTCAATTTTCATATTGTGGATGGAGTTTAAAAGGTGCTTCTCTGGTCCTAGAGTCAAGGAAAATTCCGTTTGCCATTTTTTCAGTAGAAGATGGTATCCAGAAGGCTGCAGAACAGAGCTGCCTGCGACAGACGGGAGGTTTTGCTCTGCTGGCCTTGGGTTTGGTGGGGCTTCTCCTGTGACTGAAATTTGTTCACTGCACTCATTTATTTGTTGTACCAGGCAGCTTTCATACTGCAGTGTTTTAAATAATACCCGTGGCTATTTTTTCTTTTCAAAACAAACACTCCTGCCATATTTTTTAACTTGAGTGTGGACACTTTTCTACTCTACCCTTGATTCACTGCCAACTTAATGAAGATTATTGCCTTTTTTTCTCTTGAACCTTACTCATCATCATTCTCCTCCATTTCCTTCTCCTGTTATCAGTTCAGGCCTTTAATCTTTCATTGCATATGAGATCATCCAGGGAGGCTGCTCTTGGTGTGGCCTAGGCCTCAATGTGTCTCATTTAGTGGCCTAACTTCTGGTATCTTGGTAGTGAGTTTTATGTTATACTTCTACAACTCAGCATTACAGGATGTTAAAATGAATCATGAGTCTTTTTTTCCCTTTGGACTTTAAACCTTCTGTCAATCTCCTGTTAACTGTAGGAGATGTCTTGTGAGCAGAGGTTCAGCCGGAGGGAGGGTGGCTGTCATTCAGGGCCAGAAATGATAGTCCCGATAGCTGCTTCAAGGTCTGGCCCACAGCATTAGTCTTGATTGTTTTTCTGCAGTTATGAAAATTTTCCTGTGCTAGTGGGGAAACTTCTTCTGCAAAGGCCTAAGAACTGAGATGGGGGCAAAGCCTGCTACCTTGCCCTGCATTTTGGACTTCTGCTTCAGCAAAAGAGATAACTGATAAAAGCTTCAGCTGACTTTTAGCTTTAGCGTTATTACAAGTGTGTGAAATCCAAACTGTCGTTCGCAAAGTGCTGACTTTTGTAGTGAGCCATGTGTACTCTTCCTGGAGGAGGAATGTCCTTCAGGGTTGGGCAAAGGAGACTGAAATACAATGACTAAGAATCCAGTCCAGAGTCTCTTCAAAATACTGGTGAATCTGGCGGAACTGGTTCTCTAATAACCTCAAATCATGGACAATAAACCCCTGACAGGAGATGTTTTGCTATATTTTTCTTCATTCTGGGAGATGAGTGTGTGTTTGATGATTCTCAGTGTATGACCTTCATCTGATTCTAACATCATTTTTATTTTCTTGTCTTGTAGTTGTGCTTATTGGAGACTCTGGAGTAGGCAAGAGTAACCTTCTGTCTCGATTCACTCGCAATGAGTTTAATTTGGAAAGCAAAAGCACCATTGGAGTGGAGTTTGCAACAAGGAGCATTCAAGTTGATGGGAAGACAATAAAGGCTCAGATTTGGGACACAGCGGGGCAGGAACGGTATCGAGCTATAACATCAGCGTAAGTGATAGTTTGTATTGCCAAAGAGAAGCTTTTGTGGAGGGAGGTAGTTTATGGACCTCTCTGCTTCCTAGGAATATTTGGGATGTTCATATTTTATTATATCCACAATTTATCAGGGGAGGAAGCCTGAATCTTAGCCTGCTGCCCAGAAGGTTGCCATGGTGTAGACCTGCACAAACTGCTTTACTTTTCTGTGCTCTCACAGTGTGTAACTGGAGGTACTTCTGGCCTGAGATGAAAGAAAACCTTTGAGAGACTTCTTTAAATACTATCAATTGATAAAGTAGCATTAGTATCCATTAAGGTTCTGTGAGTGGTAACTGAAAACCAGAAAGTAATTTATTTGATTGAAAAAGTAGCATGGCAAAAGCTAGAGATAATCAAGTGTGGGAAAATGCAACCTGTTCCTTCTTGAATATATAACAGTGCCACTCTGGGTCTGAAAGGAGACTAGCTGTAGCCTTGCTTAAAGGGATGACGTTTTTCCGATCCACTGAGTCACTTTAAAGTCTCTGTATCACTGCAGGCTGTGCCCTGGTACCCAGTGCAGTGGGAGGGGAGAATTTTCAGGAGTGGGTCAGATGCAGAAGGTGACAGTAGCTCCTTGCAGATCCCCTTTCTTCACTCACATGGCCCAGGGTAACCTAACAGTGCTGCCCTCAGGCCTGGGCTTGGGTTACCCACCAAAGGCTGAGCTGTGGCTGCTGTTCTCGTGGTCCTGTGACATAACCCAGTCTCTGCTGTACTTCAGCTGCCAGTGTCCCCCAGCCTTTGGATGCTGTTTAAGCTGCTGTCTCAGTCATAGCTATTTCCCATAACTCCCCTGTAAGCAGTCAGTTTTCATCATGATGCTTCTCGATGACTCTCTAACGCATCTTTTTCACATGCAGGTATTACCGTGGTGCTGTAGGGGCACTCTTGGTTTATGACATTGCTAAGCACCTCACTTACGAGAACGTAGAGCGATGGTTGAAAGAGCTGCGCGACCATGCTGACAGCAACATAGTAATCATGCTTGTGGGGAACAAGAGCGACCTGCGCCACCTGAGAGCAGTCCCTACGGATGAGGCCAGAGCTTTTGCAGGTTGGTGAACTCAAAATAATTCCCTAATGCTGACTGTCTGGGGATCTGCCTCCTGGTGCAGTGTCTGAGTTACATGTGTGTCCTGGTAGGAGGAGGACAGGATTGCTGCTGGTAATGTTCTTCAGTGATGCATGCTAATGTTTGTCATGTTTTTATACAGTCAAAAATGAAGCCTGGTAAAGTGAAAACACTGATGCAATTTCAAGAATCAGCCAGAGGCGCTGAGGCTGGTTTTAAGCCAGCTTTAGTCTCACGCTTATGGACTGCTTTTCTCACAGAAACTGCAGCTATGGCTTTAGGTTTGAGCCTGCTGCATTGTGGTAACATTACCATCTGCTTGTTGTTTTCTTTGTATCAACTGTTCTCAAACCCTGAGTGTATGCTGCTAGGTGAGCAGGCTCTCTAATTAGAGACAAAATGCAGTCTACTTTTTGTAATTAAGAGCTAACCTTGTAAAAATAATTTTAAAGGTTATTGTATTTTTTGTAAATCCTAGCTTGTTTCAGAGCAGATTACTTTCATCCTGGAGTGTAGCTGTGTTTCTTGCATTGAAGATTTTTGTAACTTCTTATATGGCATTTATGACCAGTGAGGTGTCTGCCTGCAGACATAGGACTATCCTTCCCCTTTATACAGCTAGATCTATTAAATAAGCTGCCATGATATACTTGCAAAAAAATACTTTCTCACATCTTGCTTTTGATTAACTACTGATGAAGCCGAAAGGCTGGGAAATACAGCTCCTGAGAGCTCTTAAATCCAGCTTTCCTTGCCCTTGTGATCCTCAGCCCTTTGCGGGACTGCGATGACCATGTCTTCACTGAAACGTGCACCTTTGTGTTACCTAAGCTCCAGCTTCCCAAGTACTTTCCTCGTGGGGCTGAAGGCCAGGGAGAGGCAGTCTGGGGAGGGAGGAGCCTGGAGCTTTCCTGCAGCTCACATGGAGCCTTTCTGTGCTGAAGCTTAACCTATTGTTTTGTAAAGACATTTGCTTTGGCGCGGTTTTTATTTAACTAAGTGGGAGGCGGTGAAACTTGATGAGGTTAAAGATAATGTAGGAAACTTCCTCACACATTTCCTGAACATGCTATAAATTCTCCCTTTCAGTGATACACAAAGATATGCCTCAAAGTAACACAGCACTGAACTGATCTCCGTGCCTCAGATGAGTGTAAATTCAGCTGTTGGCATTGGGGGGCATTGCTTTGAGATCACATAAGGGGAAATCCAACAACTTCCAATCCTTTTTCCTGGTACCACGTTATTTACGATGAACAATGCTTGCACAATCTGATACAGAAGTTCTTGCAGATGGGAGAAAATAAATGGTGTTCCCCCTAATTACTCTGTTTCTGTCCACACAGAGAAGAATGGTTTGTCATTTATCGAGACGTCTGCTTTAGACTCTACAAATGTGGAAGCTGCATTCCAGACTATTCTGACAGGTGAGTCATCTGGTGCTTGCTTTTTGGAGGGAGGAGGTTAGAATGCTGCTCAGATAAGATGCAAATGGACATTTCTTTGCCTGTAACATGTTTAAAACTTTTCCATTTAAGCTTTTGTCACAGATAAAAGATTCAGAGCCTGATTTTTTGGAGTGTCCCAGCTGATAGCTGATAGGTTTTGAGTCCAAGGCTGGACTCAAAAACACCCTGTTCATTTTGCTCCTGCCTTCCAGTCAGCTGCCTTTATATGCTGCAGGTTCACCTATGTTTATGGGAGAGGGAGTGTATGTGGGAGAGAACTGCTTCATGCAAGTAACAAGTTAAAATAGCTGAAGTCTTTTCAGAGGGGAAGTCAGTCTAGCCTGTTTGACTCTTGTTTGAGCACTGCTGCTTTTAGGGATTTCTGAGCTAAAGGGGAGGCGCTATCGTTGCTTTTTAATAGTCCTGACTGGACTTTGGCCTTTATAGCACGTGATGGGAGCAAGTTTTGCAGTTTGTGTGCTCTATGTGTAAAGTACTCTGTTTAAATCTTGTTTGATGAGCAAAATTCAACTGCAGCTATGCAGGGGTCTTAGTTGTGATCCACCTAAGCAGCTATGGCTGGGACAAAGCAGGACAAGAGCAGCACGTGCAGTGTGTGAAGGTTGGTGATTCTCAGCCTTCACAAGCGCCTCTCCAAAGCTCTAGGCTGACTCTTCAAAACAGCTGGCTGCTGTGTTGTTGTTGTTGTGATATGTCTCTCTGTTTTAGGTGCATCAGGGAGTTGTTTCTGTTTTCTCTGAGTGTTCCAACATGTTTTCAAACTTCAAATTTAGGCTTCCTCCTTCCTGACATAGCATGTGCCAGCCTATGCAATGTTCCTGGTATGAGCCAGCAGCACTTCTAAACTTCATGTCACTATTAGTCAGATCTCACTTCCGTGAGCACACAGTTGGATTTGGATTTTTTTCTTTTCGCCAGATTGTTCAGATCTTCTTTTAAAAACACCCCATGAAGGGGCTGGGGATGTTTCATACTGGAACATGCAGGTGAAGTGGCAGCTAGGAAGCTATTTAATATAATGAAATTATTATAAATTCTTTGGCATTTTTAATGATTTTTTTGAAATGCCATCTGAATACCCTAGCTATGGAGAGAGACTGTGAGAGAGTTCATAGGTTGCTTATAGGAGCATTCAGAGCCCAGCATAATGAGATCAGTAATGCCTCTACTACATGCCTTCTGCCTGTATCCTCTAATTTCCCTCCTAACTTTAATTGTAAGAGGTAGGTTTTGACTCAGTTTTTTTACAGTGTGGTCCTAAACAGTGGCATATGAGTACCCAGTGCTGTAGAGATTTAGTTCATCTTGCTGCTTTCACACCAGGCTGGAGCTGGAACTTGAGTTCCTCTGACCCAGCAGTGTGGCTCCCTTTTAACTTCAGTCCACTGTAAGCAGTCAGGCAGTTATAAGCTCAACATGGCACAAATTCCCAAAAAGGAGAAAAGTTGAGAGCTGATCTGTTACTCCCTCATGAGTAACTTCTGATGCCATCAGAGGGTGGGTGGCTAAGGAGTGCCTGAGTGTGATCGTATCTGGCTGAGGTGCTTCATGGACTTCCCTCTCCTTCACCCACCTAAAGACAGTCTTATCACATGTGCTTGTGTGAAATCAGGCTCGGATGTTTAGGGACAAGCACCTTTATTATTGCTTGGTTGTAACTGCTGGAACCTAAAGCTTCTGCCTTTACCTGTGTATATTTTGGTAGGTCCTTTCCCTTAGGAGGAAACGTTGAGGTTGGAGCCTGGCTAAATGCATTGCATATGCTGCAGAGCTACCCTTCAGCTTTGCTGTCTGCCTTTTCAGTTTTCAAAGGGATCAGGACTCTTGGACAAAGGACAATATTTAACTACCATGCTTGTTCAGCACCAGCCTAAATAAAAACAGTCTGAAAGATATCACAAGCAGTCTATTCCCCTCAGGCTGGCTGTCGGGCTGGGTCATATCCAGCATGAAATGGTTGCCTAATCGCCTGCAATCTTGCTTTGCAGCATCTCTGCCCGTGGTGGCTAAAGAGGTGGAAAGTTTGCCGCATGCCCAGGCTGCTCCCTCTGGGGAAGCAGTCTTCCTCTTGGGCACAGACTAGGCTCTTTCCTTCCTCTCTTCCAGCAGCCCCTTTGAATTCTGATTAGCAGTAGCTTGATTTCTGGGTTTAACTTTCCATAAGGGAGTGCAGTGTAACAGGAGAACGAGTGACTGGAACTTGCCCTCGGATGCTGACAGATTGTTAGGGCTGCTGCTTTCTCACAAACGTCAGTGTTCCCGGCGTGTTGTTGTGACCGTGTTTTGGGTGAAGAGCTCTCGGGCGTGCAGATGACATCCCTGTTCAGGAGGGGTTTGGCTGTGCTGGAAGAAATACTGGTGCTGATTAGTGAGCATGTGGCTGGCTCCACATGTAAGCTCCTGTGTCGGGGAGATAAAGCTGAAGTAAATAATGCATTAGCAGCAGGTTGCCTCCATCTCTGATTGGCATGCAGAGGAAGAATGTTCTGCCAATAAACTTCTTGATAACACTTCACAACTGGCTCGTTCTGTTAATGATTTGCTTTGAAGGAGAGAGGCGAGCAGACATCTTAGGAATGCAGCTTTCAGGGTGACTGTGCAGAACCGTGGAGGGGCCACGACTGTGTGTGCCAGAGGCTGGAATACTTGCTCTCCTTTGAAGAGGCAAGCTGGAAGAGCCACAGGCTGCGGGCGGAGGTGGCTGACAAAAGCAGAGGCAAGGGATGCAGCTGCACCAGCTCCACTGGTGTTTGCAGTGCTGGAAACTGACCTCTCCGGAGGTCCTGGGCGGCTTGGGTGCCTTTCACACAGTTGCTTAGGTCTTCCCTGAACAGGGTGACTGCGGCAAAACTCCCCTCTCCAGTTGAACGGGACTCCCTGCTTTGCTGTTTGCTGCTTGTTGAGGGTTTGGGCACCTTTTCCTGCTGTGGCTTACAGTAAAGGTCCCTATCCCCATTCCTCTGTTGCAAGATGTCTAGACTTCAAAGGCTGACTCTTGTGTACGTGAAACTCCTTCAGCAGCTCCTGGCAAAACAAGAGGGGCTGCTTGTATAACTGCATCCACTGAAGCGCTTACAGGAAGATAAAGCATCCTTCAAGTACGCTGGAGTCTGCCTGCACTCCCCCTCGCTCTGTGATATTTGTTTACTGTGCTTTGCTGTGGTTTTGTCTCTTAAGGAGTTCCATCTTGAGGAAACAACATCACAGAGCATTAATGTCAAGAAATGCAGGGATTTCCTCTCTTGTTTGCCCTGTGCACCTGAAAATGAATTAAATGGTAGCGCTGGCTGAGCAGACAGGGACCAGGCGAGTTCCTCAGGCAGCAGTGTCCTTTTCCCAGCCCTCTTAGTGCAATGTCTGTCTCTCGGAATTACCAATTACGCAGTGATGCGTTCTGCTGAATGTGCTCTTAATAAGGGCTTACTCAGTTTCTGAGCAGAGAATGAAGTGCGACGCCTTCATTTAAAAAGCACCTGCCTCCATCCTCGTGGCATTCCGGGTGCTGCTTTCTGTGCTGTAGGCTCTGCCTGGGGGTGTTTTGCCCTGGGGAGAGCAGGTTCAAGCAGTCCTCACCTGCCTTCTCGCTCTGCAGAGCTCTGGCTGCACAAGCATTCCCTGCCAAGGAGGGAGAAGGGGCAATAGGCACCAACTATGGGTCCCTGACGTTGCCCGAGCAGCTCTGCTGCTCTGTTCCTGCAGGACCCTTGAAGAAGAGGGCAGCGAGTGGGTTCAGAAAGGAGCCTCTTCACTGAGTCAAAGGGGAAAGAACCCTTCTCAGCAGATAAATGATCTGTTAAGATCGTTAAGGCTTTAGTATGCGGACCCGGGTGGAGGAGGTGGTGACATTTCTCGTTAGTGACTAGTGTGAACCTGCTTAGGAGGTTCTTCAGCTGACTGAACGTTGCCGGGAGCTGCTCCCGGCGCGTCTGGCGGTGGTGGCACAAGCCTGCGCTTGTTGAGCAGGGCAGAGGCCCGTTCTGCTCCGGGACAGAACCAGGCGCCCTGTGCTGCGGGTGCAGAGCACAGCCGTAAAACTTGTCCTGGGGAATGCAGAGCAGGTCTCTGCCACCAAGATCCTTCTCCTCCCACCTCTGCACGTGCTGCCTCTCGACCCTGCTGTGCAAAACCTCACATCCTGTGTAAGAGGAGGGTTGCAGGTGACTTAAAGATCGATTTCACATGACTCACTCAGCTTGTGAAGCCACTCGTGTGCGAGACTGTTGGAAAGAGCTGTAAACCCTAGCAGGGCTGAAACTGGAAAATCCTTTTGCATGTGCAGCTGATGTTTGTTCATATCAGCCACTTGCTCTGTACCTGGATGCATCTGAAATATCCAGCTTTCCCAGCAGTTTATTCCTATTTGAGCTGTCTGAGCAGATTCCCTCCAAGTGTCACCCCAGGCCCAAGTGCTCTCTGTCCCTGAACCCAGCAGCTGCAGGGCAAGCGTGTGTCTTGCCAGCAGCCTCAGGGAGGTGCAGCTCACCCTGCCTGTTCTGCCTCTGTTGGCGGCTTAACTCCGAGTGGGCTCCTTGAAACCCTTGTCTCTCGTGGCAGCCTGTTGGACGGTCCCATCCAGCCGATGGGGACTTTGATGCTTTGCCTTTTTGTGCCCAAGTTCTCTGCCGAGCCGCGTCCTTGCCCTCACTCCGCTGGGGAGCCAGGCACACGGGCTGCCCTGGGCAGGTGCAGTGCTGCCGGTGCGGGATGGGCTTCTGCCTCAATCTGCAACACTTTCAAACTTTATTAAATTAAGGTTCAGCAAGCTTGTTTTTTTTAAAACTTGTTTGCATATTCACATTTTAGGCCATTAAGTTCTCTTCTATTTTTGGCATCCTTTTTGCGTTGTGGGGTGAAGCGTGGCACCTGGTGGCACCTCCCAGCGCGCAGCTGGAAGGGGCGCGAAGCCAAGCGGGTGCCGTGCTGCCTCCTCGGGCAGCATGCAGGGAGAGCGACGGGGTTCCACCCTGACCCTGCCCACCGGGTCAGGCTGGCATGTCTTTGCTGGAGTCCATACTTCAACCCTAATTTTGAAGCTGGTCTGCACAGTGCCTTCCAAATGGCTCACGTCATCACATTTTGCTTAATTCTAAATGCAGAAGGTGTCACAAGGGGGCTTATGAAAGCTCCTAGGCGTTGCCTGTATAGCTCTATGTATTTCATGAAAAATGACCAGAAATATCTTTTGTACGATGCTCAGCTTCCCCTGGCTCGCTCTCTGGTGCTGTTCTGCTGCTCTTGCTCGTAATGACCAGCTCTTTCTTGTCTTGCAGAGATCTATCGTATTGTTTCGCAGAAGCAAATGTCCGACAGGCGTGAAAACGATATGTCTCCAAGCAACAACGTGGTTCCCATTCACGTCCCTCCAACCACTGAAAACAAACCAAAGATGCAGTGCTGTCAGAATATATAAGAATTGTTCCTTCTTTCCTAAAAGGCTGTGTATATTCCCCAGGTCCAAGATTTAAATATATTTGTAATTCGTGTGATTACTTTCTTGTGTTCAGTTACTGCTTATTCCTTCTGAATTTCTCCATGTCTTAAACACTTTGATTTCAGTGTTTATCAATCTATTGCTTCCATGTGACTGCAGTATTTTCCCAACACGGCTTGACTCTGGTCCAGTAAATCGTTCGGGACTGAACCGATCTCTTTCCAACATGATGCCCGCTAGTCAGAGTGCAGACGTCCTTCAGTAGGCACTGGAAGATGTTATTCTGGTCCTCCCAGAACAATTACTGTCAGTTTAACTAGGAAAACCTCTCTGGGCAGGAGTTTCTTTGCTCGTCTCAAGGTGTCGCATACTGCATCTAAAGCTTCATGAAATGCCTCTTGCTCTCAAGTGCAATTTTAATGTAAGGTTACATGTTTCTGGCTATATCTTCAGAAGGCCAAGTTGAGGATTTTACAGAATATTAAGTGAGGGGGAGGGAAAGCCCCCTGCAAACAAGCAGCAGGGTCGCTGCTGGCTGCAGATGAGCTGCTGCAGGCCTGGAGATGGTGCTGGGGCCCCCTCCGAGGTGCCTCTGAAAACAGGAGGAGCAGGAGCCACTTCGCCGATGAGAGGTTGCGCTAACACTGGAATTCGCAGCGGTTTTTGGTGTTGCCCGAGAATAGGTCTCCGCAGTGCTGGTAGTATCAGGATTTGAGGATAACTTTTTCCTCGATGATGCACAAACTCGAAGGCTGTTGATCATTTTAATATTTCAAATGCTTGAGCTGATGAGTCAGTAACTTCCACAACCCAGTCTTAGTTTTCAGTCCTGTTTCATACAGTACTTTTAAAGCGATTCCAGTGGTTTGGTATCTGGTGTTTAATAGAAATGCCTGGCATAGTTCCCTTGCTGGATGCATTCCTTCGCTAGGATTTCAGTACAAATAATCTGTTTAAGTAGCTTGTTCAGGGATACATGAATTGTGCCTTCTTCGCTGCATTCTGAAACCACTGCATGCAATACAATACGCTGTGTTCCAAATTAAGTCACTAATATTGAGATTTGGGGGCTAGAGGCACTGAATTCCTGCACTATTTAAAAGAACAGTTTGTTGTATAAATGCCTGCAGTTATTTATATAATTACAGGAAAGTGGTTGTAGGGAAAGTTTCCCAAGCTCTGATATGACCCACTTGGGACTCCCACATTTGGGTGGGCACAACCAGCTGTATTTCTTACCCAGACTTCCTGTCTTGCGGTGCTCATGATGTGTAAGGCACACGGAAGGCATTGCTGTAGTCGGTCACTTGTGGTTTCTTTTTTTTCTTTTTATTCCATTTCTCCTTCTCATATTTGTTTTGGAGATGCTATTTTGATCTGTTTGTAAATTACTTTGTATTTTATGCATGTACTGTAACTTGATTTATTATTTTTTTAGATTGATTTAAATATATTCATCCATAATTCTAATAAAAGAATTACAGGGGACGACTCAGTACAGTGTTGGGTATGCTTTTTTGGGAGAGCTGGGATTTCACTTGAAGGTTTCTACCAGCTGGAAGGTAGTCTGTTTTGGGGGACATGCTCTGTGAAGGCATTGAAGTAGAAGTGCTCCCTGAAAAGGAACTGAAAGGGTCCTGTACTCCCTGAAAAAGAGAGTCATGTAATCCCGGAAGGAGTGGTGTAATCCATTGGCATTTTTCCCTCCAACTTGGTGTGCGGATTTGGGGCTGCTGCAGTGCAGTCATCACAGCCGTTTGGCAGCTCCAGGTTGCTCCTATGGTCTGAAGAGTGGGATCTCTCGTCAGCTTCCTAATGTCTTTCCCAGATCTCTTGTTCTCTCTGCTTTGATGCCAAAAAAGTTCCTATAGAAGAGCAAACTACCGGCCTTGTGCAGCAAGTTACTCTTCAAGCTGTTTGCTGCCCCTCGCTGCTCCGCGTTGGAGGTGGGATGCTGGTGAGTACTTCCTTCCGCAGCACTCGTGTGTATTTTGGAATTAACCCAGTTACGAGGGCAGCCGCTTTCTAAATGTGTCAACAGGAAATGCAAGAAAAGCCTTCCCTTCCTTTCCCTTCCCCTCCTCCTGCAGCTCGCGTAGGCGCCGGCATTGCGCTGGGTGTGATTTTGTGCAATTGCTTCCTTCCATGGCATCACTCAGGGACTGAAGGGTCTCTCCTTGGCTGCTAGGAGGCAGCTGATTATCAGAGCTGCTGCTTTTGAGCCCTGGCATGAGTTTCTTGCAACTTTACCCTGCAGAACGGGTTTCACTCACCAAAGGCTTTTGCTGTCATTTACAGATTTGGAAGTCCAAATCTTACCTGCTCAGCAGGCAGCAGTGGGCTTCTTTTTTTGTATTTTATGAGTGTTGAAGTTGAGACTCTTAAGCAGAAAGGACATGGCATTGTTCGCATTTAAAGACATTTTTATTACGCTAGAATTGCTTATTTTATCAATTGAAACCTGATGAATTTCCAAACTTAAAAAGCTTATTGAGTGTGGCTTGTCAAATAAGAGGATTACACGCTGAGCTTAGTTTAACAGGATTTTCTTAGAAATATGAAGCACAAATATTAAAAAAGCTTCAAAATGTAACAGTCCACTGCATTGCCTTGGAGTTATTAATTCTGGAAGTGTTTCTGCTGCAAATCTGAGCTTGCACCTTACTGTCTAGATTCCTTGGGAGTAGCCAAATCTGCTGCAAGAGGTGCACTTAACTCTAAATTGCCTCATTTGGGTGTTTCTTTTTCTTACTTTTTTGAGATGTCCTGTAATGGTGAATCCAGCCTCTGGCTCCTAAGCTGATGCTCCCAGAGTGTTTTTGTGCAGAGCTGAGCGGCCTCTTTGCAAAATGAGCAGGTCTGAGAAACACGCGCGCTGAGAGAAATCCTGTTTATTTTGTACAAGGTAGCATACCTTTGCACAGTGAACAAATATATTACAAATCTGTCTTGCTTTAAAAAAGTATTGCCATTTCAGTGCCTATTTTCTAAACTAATGCTAATATACAAGAATGTACTTACTTCGTGGTTTTCTTTTTTTTAATTTACTTCTTTTTCCTGCTAAACTCTCTGCACATCACCTGATTTGGTTTGAAAATCTGGCTTTGTAGAAAGCCAAGCTCATCTGTGCTCTCTCTCCAGAGCCCCCGGTGAAAAGGTACCGCGGCGCACGCAGGCATCGCTCGGGCTGGCACCGCAGGCTGCTTGTGCTGCACATCAAGGTAGGTCTCCAACGTTAACATTTTGTCACGAGCTGCCTTTCTCTTGGTAGTTTTGAGGTAAGTCTTCCTCTATATGCACGTGAAAGAAATCCCTACTGGCCCTGCAACATAATGGTCTAGTTACAGCTCAAATAAGGCTTTCCTGGCAAACAAACTCACCACTGCGTGCGTGCAGATGTAAGCTAAGTAGTGGGGCACTTTCCTGCAATGTGGATATCTGCTGCTCTGGGCCCGGAGGGTTCTGGGGTTGGCCCAGCCGCCTCGCTGGAGTTTGTGCAGCGGGGCCAGGGCAGAATGTCCTGCAGCGAGGAGGGGATGGGAGCCGGAGCCGCATCCCAGCACATCCCTGCTCTATATCCTGTCCTCACAAACTGATCCTTGGTGGCTGCTTTCTCTTAGAGGTCCATCAGACTGGCGAATGTGCAACAGAATTTTGTTTTATATATATCTAAGAAGCAATCAACTTGCTACTCCCACGTTTGCCTAATAAAACTACATATTTAGTGTCAATACTACTTCATGCTCAAAATCTACAAGGAACTGCTTAACAGCAAGTACTCTACTTTCTAGGTCAATAGAGGTTACAAAAAATAAACACGGTGGCTTAGTCCAAAGCTTTACCCTCGCCAACCTCTTAATAAATATTTCACAAACAGCTGCTGAAAAAGCAAACCCAGTTTCAGCTTAGTTTTAATGCCATTGCAGGTAGAATCACCAGTGGATAAAGTTGCACTACATGGTAATGCAGACGGATGTATGGGGTGCGTGGCAGCCGCTCGGTGCTGTTAGCTGAGCCGCGACGAGGGCCCTGCAGAGCCGGTCCCGAGCAGCCCGCGCGTTGTGGGTGGTGGGAGGAAGCCGGAGCAGCGTCGCTCCGTGTGCCCCCCGCGCAGCTCCGTGCAATGAGAGGCAGCTGGGCTGCTTCGCACCACCTGGCACGGTCATCTCCTAACGTAGAGGCCGTGTAAGGAACACTAAACAACAGCTATACCAAGCCAAGCAGGCTGTAGATGGTTTAAAAAATATATGGTACGCTGGGCAGAAGCCTCATTGTTTAAACTCAATCATTGTCAAACTCTAAAGGTGTTTGTGGTGACGTCAGGTTGTAAAGCTGCCCAGAAGGGGTGTATGTAAAATTACTCAAATACCCTGGTCCTTAATAGGAACATGGAGGTGCCAGAGCTGATGATGGAGCATGGGCTGCGCCAGGGGCACATGGTGATGGCCACGTGGGCAGTTCTTGCACGGAGCAGCTGGATGCAACTCCTTGCTTGGGTTCAGGAAAATATCCATTTCCATGGCAAAGATGTAAAATAGATTCCAGTCGCCTTGATCCTAACAGCAAAAGGTTTCTGAGTGCAGCCAGTGGGGATGTCCAACTGCACTGCAAGTGCTTCTACGGAGAAAGTTTCAGCGTTTTATTTTACAGCGAGGCCAGGGTGTGAACGCGGCACCGGGAGGTTTTACGCCTCACTCGGGTGACGTGTTCCAGCCAGGCGTGCGGGAGGTTCCCCTCAGTTCCTGTGACCCAGATAAAAAGGGCTTTTTAAATAACATCATGCAGCAGCTGTTGGCCCAAGCCCACGTCCCGCTAGGGCAGGTCCTTGTGGGTGGCAGTTCCATGGTGCCGACGTCCCGCAGCACCGAAAGGGAGGGTCTTCTCCTCTGCTTCCTCCAGCTGCTATCCGCAGCGCGCTCTGCCCGAGAAGTTCCTCCCTTTAGGACTGCTTGTCCCAGGACGGCCCGTGTGTTGGGCTGTGCCGGACGGGGAGCAGGTCGTAGTGACTAGGAATGTGGCTGTTCCTAGGCAGGTCGTAGGGGTTTTGGTGGTAGCTGGCACTCCGGCCATGGGCAGCATCCTGGACCACGGCGATGGTGGGTTCTGCGGGAGCAAGGAGGCGGCGCTCAGGGGAGCTGGCAGCCTCGCCAAGGCACCGGCTTCCACGGGGGCAGAGCAGGCAGGTTCACACCAACCCAACCCCAGGGACCCGCTCCCAAGGCCCAGCGAGCTGGCAAACGTCCCTGGGTTTTGCTGCAGCTGCCTGTGCTCTGGGCAGCTTTAGGACATGCAGGCAGGGCCCGCAGCCCCACGCCCACTGCCACTTACCAACTTCGTAGATGTTTTTCGCGGCTGTGTTTGACGGTGGCATTTCTGAGTACGGGGACTCCCTGTGGCCGGGGGACTTCATCTCCACATAGCTGCTCTCCGAGTGTTTGCACGTGAGAATGGGAGGGTCTTTGATGGTGGCGTAGGGGTTTTCGCTGCTGTTCAGGGAACAAGTGCTGGAACTGCATACAGACTCCTTCATGTAATCTGCAAGACAGGAGCAGAGCAGGGCGTTAGTGCAGGGACAGGGACAGCCGGGGCTATATGGGGACATGGGGCGGGGGCAAAGGAAGGTCCGGGAAGCGTCGAGCCCGGGGCGGCGCCGTGCTCCGGGCCTGGCCCGGCCATCGCGTCCGCCTCGCAGGAGCCCCCTGCTCCGCAGCGAAGGTTCCGGTGCCGGCAGCGACGGCCGGGGCTCTCCAGCACCTCCACGTGTCCCCTCCTGCCTATGAGGCTGCGCAGGGGAGCACCCAGAGTTCCTCCCTATTCCTTTGTATCCCCTCCGCTCGTGCAGCCCTTGCTGCTCCCCTGCCCTGGCCGGGGCACGCGGGGACCGCAGCAGCGTAGGCGCCACGTGGGGACCCTGGCTGCAAGGACCCTGCCAGGCTCGCCTCGGAAAGGAAATGAAAAGAAAAAAGAAATAAAAACAGAATAAACGTCTTAATATTGCCATTAAGAACGTGCCATTGCTGCTGTGTGCATCCTGCTGGGCAGTGCCAGTAATTTAGAATTAGAGCGATGCAATGAAAGATGAGGCATTTTCTTGTGCTGGGTTACAGTGCAAAGGCAGATCCTGGTATATATGAAATACTCCTGGTGAGAGAGCGGGGCTTGCAAAATAGCTGCAATCCCAGTTGCCCCCGCTGTCTAGGATGGGAGACAAAAAGAGAAATTCAGGTTAAGAAATAGACAGACAACAAGATACCGCTTCTCCTTCCGAGAGCCTGGTGTGCATGGGCAGCCTCCCCGGCCTGCCCGCTCGCGTGCCAGCGCTGGGGCAGCCTCTCAACGCTACTTTTGGGGGTTGTGTATGCCTATGTTTGCCCACACGTGTGCATGTGTGTCCATATGTGTGCATGGGCATCGAGCAGCCTCTGCGGCACCCAGCCCCGGCTGTGTTGCCCCAGCTGGAGGAGCACACGGAGCACCAGGCCAGGTCACAGCGGGTGGCCCAGGGCGACAGCCTCTGCTCTGTGCCTCGGTTGCACAAACCCCATCCCCGTGCGCCCAGGTGTGGGCGACGCCGAAGGGCAGGGACACAGGAGGGGACCCAGCACTAGACAACTGCAAGGGAGGAGGGGGTTGGAAGAGCCCCGGGTCCCGACACAACCATTAGTCTGTAATCAAATTAAGAAGCTCCTAGAGGGCCTTAACCTGGGTGAGATTTATCAATGCCCTGCTTAAGCCGAACAATTCCCTTTAGTCCCAGCACAGGAGACAAGAACCTCAGAGACACAAATGCTCCCTGGCCACCGGCTGCGGGGTTGGTCCCTGCAGCTTCCGCAGCCTGGGCCCAGGAAAGGGCAGTCAGTGAAAACCCGTCCCCGCTCGCGGCGCAGCGACCTGTGACACCCGCGGCACGGCTGGTGGCAGCGTGTTTGGCTCTGCCCAGGGGCCTCGGCTCCGGCGCTGGGCCGTCTGGGATACGTGTTTAAAGGCAAGGAGGCACCAGGGAAAGGCAGAGCTCAGTGGCATTCCTGAGGCTGAAGGGACCTGTGCTATTTATTGGTCCTGCTCCCCATGCACCCAGCTTTGCAGCTGGGAGGGTTGTTCAGGGGCAGGAAATCAAGGAGTGGATTTGTAGCCCTGGCCAAGCGGTGCTGGGTGCCCTGGGCTCCCTTGTGCTCCAGCAGCTCTCGAGACGCAGCGGCCCCAGGAGCTGCTTCCCACTGCTGGACATGGCAGGTTTGTGTCTGGCTGGGGATGAGCCCCTTTGCTCCACACGGGATGTGATCCATGGAGCGTTTTGAACACCATGGAGCCACGGGGCAGGTCATGTGCCAGAGCTCAGCAAATTCGACGCGAAAGGCCAGGGGAGCATCTGGGCTGCTTTGGCACGAAGGCAATTTGAGGGTAGTTAAAAAGTCTGGCCTCACTTGCCAAATCTCCCTGTGTGACTCAGTTTAAGCCAGAACACACGCATTTGCAGGCACGCGGGCCGTGCTGCCCTGGCCCGCGGTGGAGCCAGGAGACACGTGCTCCAGTTCTGAGCACCCCTCTTCCGTGCTGCCTTCTACTGCTCCCTACCCTCACAGCAGGGTTTATTTTTGCTATTAGGGAGGCTGGACATACTCGTCTCTGTCGTGCTTTGCTCTCCCTTTTGCCTTGAACATCCCCTGGCATCAGAGCAGCTTGACTGGGTGCCTCCTGCTGTGCCTGAAGGGCTGTGGAAATGACCACGTGTGCAGGTAAAGCTGTTGCGCCTCCCATTCACGGCTGCTGCTCCATGCAGAGCCCTCCCAGGGCCCAGCCTTAGCCTGGCAAGTGTCACTGCTGCTCAGCTGGGCACGTGGTGAGGGCCCCTGTGCTCCCTGCACTCTGCGATAGCCGCGTGAGGCATCCCAGCTGCCAGCGAGTGGGTGTCATGTGAAGGCTGGTTAGTTGATGCCACCAGCACATGAGTGTTCCCTGCAAATAAAGGCCGATGGACTGAGCTGCAGAGGAAAGCTGGGAGAGGCATCACTGAAAGACCCATCCCTGCACCCACCACTGTCACCATGTGCTACCACAGATGGTCTCGAGCTGTTGCTAACTGCAGCAAGAACCAGGTAAGAGAGAAACCAGCCTCCCGGCTCGGTCCTGGCCTCAGGCAAGCGCAGCCTGCATGGACACAGGGGCTGTGCACACATGACCCAGGGGTCCCCCTTGAACTGGGCGCCTGGCTGGGAACAGGGACCGCGGGGCCCTTAGGCTACAGGGCAGGTGGCAGCACAAATCCAAGCAGGGATTTTGCCCAGTGTTTCACCCCCTAAACCCCTCAGGCAGATGGGGACATGCTTGCAGTCCGGGTACCTTCTTGCCAGGTCAATGTCTTGCCCTCTCCAACACCCACCCTCCTCAGTGACTAAAGAAGCCACCAAATACCTTCTAGACTTCTAGGCGTGAAGTTTGTTTTTTTGGACTAGGCAATAAGCATGTAAAGAAACTGGCTTCCATCCTAAATGCCAACATCTAGAGCAGCAGCAAATACTCTTCCCAGCTCCATGTACTGCGAGGCTTTTTCCCTTTCCCATTGGGATGTGCTCCCTGTGACACTGTGGCTAAGGAGGTGCAATACTACTGCACAGGGTCTTGCATGTTGTTTATAAATAGCGCAACTTTTAAACTGATTTTTGTGCTAGTTCATTTAACTGTTTTTCCTCTAAGAGCAGCTTTGTGCTGAAATAGTGGATCTTCCTACTAGCTGAAACTGGTGGATTGAGGTCCCTCTTTGTATTTACCTATTCCATAAATTTGTTGTTCCTGAGATTTGTTGCTAGTTTCATCTGGGGATTCTGGGTTGTAAGGAGATGCTTTTTACTAAATCTCTTTTGCTGTATTTTGTAAACAGCAGTAACAGAAGCCCAGCATTCTCCAGGGCTGGCTCTGGAGGGATCACTGCTCTATAGAGCAGCTTGGATTTGCTAGTGTCCATAGCCATCAGGGGAAAAGTCCAGCTTTCCAACACGCTGACCAGAGCAGACCAGGGGGCTCCTGAGGAGCTACCAGAGACAGGGCTGGTTTTCCTCTGCTCAGCCAACTCCAAGCCAAAGGTGTCATGGAAAGAGGCCGGTCTGTGTTCGCTGCCTGCGCTGACAGTCCTGCTGCCCTATTTCTAATCTGAGAACTCCTGGGCTCACGTGAGCCAGCTAGGACCTTGCTGGGGACGTGCCCTGAAATGGGTCAACTCACCGTCAACACGACACGATGATGCCCCAAGAATGCTCCTCAAGTACCACTATCCCTCTCTCCCCATGAAACAAGGGTCCCCTCTTTTCTTAGCAGCCTTGTTTAAGCTCCTCATGCCCAGGGCTATGGAGCCATGAGCACAGGTTCAGGCCACTGTCACCAACTGCCACCAGGCAGGACAGCGGCTGGTTTCTAACAGAGCCTCCTCTGGCCCGCGAGCTCCACAGGCACCCGCTTCCCTGCAGCAAACCCCCCTGCAGCCACGTGCTGAGGCAGTATTTGCCTCTGTAATTCCCGGGCACGTGGCTCGAGCTTGCTCTGTCCCTGCCTGTGTGTGCAGGGCCCCCGTGCCGGGCACCCGGAGCTCCTAGCTCACCTCGCTAGGCCACCCTCCTCGCACTTTCTGCCAGGGTGGCTCCAGGGATACCATACCTTTGAAGCTTTTTTCCATTATGTATGTGTTCTGACGTCTATCCATCCCACAAGCACCTGCATGAAAATGATATATAATGGAAAACACATAAATATTTATGTAAATTGGGTTGCTTTGACTACCGAGCAGAACATACTCTTTCCCCTACACTGTACACCCAGGTCCTCCTCCAGGGAGTCTCCTAAGCACAGCCGGAGCTGTGAGCAGGTGCCCGGCTTCCCTGGGGGTCCTGGGCATGCCCCAAATGCGGCGTGTGCTTAAGAGGCTCCCTGGAAGGGAGAGCTTTCCTGACACAGAGCCCTGCCCCGCACGGGGAACAGCTACCCACCGGGGGCAGGAAAACATCTGCTGGCCTCTTCATTACTGAATCACCAAGCTGGATCCAGCAAAGAAAGCCCAAACAGATCAATCCGAGGCTTAGACTGCAGGTTGCACTGCATTACCCTGTGGCTAACTTTAGGCCCTGTCTCCTCGGTGGGCAGCAGTATGGTATTTAACTGATGGTCTCAGGTTCCAAGGTGCTGTGTACGATAGCTGGACATTAGTTTAGGTGACTTTTTGCTTTAAAATTTGCACCATTCAGTACCTGCCGTGAGACGTGTGCTGCGCGTGTGCTGCAGGCTGAGGGTGCAGCAGCTGTTAGGAGTGCAGGGCTGAGAGCACAGGCCTTGCCTTACGTGGGTGCAGAAGAACCCGCCACCCCCTACACCGGGAAGGGGAAGGAAAGCTTTTCCATTTTCACTATGGAACATTAGCCTAGGCATCAATCAGGTCAGAGGAAAATCTAATGCAAGTCTTTAAATCTTTTTAACGGCACAGTCTGATATTTCTTATTGACTAGCAAAATCAACACAAATTTCGTTACTGAAATTGAAACGTCTTAGTGGCTCACAGTATCCACCAGTGAGTAACTTAGTTATGTTGTTTAGAGAGCTCTGCAAACAGCTTCTCCCAGAGGACTCCTGGCTACTTGTCCTTTCATGTCCTCTGGTCCATCCTGTGGGTTGTGGCTGCATCCATGGGGATGCACGTGAAGAGCTGCTGAGCACACGAGGGCTGGATGAGTGACTTGCTTGGGACCAGCCTCAACCCCCCTTGACACATTTGCCTCTGAAATTCTGCCACGTCAGTCAGAGATAAACAGAGAGAGCAGGAGCAATCCTGCAGGACCGTGTCCTTGTAACTCCTGGGGCCTGATGTCTATGCCAAGGCCCACGAACATTTCATGCCTTGTGTAAGCAGAGGTTACGCTGGGACGCCTGCTGTGCTCGCCACAGAGGCAGCTGGTGTGTGTAATGTCCCATCTGCTCCGAGCAGCCTTGTCACACCCTTAGAGACGTCCCCAGTGAGATCACGAGGTCCTAGAGCTGGCTGAAGGCTGGCAAAGCCTGAGCACTCGTTGGCGCGGAGAGGATCCAAAAATCCCAACCTGCACTTTTTTGTTGCCCCATGCTGGAGGAAACCACCCTCTGATCATTTTTAATCAGCGCAGCTCCACCAGCACTACTGCCAGCTCCAGGGGCAGCACCAGCTGCAGCTGCTCAGGCTACCAGCAGCAGCTTCAGCTCCAGAAGCGCAGGATCCTGCTCCAGGAGGGCGGGATCCATAGGGAGCTGGCGCTGGCCCGAGGGAACCTCACATCTGGCTCAGTGGCAGCGCTTGCCCACTGGGGTTGCGGCCTTCCTTGTACTGGAGCAGCTGTGGGGAAACCAAGAAGCTCCATCACGCGAGATTCCTAGGGAAAGCAGGACACGGGAGAGGCGATCCTGCCTCGGGAAGGCTAAGGGATCCCCAAAACCCTTCCCAGTCAGCTTCTTTTAATTCTGCCCGCAGTTTTCTCTATTATAATTCTGTGCTTTTATATCACACTTTCATGTGTTCATTGCATTCCTCAAGAAGGAAGATGAGCGATGGAGTCACCAGTCTGTAGAGTGCAAAATGAGGAGAAGGCCCCGCAGGCTTCAACCTGGCCCTTCAGGAAGGGCAGGGTTCCGTGCGACGCTAAATCACCGGCTGGGGTGAAATGGGAGGCGCATCCTGCAGTGTTTTTCCACACCTCTTGGCTCTGAGAAAATGCAAAGTCAGCTTTGAGGCGAAAGCTTTCGGCACCAGCCCTCCCGTGGGGCGAGTGCAGCTCGAAGGCACACGGCACATGATGCAAACACGCTTAGTCTCTGCATGGAGGCTGCTGCCAAAGAAAACCCCACAGGAGCTAAACCCAGTCTCACTTGGAGCTTGCTGTGTCCTGTGCTTGGGTTAACGAGCACAACAGCCTTTAGCACAGCCAGTAAATAGCCTAAGGGTCTTGCTTGGTTGCAGTAGAGCTGGACTCAGCAATTGTCTGCTGCAGAAAGAGCAGAGCAAGCCAGGGCTGCCACCAAGAGCAGCCTGGTGACACGTGTAGCTACGCGGACATGGTGCTGTGGCTGGCCACAAATGAGGCTGTTGACGCCCCCTCTCCCTGGCACCGCTGGATCCCCAAAGGTGCAGCGCTCGGCCACACATCCATGGGAATTATTTGCACGCTGGACGCTGCTATCTGAAACATGTTCATCCCTCTCCTCCAACTCCATTTAACAGACAGGATTCTCCCTGGGAAAATGCCTGAAAAACTGGTATTTGACTCTCAGGCCAATGTGCCCGCAGTGACAATGTGGCGTGGCAGGGCAGAGGGCCCGAGGGAGGAAGTTTCCCCCCAGACAGCTGGATCCAGCAGACCTGCTGAACCTGCTCCTTGCCAAGGGTTTCTGTGCCCTCTCCAGCAGGTCCCTGTCCAGCAGGAATCTCCCAAACCAGCAGGAACAGAAGAATTTAGATTATGCAGATGACTCATGTGGATGAGTTATTTACATGCTCTCTTGTCTTCCTACAGGTTCCAACAACCTTTGCTCTGCTCCTTGCATCTCTCAGTTGAAAAGGAGCCTCTGAGGCTCCCAAGGAGCCTATCACCATTTTTGTGAGCTGATGTCTCACTTGGTTGGTGTGAAAAGCCTGTCTTTAGGGATCATTGCTGCAGCTAGCCGCATTGCTGCCTGAAGAGCTGGGAGGTGGCTCCACAAGAAGAGGGTGTCCGTCCCTTCTCCTTAGCTGCTCTGCAAGTCCTCGCCCCTACCTGCCGCTTCCAGCACTTTGTGGGGTCATGGCAGGGTTGTGCTTGCCGCTCTCCTAATTCTTTGTAGCTGAGCGGGAAGCTGCACAATGCTGGGATGTAATTCCTGCACATGATCCGGAAAAGCTGGGACTGAGGAGGGGATGCAGAGGTCGTATAGTCCTCTTTAACACTTTAGTATGTAAAGTTCTTTCAAGGTCAAGATCCCCTATAAGACCTCATTAGGCTTCACTTGTGTTTAATGTTTATAATTCAAGGTTTTTTTTCTTTCCTTCTTCAGTGTTTTATACGTACCAAAGGAATCCTACAACTTTTATTGCACAAAAGTAACATAGCTAAATGAAAAAGTTTGTGTAAAAATGGCCTTGATCTGAGCAAGAGCACAAAAATGTTATGAGAGACAGCATAAACAAACATCAGTTTTGGTGCTGAAGAGAAAGAAAAAAATCATTTAGCATGAAATAGACATTTTGAAACAAGAGGGAAAGGGCTCAAATGAAAATCTGGACTGCCAAATGCTATGGAAAAAATTGTTCCTATTTTTGCTGGCAATCACTTGCTAAAGTATTTATCACTGCTGCATAGCACTCGTACTGCAAAAGCATTCAGCACTGCTTCTACTGGTAAAACAACACGCAAGTGTTCAGGGCCAGCGTGGCACGCCGGGAGCTCACAGCACTGCAGGAGAAACCCAAATAAAGCCAGAGAGTGAAGCTGTCAAATGGCGAGTGGAAAATTCAAGGAGCAGCTGGAAATCCTCAGCCCCCCGCAGCTCCCCAAGGTGTCACAGCCAGGCAGGAGGGCAGCTCTGCAGATGACTGTGCAGGAGGAAACACTGATGGCTGCTAGTGACAGAGAGAGCTTCGCTGAGGAGCCTGACAGCTTTGTGATTTTCCTGAGGCCGGGCAAACTGCATCCGTGGAGCAAGCCATGGTGTGAGACCCAAAGAGCGTGACGAGATGGGATGTCTGGCGGGGCCTCATGTTCCTGCCTTTGCCAGGTGAGATGGATGACCTTAAAAAATCCCCTAACACTATTTCATGCTGCACTTTCCCTCACATTGTGTTCCCAGTTAGTAATCCCAGTAAAGGAAAACACTTTCTGATATTGACAAGCGGAATTCCAAGCACTGGATGGGAAAACAGTTAACAGGTGAAGCACCAAATCTGGCTAGGTTTTGAGAAGGAGTAGCTAAAAGCTCCATTACAGCTGGAGTTTGGGAGAATAAATGGAGAAGGGGTGATCAGCTCTCGCTCTTGACTGATTTGCACTGGCCAGGGGTTCAAAATAGCCTCAAAAATGACCCCTGTACAAGAGCATCTGGGAGGCAGCAGTGCTGAGCCCATAATCCAGGGCTCTCTGGGGCTTCATAGAGGGGTTTGCTGAGATGACAAGATTTGGCACTAATCTGTACTACTCACAGAAGGAAAAAACAAAATACAAATGTGAATTTTTACTGTTCTAAGTTTGCCCCTAAAAAAAACACTTATCAAATTTATAAATGATTGAAATGACCATCCAGGGCAGTGAGCCCAGAGCAAGGACTGACTGCTGCTCGACTCGCTTTGTGCTGAAGGAAACGATTTTCAAATCCCGACCGACCTTCCACTCCTGGCAATTCTGACAGTGAAATAAAGACAATACCAATAGTCCTCATTATTGCTAATGCCTTTATGAAAGGCAGATTTGGATGTGGAAATGCTCTAACGTCTACCAAAATGATTAAATGGTGCAAAAGTTACTGACCTAGTTCATTCAGATAGCTGTAGGGTCTCCAGTCTGTGGTTTCTCTGTCAAGGGTTTTGATACTGAGCTGTTCAAAATATGATAATGGGTTAATGCGGACAGAAAGAGACAGTTCCCCCTCCCAAGACTTCAGCCCTGTGATGCCATGAACTGGAATGGGTGATGACTGCCGCTGGGCCTCACTGTTTCGGCTATTTAGCAGGATCAAGTGTGATGGTTGTTCACTACCATTAGGGAAAATCACAAAGGAAAGTCACCTCCACCAGCCACGAGCACAAGCATGCGGGAGAACACAGGAGTTCGTGGGTAAGAGGTGGTTCCCATCACAGTGCCTGGGTGCGAGGGCTGACATTCTGCCTGTTGCACCCCCCTGTGCCAGGACAGCCTGTTACACACACACGGCGAGCGAAGGGGGTCACTGGTTCTTCCATGCATTGGCGGGCAGGAGGTTTCTCACAATTCAAGGAAAACCACATTGGAAATGAGGCTTAAAGCCCTGAGCAGACGTGCCAGCAGAATCAGACAGGTCCAGGGTTGCCACCTGGCTGCCACCACTGGAAAAGTGATGTTCCCAGGCAGCGTGCCGGGCAGCGGCCACGGCCCTTGCTCCCGCACTCTTGGCCTTTGCGGGCGGGAAGGGTGGCCTGCGCCAGCCCAGTGCCACTGGAAGCCCCGCACTGTTTTACAAGCAGGTGCTGGCAGCCAGAGCCCCTGTCTGATCCAAGGAACTGGGCTTTGTTTGGGTGAAGACTCATAACAACCAGATGCAAAACCATGCCCTCAGTGCCCGAATTCTGGGACGCAGAAAGTGGTGTGAGGTGTTTCACACCTGATGTAACATGATCTGGTTTACCCAGGTGCAGGAGATAACACAAAGAGCAGTGACAGGCAGGAGGGGTGCGATGCGCAGACACACGTGGCTGGGTTGCCCTACAAGAGCCACTGCGGCTGGGCCACCGACACCTTGAGCGGGGCAGCCATTCGGGGCCCCAGGCACATACAGGGCCTTTAGGTCCTGCAGCTGACAGCTCTTATGTGAGGCAGAACCAGCTTGATGGCTTTGCCCTCTCCTGCTCCATCTCCTCTCAGTCTCCGTATCGCCACCAAGGCCACGTGTCACCAGCCCATCAGGCATCTCTGCACCAGCTGCTCTCCTCAAGGAAAGCTGCTCATGCCCTTGTCTGCAGTATTTCCAGAGCCCTCAGGGCACATCAGGAGCCCCTTTTTACTCCCCCAGACAAGGACCATAAACAGCGACAGGGCGGGACCATAAACAAGGACCATAAACAGCAGGACAGACCCAGGCAGTTGGAACAAGGAAGCAACACAGAGGCCGGGGAAGCAGAGCATTTGGTAACGTACTTGCAGAGGAGGAAGCCTCTGCTTCTGGATCCCAGTCCAGGCCATGTGAATCAGTGCAGCCCTGCTGACTAACTGCGCTGTCCTTGTCACCAGCTAAGCCCATATCTTTTTTTCTTTTTTTTCCCCCTCTTTATTTTAAAACTTGCTGCAACAATATGAATGCTCATTTTCCAACCCAGCTGCACCATTTAGATCACATTTATTGCAGCCTTGGAGTTTCTATTAAAAGCCTTGTTTTTGCAGGATTTATAAATCAGCTCACAAACCTAAAATTTGGCTTGAAGAGCTATGGCCTAGAATTGATTTTTTTAATTAAATGATTTGGGGACACTTCTAAGTTTTTCAGAATCCAGTAATTATGAAGAAATGTGATTACAGCTGTCTTCCTGTGCTATTATCATTTGTTAACACAGTATAATTTGTTAACATTTTCTTTTAAGATAGAAGATACTTTACTTTTTACTTTGAAGCAAAATTGCTTTTCCAGGGGAAAAAAAAAATACTTCATAGTAAATTTACCCACTAAAAAAGCTACCTCATAATTTTAGCAGCCTGGTTTAAAAGGCCTTATAGCTGGCCACACTTCCTTTAAGGTAAATGAGACAGCTGTAGGAGCAAAAGCAAGTCATCATTCGCCCACCTGAGATAGCTGCTGAGCTGCAGTCTGTCAACACTTAAGATTTTCTAAGGACCTGCAGGTCATTAGGCAAAGAAGTGCAGGCACTAACTCCTTCAACCTGCAGGCTAGAGATTTATGAGCGTTTTGCCATTCCCTTCCCTCGCTTAGGACTTCAGGGTGTCAAGGCCCTAGGTCCGTGTTTCTGCATTTCAGAGGGTCATCTTGAACACTGAGTGCTTGTTCTGTATTTGCTGTCCTCACCTTTTGCCTGGCTAAATTTTAGTCAAATCTGCTTTAATGATGCTTTGGGTGGTTGAATTCATTTTTATTATTTGGGTGATAGCCAGCCAGACTATTCCCTGTGACCTCTGCTTTGCGTGTTCTAATTTTATGCAAAGTCGTTGGCAGAATTTAGAACTTCCTTTAATAGCTGTGAATCTGCCAGCTTTAAAAATTCAAGACAGGGCATCTAATAGCAATTGATTTTTATGATGTCTGTAGAAAGCAGCATCACCTGGTTTCTCACAGTGATGCTGTTCTCCCTTGCTAGGGAGGGAGGCTGGAATTAACAGCTCTGCTAAAGAGCAAGGTGAGAATATGAGGTTGCTTGGGACAGACCATGTTTTATACAGAATATTTTTCATATGTTTGCAGCCATTTGTAGAAGTGAGCTATATTCCTAAATTCATGCCATATACAAAACCCCCAATATAGACCTGGTCTTGATGCGCTGAGAGCACCTCAGGGAACAGTTCCACTGAGCTCTTCCCAGGGAAACAGTTCCCCAGCAGCTTTGAAAACCTGGTCTCTCATTGAGGCACTGACAGCTCTGAGGTGACAACACAGGTATGGAGGAAAATACATATTTTTATCTAGAAACTTTGGAAAATCCTCAATTCTTCAACAGCTTCGCTTGAAGCATGATTTGCTGCTGCCTAAGACATAAAAAAATTAAGGAAATACCTACTTGGGAAAGCTAAGAGGTCATGAGTCCCCGTGAGGACAGACCTGCTCACCAGCTGCAGCCCTCCAGGTGGTGAGGGACCTTCCCCAGGGAAAGAAAATCCAGCTCAGCAGCATCTGCCGTGAGTGCCCTGCCCACCCTGGCTCCCTTGGGAAGTACCACTGTGTGACATGTGCAAAGGGAAGGAAAGTAGGAAGGCAAATTGAAAAATAATAATACACACGTCAAGGGTGATAGAATAGGAAAGTGGACAGGAGATGAAACAGAGGATAATAGAGGATAATAAAGTGAAGAGGAAAGGCCAAAGAAGACCCAGGAAGAGGGGAGAGGACAGCAGGGGCAGAGGGGGCACCCGGGAGAGATCCTGCAGCTGGAGCATGGTTGTGTCTCCCCACTGTCACCTCTGTCCAAAGGCAGCACACGGATTTTTGTCCTTTTCAGCGGCTGCCCGTGTGAAATGACTATGTGACAAGCTGGCACCGTGGGCTGGGGAACTAGGAGAGGTGCTTGCTTTGACCTTTGCTGAATTCATTTCAACTACTGCTATTGGATTAGTGCTCCAGGCCCACACTCAAGGTGTTCATCCCATATCTGACATTACAAGCATTTGCACTTTCAACTTGGGGATCAAAATTGAATGCATGATGCACAGGGATGGTCTGCCTGGGAAAACACATTTACACATCTGCCTAAACTTTTTTTCGAGAAATCTCTGGAGTCAGCCTTTTTATTACATTTTAATGAGTCTTTCTTCTAACAATCATGAAATGTCTTAAAGGGACATACGTGGAAATATTTTTGCACACCCTTTTCAGTAGCTTAATACCTTCTTTTTGCATTAATCTCATTCTCATGGCTTTTTAGTTGCAAAGTTACTTTTGGATTAAGGTGACTCAGCCTGCAAAAACCATCATCTGTAAAGCTGACGTCCTTGATTAAATCAATTACATTTCCTTTTCAACTATTCCTTCCCCTTGTCCAGCCTTGGCTTATTATGGCTCTAAGGAAGTGCTCTCCTACCATTTATCATACCTAAATCTATAACTAAAACATTGAATTTCATAATAGTACAGCCCACTAATGGTCACAGGATATCGATAGCAACATGTGCTAAGCAAAGTGCTACTGGACATAGGAGTAATTCAATGTACAAAATGCATTTGTACAAAGAGCTGTAAAGAGCAGCAAAGCTCTCAAAGTCCTGGGATGGGAGCAGTGCTCTGACCCACCTCTTGGTTGGGTCAAGGGACACACACAATGAAATGGCAAAGGTAGATTACCACCTTAATGCTTCACTCCTTTCCTTCTGTTTTATTAATGGATAATTTATCTTTTCTAGAAATGAACATATGTGAGAGCTGCTGAGACTCGAAGGCCTCGGGACCCACACAGGCGCTGACAATTTACCATGCACAGATCACGGAGACGCATGCAGGGGAGGGCAGACCTTTCTGTGTCCAGCAGTGCTACAGGGCCAGGATACTGCTACGCTGGAGTTTGAACTGGGCTAACAGAGAGAGGCATTGATTTGGTGCATTTCCTTGAACTGGCAAAAACAGGGCTACAGTGGGGTGGGTAATATCTACCTTACTGGAGCTGTTTCCATCCAGATTACTGGTAAAGCAGCGGGAAGTCACACCACATGACAGAGTGTGGTAGCTTGGATTGGAAAAGCAATGTACACTGCCGCTACCTTGAGACAGATCTGGGAAGAAAACAAGTCATCACAAAATACTTTGGAAGCTGTAATGATACTTAAGCAACTGAGCACACGCTAGAGAAGATCAAGATTAGAAAACCAATAAGGGTTTTGTTCGAGCACTGGCTGCTGTAAGGCACCTCCGCATTGATTCTATCCTGCATCATCATGGTGTGAAGTTCTTCACTACTGGTATGAAACCAATTAAATCTAAGATAGACAAGCAAAATATTTAAAGAATGCAGAGTTTCACTTTTGAAGATATTAGAAAGTATTTCTTCATACTCAAACTGCATTATGGGGAGAGGGAGAAATGCAAAGCCCAGAAAATGGCAGGCATGTAACATTGCATAGCGATGAAGCCATTAATTAAAAGGCTATAATGTACCAAGGAATCCAAAAGGTTTTACATAACTTTCTTTTTTTTTTTTTTTTTTTTTTTTTTGTGCAAAGGCTTAAAAATAAAATGGAAAACTTCAGCACTCAAAGGCAAACTTCAGTAATTATATTGTTACACTTAGAGACATTTTTATCTATTTAATCTCTTTAACCTATGTACTTATTTATCAAGACAAATAATTTACCAAGGCAGCCATCATATTTATACTGGCAATTCTAATGCAAACATCAATCCCAATCTGGTTTCAGTTTAATAAAAAATTGATAAACACTTCAAAGCAATATCAGAAGAAAAGATGAAAGATTTAAACTGAAGCAATATAATTTAAACAGCCAAGCCCTGCAAGAAATAAAGAAATGGATTATTTTTAATAACCCATGGGCTCAAATTGCTGGAAGGAGGTTAGCTACAGGGAAAGCTTTCAGGTGTTGAGGGTAATGAAGTGCTAGGGTGGCAGCTCCATCTTTAATAAAGGTTAAGAGAGGTTGGAGAGGGAAGGAAGGAGGGAGAGGTGCCCGTAGAGGGGATGTCCAGGTGGCCCCAGCCCTCCTGCTGCCGTGGGGCTCGGTTCCACAGCTCCGTTCCTGGGAACATGCACTTTGCTTTGCTGACATCTTGTGGAGATCTAGATTCAGACTGATTTATGCAAAATACCCTGTCTGAGTCAGTGGGTTTATCTGGATGGCGCTTGTCGCAAAGGGCAGGGGCCTGGGCTGAGGGAGAAGCTGCCCAAGTGGCTCTTCTTGCCAGGCAGTGCCGAGGGCAACGCTCCTTTCAGCAGCTGCAGGACCTGCTGGTTCTAGCTGCTTTCCTAACGTTGTTGCTAACAAAGTACCTCAGACCAGGGTGAGTTTTGGTCTCAACTCTTTGCGTTTTACTCCTTTGTGCCAGCCCCTGCCATAACTGTCACCCGGTGCTGACTTGGATGTGCGAGGTTGGGTTGGGGCCCTGCTCTGTGCAACGCTACTCTGGAGCCATTCTTGGCATGGGTGCTTCAGCCCAAGGTGGCATCTGGGGACACTGCTTGGCCTGCTGGGACCAGGCCAGCTAATGGCTGTGCTATTTACAACAGAATCAACGGGCAGCAACTACCTCCAGGGGCTGTAAATGGCATCTCCGTGCAGCCATTAGCGCATGGCACCGCAAACACAGCTGCTTGGGACAGCTCCAACCCGCAGCCCCACTGAGCACGGACACGCGCCCCCGTATTCCTGCTCTGGCACTGAGCGTTTGAATCTGAGTCGCACCAGCTCCGTCTTTCCCATTCCTTATGGTTCAAGCCCCCTCTCAGCAGTGGCCATGAAAGACCAGCTTGAGGAGACATGGCCACATCCCACCATGGCTGGGGGTGCCCACAAGTTGAGTCACCCCGGGTCATCCCTTTCCTTACTACGTGCATCTATTCAGATTCCTCCTCCAGTCCAGTTTCATCTGGGTGATACTTAAGTGCCCACACAAGTTGATTTGCTTTGATAGCACAGTCCATTTTCTACACATTTACTCAGGAAGCTCTTATAACTGATAGCTGGAAATATATCAAGTTCAAGCCTAATGCTATTCCCGATAAAGAAAAAGAGAGAATTCTGTTCTGAATGGTAAGCAGAAGATTTAAGTAACTAAAAAAAGGAGACTGATTTAAATTAAGAGCAAAAAGAACAAAACAAGGGATAAGTTAGTGATGACAAGCTCCTGCTGTAAGCCCTCCAAGCCTCAGGCTGCACTCCAGCCCAATGAAGGGAAGTGGCTTAACACCCGCTAGGTTTCAATGCAGTGGAAATCCCACAAAGTCTGAATTAAGGCAAGAAGACTCTGTGCCTTGCAAGACTGAGCTTCTGTTCCAGACAGGGATGCTGTATCGTGAGGAGGTGACACAAGCTGCAGCCATCCATGTCCTGGTATGGCAGCAGGAGACTGTAGCTTAGAAATCAGTCACTGAGGTCAAATCATTAAAAAAATAAGCAAGCACTGTCCAGTAAGTATAAAAAATATTTCAAGCTACAAACAGCATTGCCTTCTTCCTCCAGACAGTCATTTTTGTGGGGTGACACTGAGCAGGAGTGTTCACATTACCATTTCTCACTACACATCATCTGCAAGACCATACCCATAGCAGCCTTACCTGGGCTGAAGTGTCTCTGGGACACCTGACACTATCTGTATTCTGCTTTGCTAAGGTCGTGGTTCATGTCGTAGGATTCACCCACATCTGAAAGTTTGTTAAGACACTGCTTAAGACCTCAAGCATCACCTCAGCCCCAAACCAACACCCTGTCTGTCCCAATGTTCTTGAGAAGAGAGTTAAACCACCCATGCCCTGCAGCTCCCTGCTGGATGTGGGTGCATCACTGCCATGCTGGCGAGCATCGTTTTGCTTTCAGGCTCACTGGGGAAAGGCCGTCTCAGATCCTTGTGCTTCCGTTAAGCTCTCCCCGCGTGGGCAGTTTTCTCTCTCATTCCTCGCTGGGCAGACTGTGTGTTTTGCTGCCACATCCTTCATCCATAAATTCAAGAGAGTTCATGGGTTGCTCGTGGGATTTCCCCTTTCTTATAATCTCTCTCATGCATGCACAACCACTGTGCAGATTACTTTGTCCCTAATCCATGTGGAAAACTCCAGGCTAAGGCTGACATCCCTCTAAACCCTATGGTAATAGACAGTCTCCTTCAGTGTCCTCTGCAGCACACGAATGCACACACGCTGTTATAAACACTCATGATCTACTTGCCATTCAGCCATGCTCTGAGTCTCTAATATCCATATGTGCTCTCCTCTTCCTTTTCATCTCCCCATTCCATGCTGGGGAAGTTCCTATCAGCAACTTCTACCACAGCTCTGTTCACAGGAAGGGAAAAGCAGTCGCATTGCTAATGCCAAAGCTGGGAAGGTTACTGATGGCTAGGAAATAATGGCATAAAAATATAGTGGAGAAGAGTCAGAATTTGGCAAGGAGTTTTCAGAAGCCTGTCTATAACTTGTAAATGTCCCTCTACAACTAAGATCAAACCTTAGAACAGTGTTGGTATCAGAAGACTTTCTGTAATGAAATGCAGACGGAACAGCATGGTTTCTAACTTCATAGTCTTCTTATGAGAGCTCAAACAACCCAATATGTCAAGGGAGAGAGTGGGAAGAAAACTGGTCCTATGATTTCTGAAAAGAGATGGCTGATCCTGCTCCTTTGCAGCTTCCTGGATGATAGAAACTCATTGCTACAGGGACTACAGAAAGAAGAAAGAAAAAAGGTTTAATATCAGGATCCCCATCACTGAATGCGATGAACTGGAAGGCAACGACAGAACTTGCTTGACTGAGGCCCAGCCTGCAGCCAGGCCACGACATGGCCTGCTCAGCAGGAGAGACTTCCTTCCCAGCACATCCCTAGCAAGGAATAGAGCTGCCCACGACATCACTCCGAGTTGGCTCAGAAGCCAAGTCAGAGCCAGCAACGCGTGCCAGGGCCTCAGCAGCATTTGGAGCAGGGAGAAGAGGAGACTGGAAGTGAAGGGGCTGGGCCAGCCACCCAAGGGGACACACTGCAGCCAGGGGAGAACCCACAAGGAGATCCCCTCTAGGGATATGTCAGAGAAAATATGAATATAGAAGTAAAGCCATCTCATGCTATTTGATACTATCCATGGAGGAACAGCAAAGAATGATAGCATTAGAGAGGAGATCATCACCTCCAAAGCTTAACTAATCTGTGAGGAGAAACTGTCCTCTACAGTAGGAGCAGAAGGAAACAAGCAAGAAATAGGATTTTAGTAAGCTTTTGACCTTATAGATCAACTTTTACCATATCACAGCCTTCCCTGTCCCCTCTTGGTCCTTCATCAGCTATTTTGTAAGAAAATCCACACGAAGTTTCCAGATTATGGAGAGTGGTCTGTCCATAGAAGAAAGCAACAGCTAATAGGAGGGCTCAAAATAAAAACTACAATGCAGAAGAAAATAAAATCTTGTGAGTGACCCACTCAATGCCATTCTTCAAGCAAAAAAGTCTGCTCCTGCAGGTTCTACAATGGGAAGTTTTTCTGTGTGCTTATAGGGATGCAGCTTGCAGATGGCAAGTTTCTGTACTGCAAGTGGCACATCTCACACCTAGGAACTCACACCTAGGACATCCTATAGCCTGTAAATAATTGTTTATGCATGAAGCAACTTAAAGCAATTTTAAGTGACATTTGCTTTCCTGTCCCTGTTAAATGTTAAAAATCATGGTATTTGGGGGGGGGAAACGGAAGTGTCAGTATTTTTGAGGCTCTATATTGCGGGTTATAAATCACAGAAGCTTGTATTTCCCCAACATACAGCAATATGAGTCCAGATTTGATTAAGAGAAAAAGACCCTTACCAGAAAGTGAGTAATCTGTATTAGTCATCCTCATGGCTGGAGTATAAGATACACTTGGCATGTCATGGCCCTTCTCCTTCTGTTTCCGTCGATACCACACAAACAGTGCCAGCAAGACCATAATAATTAGAAGGAGAATAATAATTCCAATGATTGCTCCCACTGAGTGCCTCTCTGATCCAAGAGCAGGGCTAATTTTAGTATAGGGGTTTAATTCTTCCATCATAAGAGCCGCTGTTAAAAGTAATTCATAACACACTGTAAATTGAATCGCACATTTCATTTTTTAAATACATTTTTTTCTTAAAGCAAGTTCACCATTGTTAAAAAAGAGTGAGAGGGAGAGATTTAGCACAGAAAATGGCACTGTACCTTGGTCACATCTGATTCCTTTGAAGCCAGGACTGCAGTAGCAGGTACCGGTGACGTGGTCACACGTTGCATTATTCATGCATTCACACAGTTGTTTGCAACCATAACCAAATGTTCCTGGTGAGCACTCTGCAAAGCCAAACAAGATCAGAAAGAATCCTATTTTAGAAGGGGGAAGGGAAAAGAGGGTAAAATCCTGCCCACAGAAAAGGCAGGCAAAAGATCTCCCTGGTTTCAGTGCAGCTAGGGCAACACTCATCCTATTAGATTACTATTTCAAAGCAGGAGATAAATGTAGAGTCACATACACCTGCAGTTCACAGTTTGGGGTATTACTTATTTACCCTCCTTTCCGGAAAAGTTACACAAGATTTCATGAGGATGAAATCAATAATACACAAACTTAAAAAGACTTGCTATACCATTTCAAACATGCAGAGGTAAATAGCATAAAGTCAGAAGTTGTGGATAACATGAAAGAGCGTAAAATTCTCCAAGTCAGCAGATTTTTTTCCATGGGGAGTTGCAAATGTAATTTTTAATGTACATTTATATGCAACACAACGAAAGCTCACATACTTTCTAAATTATGTCCAGTAGGGCTGGAACATGAATGCAGCACCGTAGAAGGAATTAGAAAATTGAGCATCTGCATGGTTTGCTTTGCTCTGCTTCTCTATTAGGATTCCTATACTTCTATCACAGACAAAATGATTGAACGTCCAACTGAGAAACTTATTCATACAATTACCATGATGGGCTGTTACAATAAATCTGTCGGCAACTTGCTAAACTTCTCAAGGCAATATTCAATAACAAATTGAAAGAAACAACTTTTGGCAACTCCTACTTTTTTCTACAGAGAAAAGACTTTACTGAATGTCACTTGCTGTGTTTCTTTAATATAAGTAATGAGCATTAGCCAGTGCCTGTAATGTTTTGCATTACACAATTAAATATAAAGTTATGTTTCTTTCTTATAGACGCAGACTTCTAAGTGAGGAAAACCAAAAATTCTTCAAGCAGTGCTTAGTCTGATATCAACTTGTGTCACACTTTAAAAGAAGATGGTCTAAATTTTGGAATGCAGCACAGAAATGATGTCTGCATTTAGGCATTTCATCTGAAATCTAATTCATAGGAGGAGGGAGTCTTAAAGAAGAGACTTTTATAGATTTAAATCAGAAAAACAAATAATAAATACTTTCATTGATGGAACAGAAAATCCCAGGCTTTGTAGAAAAGTCATATTATACATGTAGCTTGTATAAAATCTGCTATGATATAGTCCTATTACAGAACTTTCTGCATGTCTGCTTTGTGAACAGTCGCAGTAAGGATGCATGCAAGGCAACAGTAAGTTGCCTCTTATACAGAGGAGGTACATAGGATCCCCATATGAAAAAGCACACTTGTTCTCGAGCCACATACTTTACTGAGTACCAAGACATACAAACAGAAAAGATACCCATGATTTTTTTTATATGTGCACATAAAGATGCATGAAGTTAAACTTAAGAAGCTCTGAGGCAGGCCTTTTATTTGCAAATTCAGCAGGGATGTTAGTGTACTACCTTACTGCCAAAAAATAAAAATAAAATAAAAAAAGCCGGGGAATTAATGCCATAATAAGGTGAGATGAATTTCACCCCCTGTTTGGAGTCAAAGTGTGTGAGAATTTTCTTTTGATTTACTGCATCAGACAAACAAATAATTATTCAGCTCCAACACATACAGTTCCAACACCCTAATTCTCTGTTGTAAAAAGGAGCTGCTTGGCACAGCATGCTAAATATACCAGCAAGACACTGACAGCAATTACAATAAGATATGCTGGGATCCTTCCGTAGGTAACCAAGGTTCATTCTCCTCACTGCCTCACTACTGAAGTTACAAGTACAGCCTTCCAAAGATGATTAACAACTCCTGTTTCCTGGATCTGTTTTCACTGTAAACGAACTCCAGCCGAGGGGTGCTCTGCTCTGTGGCCTGCAGGACCCTGTGGTCCAGCGGGGTCATTTACACTGCAACGTATGGATGCGGCTGCTGGAGTGTTTGGAAGAGATGATCATTAGTAATGCTAGTAGTAGCCAAGCACTTCATGTGTGGTGCATCAAGGTGAGAGGCACAATTCACTGCAACTTCAGTGGTGTGAGAGTGAAGAATGAAAATGCATAAAGCAGACAGCCCATATTCCAGTGGAGAAACTCCTGGATGTGAGCCTCCCACTCCACACCCAGAGTGGCTCTTTCTTCTGCCTCTCCCAATGGAGCAGTAAACTGGCTGTGCCATCTTGACAAAAAGCAAAGAAACTCACAGCAACAGTCAGATACAAACTCTGCCTTGAACTGCATGACCCTGGACTTACAGCTGAGAATCCTCCCTCTGGGAACCCATTTTTGATAACACACACAGGATATGCTGATTTGAGAAAATTTCCTTCAAATTTACCTGTCAACAGTTTAGGTCTGTTATTCCTGTATGGAATTCTGCAAGAAAGCCTGCACAGCAGAAAATTAAAAATAAAGAATTGTTGCAACTTACTTTGCTCACACTGTTTGCCTGTAAAACCCGTCCTGCACGTGCATTGTCCCGTGATGTGGTCGCAGTCCGCTCCATTCTGACACTGACAGACATTGGCACAATTTTTTCCATAAAAAGCTGCTGGGCAACCTTTCAGAAATTAGAATAAGGAAACACTAAGAAATAAACTGAAACACTAACACAGACAGAATAACAACACAAAATATGTAGGTCTATAAATCTACGCATATTCCGCCTCTGTATATTTAATAACACTTATCTGATCATCTAAATGCAAAGATGCCATGACAGCCAATTTTCTTGAAGTAGTGTTTCTCATATCCTACAGAATTGCCTCTTAAGCATTTCAGAATGAAGGAGGTTTGACCCATCTGTACTAACTGCATTTTTAAGAAGTGAAAGAAGATGAACAAAAGGAGACTGCCTTAAAGGTCAAATAGCAATGAATTTCTTGCAAATGAGAGGGCTCCCCAGAATTTGATACTTTCATATAGTTCTGATAATTTGGCACCAGTAGGACCCAAAATTTTCCTACATCTAATCTCTTATAGCAGGGCTTTCCCAAGCAGCAACAATGCCTGGGCAAATTATGACAATGAATCAATAATCTAAATAACTGATTTCTCCCCCACTAAGGGGTAACAGCATAAAAGAACACGGAAAGTTTCAGTGCTATTTTCTCCAGGAGACAAGTAAGTCACAAGCACTAAGCAGCTGCTTTAGCAGGCAGGACTGCAATATTTGGAATAGACACGAGGTAGCAGCACACTCTTTGGCAGAAGAGGGTCTAGGAAAGGCTTACGCTGAGTGCAGTAGAGCCCAGTCCAACCATGAGTACATCTACATTCTCCATCATAAGGGCTGCACATTGCTCCATTGTGGCAGTTGCAGGAATGAAAGCAATCAGGGCCCCAAAAACCAGCAGGACAAGCTGGGGAAATAAAAAAGATTTGTCAGCTGACAAAAAAGCGCAATGATACCGCATTGGTGCTGCAGAGGAACAGCAGTAAAGCACAGACCTGGGAGACCCCAGCCAGGGCAGAGCTCCGCAGCCGCAGAGATTTCCCGGCACGGAGCGTCTCTTCCGAGCCGTCCACCACTTTGCCCTGCCAGGCTGCAAACCTGCAGCTTGACCCCAGCTGTCAAACCCCGGCCCGAGTGCTTTTACCCCACGTAGATCAGCGCACAAGATCAGCTACCTACATGCACCGAGAGCCACTCGAGCAGTGACCCCGGGCAGTGCATCACTCTAAGTGCTCTACCAGCCCTCCTGCCTTCCCAGCATTATCTCTGAAGCCGATCTAGCCAGGGTTTTAAGATATGGAAGTAATTTAATTTTCTTTTTGATATTTTGGAATTCTCGCATAATAAAGTGCAGCTATTCATGTTTTACATTTGCTATGCAATCAACTGCTAAAATTACCACATCCATTTGAAGTACAGAGCACCACTCAAATTAGGTAAAAATGTAAAGAAAACTTATTATCAAGATGAATTCCCATCCACAAAATCAGATTGTTTTTGTTGATGGGGCAAATACTAAATTAAACCCTCCAGGTCTATTATATAGTTCACCAAGTACAATATTAACACATTTTCGAAAGTTATTTTAAGCTGCCCTCCAAAAATGAATGCAGTAAGTTACACAGCTATTACTGCCAGACTAAAAGATCCAAAATGATGATAACCCTTCAATATAACAACTATATTTTTGCTTTAAAAAGCACTTCCCATTGCTTCCTATTAAAGACATGAATTAATAAGGCATGGTTCCCAGGAAACCCGAAAGTACAGAAACAGTGCCTATTTCGATGCATGCCAGTGGCTCCAATTCTGACGATAAATGCAAGTTTCTGGCATATGACAGACACATCTAAAGCCAAAATGAATAGCAAAATTCCTGCCATGACGTAAATCAAACAAAAGGTCACTGAACTTGCACAGTATCGATCTGAACAGGATTTGGCCTAGAGTACGTGTGCTACAATCCCCACAAAATGCTTCGCCAATTCCCCGGTGTGCAAGAGCTGTGGGGTCTGTGAATATCTCCAGGACTGGCTCTGGGATTGGAGCTAAAATTATCTCCCTTGCAGCTCCAGCTCTCGGTCATCCCAGGTTAACGTGTGCACAGAGTGGCTGGACCAAAATAGTCTCAGTGCTGGCACTAGGACTCGAGGTTGGTACCGCGGGGCCGGGCGCGAGGCCAGGTCCGTGCTGGGAGACACACATTTCCCTTGCAAGAAGGTAACTGAGCAAGCAGTGAAGTTCCCACTCGGTGAGTCCACACTACAAAGCAGCTGCCACCACGTCCTTCTGCTACCCTGCAGAAGTGGCCTGCCTCACTCAGCAAGCAAAAAAGCTTTTTTTTTTTCCCCAAGGTTTACAGAAACTAACAGTCATTCCCCAATTACCTGGCTAAATATAATAAGGAATTCATGCAGCTTTTTGTCTTTCCACGCCCACCCGCCCCTTTTTTTTCCTGAGTGACAGCAATATTCTGCCTGTGGAAGACACACAATAAAAGCAAAATTACAGCCGTCTGTTTTTATCCAATTCCTACTTTATCACTTGAAGTTTAATATATTTTACTCTGGAATGCTGTCTAATATGCTAGTTGTATCCTGAATATGAAGTAACATTTCTGAATGATAGGATATTGCTTCCTGCTGTGATCTATCTTCAATTAAGGGATGCTCTCAGGAAATGACACTTTGGGATCAGCAAATGCCAATCTTCTACCTGGGCAATTTTCAAGAAGAAATCCTGCATCCCTTCCAGCCCACATTGACTTTTACAATTAAATTACATTTAATAGAAATATTTCAGCTGCCTAATTTCTCAATTCTAGGGGCCTGGTACATGAAAACATTTACTGGTTAAGAATTTCTAATGTAATGGCTGAAAGAAAATGACTTCAAAAATAAATAAAAGAGAATCCAGCTAGAAATTAAAAGGCAGCAAGAAGCTTTCTTTTCTGACAAGAGTTTGTGACCTCCCTTTCCTGTAATAGCAGCTAGTAAATGCTTCTGCAAATTCCAAATGCAGAAACTGATTCAACCCAAAGCTAACTTTGTCAATTAAAAGAAAAAAGCTATAAAGAGAGTAAGGCACTGGCTGCTGTAATACTTTGGGGATTTCCCTGGAATGTGTCTTTGAATTTCAGAAAACATTGAAGAGGAGAAATTGCTTTGCTTACTCTGCGAGCAGTCCTTTCCTATCCAGCCTGGGAAACACTGACACGATCCGTCAATAGGGTTGCACGTCCCGTTCTCGGTGCACTGACAGTCCTCAGCACAGTTCTTGCCGTACTTGCCACTGGGACAGACTGGAAATACAAGGCAGTTTATTCGAGGCTCTTGGTCATGAATATTAGGAAGTTGTAGGACTTGACATTTAGTGATTAGAGACCAAAGTAATTATGACTTTTTTTGCTTTGCATAAGCCAAGAGAGCAAAATTCTTACTGCAAAAAAAAAGTATTCAAATCTATTTTGTTGCTTACATCTCAGGCATAAAAATATTAACAGAAAAAAAAAGTAATCTTGAAATCCGTATTTCTACTGGAAAATGGACTGAATACAGTTAGAAGAGTATAAATAGTTAAGGACATTATGCAAGCAAGAAAAGAAGAGAGACAAGACAGAGATGAGGTCTAACGGAAGAAGAGGAGAATGGTAAGTCAGGAAGAAGTCAGAGAACAGCAGCAAACACAAGGAGCATCTAGAAGGGATTGACGTGGGGCCTCAGCTAAGGGATCCCTTGCTGTAACCCCAAGCCTGGGTGCTGCAGTGGCTCGGCCTAGCAAAGAAGCCTCATAAAGATGAAGACAACGGGGACTCTTCGCATCTGTCATTGGAGGTTCAGGTCTGTCTCAAGGCTAGGTTAGACAGTGGGGAGGAAAGAACATACCTTTTGCTACTAAATAAACAAGATATTGGTGAAGATCTTCAACTCAACAATTCCAGTGAGATGAGGGCTCAAGGCATCTTACTGAACCAGGAGCACAAGTGCTACTTTCCCAAGTGTTTTCACCATATAAACCTGGAGGAAGACTACTTCCCCAGGACAGCATACATCCCATTGCTGAAAAGTCATGTTTCTCTTCTAGCCTCCATCCACCTTCTCCAGGACCCCCTTACTGTAGTAAGAGCTCACTTGGGCTGCAGCTGCAGGATTCTATTAATTAAATATATGTTGGAATGAGATTTGTTAAACAGATGTGCTATACCCTAAAAAATCAGGACTATTCCACCCAGTTTCCTCCAGGAAAGAAGCTCTGAATTTTCTTCAGAATAATCTTGCAACAGCCTAGGCACAGTGATATAAAACTAACAGACAGGTATGTCTCCAACCTCCTACCAGATTATTGGAAATCTCTAACATTAAAATTGATGGAAAGCTCTGCTGAGTAATGAATGAATTGTTGAATTTCTGTGCTCTTATTGGCTCTGCTCCCTGACAAAAACAGATGTATTTTGAAAATGAGATAAAACACACAGTCCATCTCTGTGAAGAATGTAACAAATGAAACTGGACCTATATCCTGGTAAATAATAGTGATGTCAAAAAAGTGATTAAGGGACTTCCCTGAATTATGCAACTGTTTCACTATTTCAGGCACTCTCACTTTCTCATAGGCATTCTCTGCAGGTGACCTCAATCTTTCCTGACAGTGAATCAGCCACAGATTGAAATCCTGAGCTGTGATTCATTTGCTTTTATACAATATGCCATCCTCTGCTTTTACTATGGCAGAAACCTAAGAATGGTGAGGAAAACAATACTGCCTGGTCTAGCCACAGACTTATCTGCAGGAGTGGATAAAGTTGGCTTTCAAAGTACGTGCTAAACAGAATAGTTCTCTAACTGAAAGGAGATAAAACTAAACACAATATACAGAGGTAATGAAAAGAACAATATACTGACACAAAGAGAAAGAGAGAGAAGGAAAGAAAAGGCCTCACGTCACAGAAAGAGCAAAAACTAAAACGATCCATCAGCCCAGGTGCTCATACATGCTATACCATTATTCAATTCCACTGCTCTATACAGAGCGCTTCAATGCGATATTTTTATTGCAGCTTTAAGATGGAGACAGATAACATCACTTAAATGAAGGCCAGATTTTTTATATGTACAAAAAATAGTCCTCAAAAGACTTCCTTAAACTGGAAGCAGATTCACACTGCAGTGTGGAATACTAATGAATCAAGAATAGATTTTTGATTCAAACCCCAATGCTGACAAAGGTAGCGGGTCATCCTTGGCAAAAGCAACGCCTAGGCTCCCCAGATGAAAGGAGCAGAGGGGTTTCTGCCACGTGAGCCCCTCTTGTCTTAGTGAAATAGTCTGCAGCACGGCGGGGCGTCAGCACAGCAGGAGCACAAGAGCCATCCTGCCAAGAGGGCTGTGCTCATTAGTTTAAGTAATCTGGCTCCGGATTGACACAGCGACTCTCCTGTAAACGTGTGCGATCCATGCAAGTGTGAGTCTCAAAATGCTTTAAGTATTTTTAAACAAAGCTGTAGAGTAAGGACTGATACCACTTTATTCAATGCAGACAGTGGTGTTAGTTAGCTATAAAAACCTGGACGCTCCAAACGCCAGGTTTGTTCCTGCAGCTCTAACATATTGCGGGTTCACAGAATCACAGAATGCTTCACATTGCTCTATGGCAGTGAAAGATACTCTGAGAAGCAGCTGTGTGACTGTTTGCTGCCTAAAAAGGGCCCTGTCAGTGTGTCACCGAAGGACGTCCGGAGCGCATGCACGGCACGGGGATGAGCAGCCCGCTGCCGGGACAGCCACAGCACAGGCTACAAATGCAAGAGCAAAATCTTTGCTTTGCATTTTTTTTTCTAATAGGAAACATTAATTAGCATTCTTCTTTCTACAAAATAAAGTTACATGCTAACTTGTTATGACAAACTGCAACACAAATTGATTTTAATTAGGACATGAATATTTTAAAATTAATTTGCTGGATGGATCAACATTTCAAAGTAAAACCAGAAGTGCTGAACATCTGAGCAAAAATAAAACCGAGTTTTCTTAAGAGGATAATTAGCCCTGCTTACGCTTTGAAATCAGGATAACTTTTCACATAAAATGGACAAATTCACTGAAATACGTTCATTCTAATATATTAATTGGTATAATGTTTAGTTGACTGTGCAGCATAGGGAAAAGAAAACATGGTTATATTTAATCTATGTTTAATGATTTTGCCTAAGTACTGTCTGCACTTCCTAACTCACTCAGAAGCAGGTCATTAAAAAGTGTCAGTTCAATTTTTACAAGGATGGTGACTTCACAAGGGCAGCAGCCATTAGGAATAATCCTTTTTTAAATCTGTGCGTAGAAAATACCCACCGTAGCACACCATAACTCAGGCTTGGCAGAAGAGGGTAATGATTTTGCAGGCAGTTTTAGGATAAGATTAAAACTGGAGCCCAGGGTTAAAAGCGGACTCCCTTTCAAAGGGACAGAAAGGTGACAGACATGTGGGCAGCCAAGGATGCAGCGTCTCTGATTTCACTGCCTCGTTACTCGTTTTTTGCGTTTCCCCTCCTACACTTGTAATTGGATGCATGTTATTTCAGCCATTCACAGAGTCCTGGACAGCAGAAATAAGGATGCAGCCATTAGCTGAGTGCTCACGTTATGTACCCGAGCTTGCAGATGCAGCCCTAGCGAGCGGCTGATGTTTATCCCTCGTGCTGAAAAAGAGGGCTCCAAAGTGCCATCCACCTTCAGGCTAAGGTAGGCCTGGCAAAAGGGGAAAGCGAAACCTCTGGAGAGCTGCTGTATTTACAGTGCGTCTCAACAAAGAGTGACTGCTTTATTTATGAAAGCAGGAGCACATTGTTTTACAAAAGGGAGACTAAGTACCTATTTGCATGCCACCTCTGAAGGAAAGACCTTCCTGTGATCTAAACTGCTGAAACAAGAAAGAAACCACAGAAATCCAAGGGCCGAAGCCTTGCGATGAGCCATCCGTACCTTGGCTGCAGAGCGGGCCGGCGAAGCCGGGCAGGCAGTCGCAGTGTCCCGACACGTGGTGGCACGGCCCGCTGCTGTGCACGCACTGCGGGCACGCCTGGCTGCACTGCTGCCCGTAGAAGCCGGGTGGGCAAACTGAGGAGAGAGCAAAACAAGCCACTGTCACAGGTCTGGGGAAGACCAGAACCATTTCGTATTTTCTAAGAATAAAGTTTTGCAAACAGCAGGAATTAGGAAGCCTGTTTTTCCATGGCTTTATCTCATGGCTGGATTATCCCATGGCTAATAAAGTGTAAGCTTTGAGTAAAACTCTTCCTGGGGTTCAAATATTCACACGATCCTACGTCACGTAGGCGCTCAGCTGTTTAATAACCCTGCTGAGCTCCTGTGGCAGCTCTTCTCAGGAGAGCTGCTGCTTTGAGTCTCTCTGACCCTCTCCAGCCACACATTTTGACAAAACATAGGAGTTTAAGACCTCTGAGGCCTCATATGCCACTGGCAGATATGAGTAATCCTTGGTAACATATTGCAAAGCTTTTCAGACAGGCGGGAAGAGATATACACACACGCCTATGCACAGGCACCAGAGCCACAGAAGCTTGTTTCTTTAGGAAATTAAGTGAAGAATTAGGATTTTTTTTTCTCTAAACAAATATGTCAGAAGTTGGTTTCTAAACATAACGGGCACAAGATATGTTCAGCCGGAACATGCAGTCTGTACATTCCACTGCAGGAGTAGCATCCCCCAATGAGGAACAAAATCTAAAAAGGTTCATTATGAGAAGAACATGCAAGAGCACCCCATTTGCCTCAGTAATCATATTGGATAGCTGAGTAAACTTGTCATGAATTGTATGCTTAATTAGCTTAAAACTCAGAGTGAAATGATTATTGAATCTGTCCTCAAGGTATAGTGCCAGGAATAGGGTTCATCATCTCTTCTAAACCTGTATATTTGCTTCAAAGACCATGAAGAATGAAACACCATCCACTGCCTGAAGATTCACTGCTACAGGTAAGCACGAAGAGTCATTAAACTGCAGGAGGTAACAGTAAGAATGACTTTATACGTGTTTATTTTTACTCCTGTGATTCTCTATTATATGGTTCTGGCTCAGCGGTTACTGTATCATGTCCGTTCTATTTTTTCCCCAAAAGAGAATTTTTCTTGGTCCGTATGTTCACAGAAGATGTCAGCTTCTTAAGCTGCTGCAGATTCCCAGCTAGAACTTAGCTGACAGTTTTGTTGATGACGCACTAATCATACAACAACCTGGATCATTCCCACAGACATTTCCGCAGGGCTGAGAGCAGGAAATTCTTTTGGTCTCTCATGTAATCCTGATCACACAGACAGGGAGAGCTGCATGAGGACTATCCTCAGTGCTGCACTTTACAGGTTGAATCCTGCTCCTAGCTGAATTTGCAGGAGGAAAATGGGAATGGTCCCCAAGGTGTCCTCGTCACCAGGGTGTTCTAAGCCCAAATCCAGCAGAAGCAGTGAGAGTAAGAGCGTTCCCTGGTCTGATCTTCCCAGAGGTTCATTTCAGCAAGACAAGGCAACAGCAGAAGCATCCAGAGGATGCCTCTGCTATCACCCCTGTGGGAAGGAGAATTTCTCTCCACTGAGGGCAGCAAATGTCCTCAGGGCACAGCCTGATCACTGGAATTGCCAGCTGGAGACACGGTTTGCCTCTTGTAGCCTATGTGCCAATAGCTGATACAACGAAGCTGGTTTTCAGCTCAGAAAGGCCAGAAACTATTAACTTCTGGAAGTGTTGCACTCTTAGGGTTTCAAATTTGTAAAACAATTTCCTCCCCAATTCCCTGAAGCTCTGAGTGCCACATTTCAGCCTTGGAGAGAGGTTTTACAGCTACATAGATATGCTGAAGCACCTGGAAATTGGGGTTTATAATGGAAATGCTTATAGGCCATTAAATACAGCAGTGCTAGAGGTCACAGTTATAATGGCTTTAAATAAAAACTGTCAGCTACAAATTATTTTTAGAGATGAGTGTGTCCTAGTGTCAAGTGTAACTGGTGAAATCAGGTGGGATATACGAACTGGGCATGGAGAATGTCTTACAGGAAGAACAAAGGCTGCTGCAGATAAAAAGAAAAGATGAATCCATTTCTTATTTACATCGGAGGAAGTTTGCATGTGCTTTGGATCAGTGAGTAAAGGTCCCTAAGGGACAAAAGCTGTTTCCCAGACGAAGCAAATGAGAGGATTTTTATCTCCTCAGCACAGATTAATATGTAGCAGCAGATCATCAGACAGGAGCTATTTTGGGCTGCTGTGTTTCTTTTCCGAGCAAGCAAGAAAACATCAATTTGGCACTTTGGTAGCCAATGTTCATCCACTTGTCAAGAGATGATGGGCTGTAGCTGGCACTTCATGCAATGAGGGAGCCACAGTCTCCCCAGACAACATGCCCCTTCATTCCCTGGGCCTTATGTTCTCCAGCAAAATAAAATATTAGCATCGAAGCCACCTTCTCCCATGCACCATTCCAGCTGCATCAGTGTCCGCGCGGCTGACGACCCCACAGAATCTCAGTCTCATGGGTGTCCTATCCTTTGCCATGACATGACTGTAAAGCTGGTTTTGCCCAGATCTTTCCAAGTTTCATATACAAACATTTTACTTCTTCTTTCTACCTTCCCCTGTGACCTCCAGTTGCTGTGGAAGAAGAAACCTAGGGCAGGACTCAGTTTTGCTTTGCTGATGGTGCTCTGGAAACACCAGGTAAGGGCAGATCTACCTTCTGTGGATGGCACTATGATAGCAAAATGCTGCTCACCAGCTTGTCAGCACCCGATCAATGACATTTTGAGCACAGGTAAACAGAAAATAGTAAAATACTGCTCTGATCTCCCTTCTCTTGGAATTTTTTCGTCAGGAAGCATTTTTTTGGGCTAACTTTCCCCCTGAGCAAGTTATAAGCTAATGCAGCTCTGAAAAAACATACCTTGGTGGGGCTGGACAGTACCACAAAAAAGCATTTCACTCTGCTTTGCTTCTGCCTATCCATGAAAAAATCTCCGATCTATGGAAAATCTTACTTCTCTGGCACATGGGTCCTCTGTATCCGGGCGCACACTCACAGCTCCCATCCTCCGGCGAGCAGGATCCCCCGTTCTCGCAGTTGCAGGAGATGGAGCAGTTTGGTCCCCACCGTCCCTGGGCACATATGTTGTCACAGTGGATGCCTGAAGAAAATAAGGAACAGGGTAAGTTTTCACACAATCTCCTCTACTCATTGAGGAGTTTTGGTGGATTGATGCCTCACAGTCTATTACAGAGCAAATGGAGGAGTCTGGAAAGGAAATAACTATCCTTTTATCTATCTGCCTAAGACACTGATAATTAAGGGAAGGCCAAAGAGATGAACTCTGTAGGTATCAGTGGACTTCTGTGCAGTGTTCTGCACCAGCCAAGGATGCTCAGTGTGTTGTCTAGGGGTGAATGGCAGAAATTGCTTTAAAGTCACAACACATCTTAAACATCAGCCTGGAAATACACAACTGGATTGAATTTGCTTACTAAACTGCTGCAAACTGGAAGACTAAAGAAGAAGAAAAAACAGATTTCTGTGAAAATAATTGTTTTCTGGAATATATGAAAATTTTATGTTGTGAATTGTGCACTTCCTGGCACACCATGATCTGGATTATTATACTTTTAAAAACAATCTTGTGTCATGGTTAGTCATATGTAAGTGTAAGCTAAGGATCAGATCCTGCACATCATTACTTGTCCACGAGGCTCTTCCTCCATGGGGATAAGACACTCTCAATACCTACAAGCAACCAAACTACTGGCATGATCAAGAGCTTCTTAGATGAAAAAAGGTTTATAGGATCATGAGCTAAAAGGGACATGAAGAGCTGCCAAGCTGCAGAAAGCAGCAATAGCGGCAGCGCACTGTAGATACCGGTAACAACAGAGAAAGTGAATTACAGCCTGGCTTGAAAGTTTTCCTAACAACTGCACCAGGTGCCTTACAATTGCTCCACCGTCATTTGATGGCACACCCTGCCCTAGCTACACTGTCAACACGAAAATGCTCTTTATCATCCATGCACATGTCCCCGCTGCCTAATGGGATAAATGCAGACAAGGAGCTGGAGAGCCCCAGCCGCAGCCAGAGGTCGGATTAGTGCATCGTGAAGGATAAACCCAATCCCAAGTCATTTCCTACCCCTCTGATAACTTCATCTGGATGCTAACAGGTAATGTGCTGCAGTCTGTACAGACACCGGACTTCAAGGATTATTAAATCAGCTAAATTATAAACACACTTACAGTGCAGTTTCAAGGCTGCTTTATAAATCTCTGAAGCTAATACAGTAAAAAATACTGCAGAGGCACAATTTCCTTTTTATTTTTTTTTTAGTGAAGATTAATCATATATTTATAATGTCCCTTCCTAGAAAATCTTAAGTAAGGCTGGCAAAAGTACAGTTTGAAATGGGGTAATTTCTAGTAATGCATGATCATAGCCTTATTTATAAAGAGGCATGGCCTGTGCAGGATAGCTTAATAAAAAACAAATTAAAACACAGTAAAAACATAATATAAGCTCAGTCTCTTAACATTTAAGTAAATAAATCCAGACAAAAGGAAAGTGAAAAGAGACAAGGAATAGTAATATCCGTGTTAGTGAAATGAAGAAAAACAATGATTTTAATACAGCCATCCCTACTTCCTTTAAAATCAAATACATCTTCAGAACAGTTAAGCAAAAAGTGCTCTGACTGTGCATTTATGTGCTCCACTTACAATATAGTGCAATTAAAAATGAATGTAACAAATTAATGTCCTGCATTTCATATTTGTACACACACTCACACATTTATGTGGGTGTGGATAGATATATATATATATATATATACACACACACACTTTTCAATAACTCACTTCAAGCTCTGAGAGATATAATTCAGACAGAGATATAGAAAAATGCGTATCTTCTCCTGAGCACGGTATTAAAAATGCAATTTTCTCATTGTGAATAGGGTACTTATAACTGCAGACAATTAAACGGCATTATTTCTTGTCTCTTTGGGCAAAGTTTGGGGAATAACGACATTGGCTGCTTTCCCTTGCAAGGTAGATGATTCTGCAGGGCTATTCTTTGCACAGCAAAGCCTTCCCTTTGGTAATGAGTAATGAGGGACGTCTTCCTGTGCCTAACGAAGGCAATGAGTCACCGTGAAGCTGATAGTTGTAAGAAAATGTGAAGGGGGGAAATGAAACCTGCTAGAAGACACCGATACCTATTCCGGCACGTATTTATTTATCAGTTTTCAGAAGACAGCAGAGAAGTTGCTGCAATCAATTTTTACTACTTTGTATTACTCCAAGTTAATTCTCAGGGAAGACTTCATTTTTGGAGACTCTTACACTCACTGAATTGCAAACGTAAATGAGAAGTTAGACTTGAGCCTGGACATGAAAGCAGAGTCCATTCACCCCAGCTACTATGCAGTTGGGTTAGTGATGCAGTAACCTTCCTTAATATAAAACTTGAATCCCGCTAATCCTTATTTAGGAACTTGATGATGAACATTTCTGATAAGCAATTAAGTTTTCAATTTCCAGAAACACAAAAAAATGCTGAAGTTGACACATCTCTGCACTATCTCAAGTTACAGCCCCAGATTCCTAAATCATGAACAAATTCCCTCTTTTAAAAGCAGCATGTTCAAGCCAGACAACTATCAGAAGTCTAAGTCCTTGAAGCTGCAGGAAGCAGTTCTATACAGAAACCCTATTGCCTAGATACCAGGAAATTATCTTAGTGCCTGAGGCTGTGGTTCACAATTGCAAATACTAGTACGAAATTATGCTCCCAAGAGCTTCTCAAACAACGCTTTGGGGGTGAATTGCAAAGAAATTCTAATAATTTAAATAATGTTATAGTCATCGATGGTTCACAGGCAAAGGACATCGGGACCCGCCAATGGTGCCGTGGAGGCAAGGTGACCACTGCGACCTGTGAAACAGCAGCTACAGATTTCTACCTGATGAAGGAAGGTTCTTTGCATTAAAATGTACAAATTGGGCTGTGGAGGACCCAGCTAAGAGGCATGGTACCATTGCCGGGCAGGGCAGCAAAGCGAGAAAGAAAAGAGCAAACAGCCAGACAAGGGGGACACATGGCTTCTGCTGAGAGTTCCTTCCCGTGCTGCTCCCCGGCGGTCTGAGTTTTAATGGATATTTGCCAAAGCAACGCAGGCTTAGTGCTGCTGCTAACTGAATTGCACTGAAGGACTTTGGAGAGAGAAATTCCTGAAAGCGAGCCATACGGAGAATTCCCCTTTTCCCCTCTCCAGCTTGCTTGTGCAGTTTCTCGCAGGCTTGGGGATTATAGCTCTAGCTCTTAATAAAGCCTGCCATTGGGGTTTTTTTTTTGCCTTGTCTCTAGACAGTTGGAAACTAATACACCAAACACAATAGAAGAGAAAAAATGGAGGGAATAAATGAGAGCCAGTGGCCTATTTCTGACCACTGCTATCCCCTTGACAGTAGCCTCTGCAACAGGGCCTGTGTGCTGCCCAAGACCTAATTATTTTTCAGGGATGTAGGAATTTGATAAATTACAGGATGTAGCTCCCTTCCCCCATATACTTTAAATTTATATCTACCAGTGCATGACTGTAATTATTTCCCTGAATAAGATTTTTTTCTTCCCCCAACAATCACAATCTAAAGACAGATGCAACATCAATTAGCAATGACAGGAACGATTCCAGCAGACATTTGAATCCAACACAAACACTGTGCTCTCCTCCACCTGTCTTTCAACATGACATGAAGTCATAATAATCTCTTATCTCCGGTGTTTGAATAGCTTTGGAAAGAACTGCATTTTATGCATAAATAAGCCTTGAATTTATGTGGGTAATACAGCAGAGACCTGAAGTTTGGTGAGTCATGCTTGGCTTCTTTGATCGGGAATGCCTGCTAACCTTTATCTCCAGCCCTAATAATTCCTACTGGGATTCTGTCTGCCCGTTCACACAGCATGTGGAGACAGAACCACAGCAGTAGCGAAATAGCTTCAACTGCAGTAAATAATCTAATCAGTACGGCCAGGAGGCTATTTTAGACAAATAATTTCTTAAAGGGGGCCAGCAAGCACCTGCTTGCACTGCAAGCACCGTGGTCAAGCATCACGGCAGTGCCCTCGAGCCCCGGGTATTCCTTCAGCCTCTGTGTGCTTTGAGAAAGTGCCTCCAGGTTTAAGCCAAATCTGGGAATACTGAATTCCCAAGAACCTCCTAATTTGTACGTTTATTTTAGGTAATGACTTCTATAATCATGTGTTCACTTTGTCTTTAACCTTCTTGTTTTTTCTTTCCCCAGCTCTCCTTCTGCTGTTACACTTATGTTTCATCTGTAAATTCTACTTAAAGCTATTCTATATTTGAGATTAGATCAGCACGCTTTGCTAAATAGTGAATACTTTGCTGCTTCAATCTGCAAAAGGTAAGAAAATTCAATCAGAGCACAAGAAAAATCGTCCTTGGATCAACTGTTCACAAGATACTACTACAGCATACGAAGATTTTCTAAAGAATACTTGATGTGTTTCTATTGTTTTTTGCTCCTTCATACTTACTCTCACTTCAGGGTTTGCCTCAGGTGTTTGAATCAGACACACTCAGAAAAAGCACAGTACAATTCCTGACAACTCAGCTTTTCAGCTGCTTAAGAACCAGCAGATCTGTTTGGGGAGGGCTGCAGACAGAAGAAAACATAAAGGGTTCTCCCATAAAAATAAATGGAAACATTAAGAATTGATGGCTGCTCATCTAGTCTGCAAATAAGCTATTTTTGTTTTTATATAGTGACACTATTCAGCAGAGACAACAGCAGCCACATTGTGAACGAAGTTTTGTGGTGTCCTCAGAATGCTTTTCTAACTATGCAATTGTTTTCAGCTGGATGGCGTGGAGCCCTTATTTACCTTGCTAAGGGGTGTTCAGTGGTGGGCTTCAGCAGGATGGCTCCTGTGTAACAGCCCATCAGCCTAAATGAAGGCACTGCGATCTGCTCCTAAATAATGAAGAATAAGCCTCTCCCTGAAGCCAGTGAAAAACTCTAAATTGCCTCTTCTCCCATCATTGCATAGGCGATTTATGCACCCATTAATGTAAGTGTATTTTTTTTCTGGAAGTAATATACTTACAGCCTAATGCTCCTCTGTAGAGCACTAATCCTACCCCTATTCTTAATTATCTAGAGAAAACTCCAGATATGAATCATGCAACTCAGGGAATTTATGTAATAAAAGCTTTTGAGACAAGAGACATACCTTGCAAGAAATTGAGTAAGTCAAAATGTTTGCTAAATTAAGGATCATCTGGTTCCCTTTGTTGCAGGGAATTCTCCAGGATTGTTGCAGGCAGGAGATGAGAGTTGCTGCCAGCACAAGGGTACATCTAAGAGTAAACACTACTAAGAGCAATCAGGGCTATTCTGTCCATCTCCACTATTTGGGGCATTGCCTTCCTGCATATTCTCAAACTGCAAACTTTTTTTTGGCCAGGAATAAGCAAGAACCTGGGGAGAACCAAGTTGACCATAAGCAGGAGCGAGGAATTTTTAAATGCATAGTTTATTGCTTTCCAGACTTTGAAATGTTCAACCCCCCCCTCTGAGATAAGCAATGAGTTAAGAGCTGTTCTACAATTTAATGTGTGTATTTGTATTTAGTAACACTGAGCAAAATTCAAGCTTTCTTTCTCCTTTATGTAGAATGGGAAAGAAGATATTTAAAACATTTGTCACCATAAAGACTTTTCACCAATAACACATATATTATACACAAGGTTTCAGCCTCCTGACTGTTTGCTGAATGGACTTTCCTTTTCTTTCACACACTGCATGCAGGCATCCAGTACTTAGTCTGCTGAAATGTTCACAAATAATTTCCACTGCTTCTCACTCAGATTTATTTATAGGTGATCGTATTGTATACCCAGCCAAACCTATATATAAAATGGCCCTGTATTAAAATAGGAAATGGTGGAGTATCTCTAGCACTAAGCTTCAGTTTTAGACCCATTAAATTAATATAATCCAGGGTGCCATCCAAGTTATGTCTTTTCATATAAATTAAAAAGCTGTCCTTTAATAAATGAAAATAAATCCCCAAAATATAGGCAAGGGTAAGTTAACTCAAACCTCTTTTGTATTTATAGCTCTAATACTGCAATGATTTGCATGCATGCTTAAGTTTAGCAGTAGGCTCACTGCAGTTTCTTATTATAGTCTAAGGGTCTGGACCAACTCCCACTGAAGGAGTGGCAAAAATCCAACTGATTTCATGAAAGGTGGAATATATGCTAAATTTGGTGCAAGATGAACACAACTAAACCTCTCTTGGATGAGAATCTGGAGCCCCCTAGATATCTGCCAAGGAACGTGCGGACATAATTAATGTCAGGACATCAATGAAGTCTTTGATACAACTTCATAATTCATATTTTTGAAAATTAGCCTTGTATCAGCAGGCACCATACTTAAAGAGTTCCTGTCAAAGAGAGAATTTTTAAGCACAGACTGACATTAAAATCTTATCAACTCACTTGAAATTAAGTCAATGAAAAATTAAAGCTAATTTCTAATAAGCTTATGTTACATTCATAGACTAAAGGGCACTTGTCGAACCCAGCGAGCAAGCACACCTTTCTGTAGCAAAAAGATTTTTACATTTGAAAGGCAGAGGCCAGAAGTGAGCTAGAATAAAATGCACCATTTTAGACTGACTCTGAAAATTTCTAGTTTTTCTGTCTGCTTTAGGCTAATGTAAGGATACAGAATAATCACAGAAATAAATTATTAATCTATAATTCTGGGATAAGACTGCCAAGACTGGTAAGTGCAAAATACGGTCTAGGTAATGGGACTAGACATCTAGAAAATGTATGTTTAATAGGGAGTTACTATTGCTCCATTCTGGTATTTTAGGCTTAGTATCTCAAACCAAGAGAGTAAGAAACTATCTGAAAAAAAAGCCAACACACAACATTACGCATTTTAAAATATTGTAGATTTCCTGTCTTAAAAATCCGTAATTACGTAAAACAAGTCCCAGATCTTCTCAGGCTTTAAAGAAAATCTTGTGGGAAAGTCTGCTACCGATTATACGGGTACGAGCTTGCAGGAGCTGTGTTAAGGACAACAGAGATACGCTGGCTTCGAAAACGGCACAGCTGAGGACAGGATCTGACCCTAAAATTGCCAAAATAAATCCTGCTGCACCTAGGGGAAAACTGTATTAATATAAACATAGCACGTTTTATGGAAAGCTAAATGGAGATTTATCCTTTTTCTTTTTTTCCTGCAAGATATACTACCTCCTTGCAAAGAACCCCAGAAGCCTGCAGTTAAAAATACCTCTGAGCTCACAGCCAGAGCAGCCGCTGTCCCTGCAGAATCCAAAGGGGCCTCCCTGCAGGGCAGGCTTAGCGGCTCCGCGGAATTCATGTACCCACGGGAGGGAGGAGGCGCTGCCGTGTGCACAACAGCACCGAGGCCCTCGGCACCCTGCGAGCAGAGCCGGGCGTTGAGCCGCCTCCTCGCTTAGCGGGGCCTGGGACACTCTGCCCTACAGGCCAAACATGCACTTCGGATCCCCAGAAGTCACAGCAAGCAAGAAGGGCTCTCTCGTGAAATACAAGCAAATTCTGAGCGTGAGAAGCACCAACCCTTAATGACACAAATTGTCTTTTCACCTGCATTTGCCATCCTGTTTAATTAAATCTCTTTACAATTAACTATGGGGTGCACCTGCCTATAGCTCCCATCTTATATTTATAGTACAATACTACATCTCTCACACTTCTGAAACATCAAAAGCCACTGAATAAACTTTGGTTTTGCATGTTCCAAACAGCTCCCAAGTAAACCTGTTCAGTGGGATAATTGAGACTGTCTTGCGACCACGGTGCTCAGTGGAAATCACTGGGATACAAAAAATGAAAGCCTGAACGGAGATTCAGATAAGAGAGCATTTCAGATTAAAGGAATTCAGATAAACAGGATTTTAGCTGACCTTAACATTTAAAGGAATGGAATATATCCCCCTGTAGATAGCTTCCTATTTAATCCTTCTGAAATATCTAAAAGGTTAGCAAAATACACGCTGCCACAATTAACTCAGAGCCCATGGCCGTGCTCCAGGGAGAGAATGAGCGCGCTGGGCACATCAGCTGGGCTTGGGCCTTTCTGCTCTACATGCTGCTCATGGGTGCAATGCCTGCCTGGGAACAGGAGCAGAGCCACACACAGGTGAGCAAGGACCATCCTGATGGGGTTTGCCCCATTCTCCCACATTCTCCACCCAAAGGGCATCAAGGCTGCCACAGCTGCTCATCCTTTCACCCCTAATTTCAGGTAATTCATACAGTAATAGGAGCCCTGTTGAAATTTAGCATCAGAGCATTCAGGAGAGGAGGTTTTGTAGGAGCAAGATGGGACTCATGCTGTCTCCTCTAGGCCTGGTTTGCATGCAAGGGCTTCCAAGACACTCCAACATGCAGTTTTCCTGCACCTCCCATTCTCTCAGTGAATTCAGCCTAGATGAGGTCCCTAACTAACCTAATGCAATTAGCACTGCAGCACTCCCATGTTCAAGCATTTTCATTCCAACCTGAATGTACACAAAATAGCAGCTCTCCTGCAAAGGAGTGTGTTGTTAGCTCTAAGGTGTTTGCACATGCATGCACACGCAGCTGCAAGCACAAGAGCACACACATCTCAGAAGCACAGCAGATCTGGAAGAGGAGGGATCCTTGCTAATCTTCAGAGAGCAATCACTGCGATCAGCCATGACCGCATCCCGCTGGGGGCTATACTTTTCTTCTTTACCCTCGCAGAACACGACAACACATGCCTGCTTTTGATTTGAGACATACTAGTTATACATGTGAGGTTAAGCGTAAGCAGCATTGGAGCAGACTGCAGAACTGAACTCAGTGCCAGGCGGAGCACTTGCTTTTCATTGCAGTTGACACTTCCTTCATGTGGAGTAATCGTCAGCCCCACAGTGTGCTGCCATGTCAGAGACCTGATTTTGGGCCACGCTTGAACAAGTTTCACTTCCCATGTGCCACATAAGAGTCTTTTCCCAATGCATTTTTAATCTTTTAGGTACAAACACTATGCTTTTCATGCTCCCTACAAAGCCACTTGCAACACCATATGCCTATCTACATGTTTGGGTAATTTTCAGCAATAATGACAGGCAATAAAGATCTTAGATCCAAGCTGCTTCTCAGGCTCTAACTTCTGCCTCTGGCTGCCTGCATGCAGCTCCCACTGAGCTTCATGAAAACTCTAGGTCAAGTCTCAAAGGAGCCTTGGTCCGTACAGCGTCGTGATCTCTTGGCTGACACATGGGAATCACCACCTTTCCCTCTGCCAGGCATACTCATCCCTTGAATCCTGCCTTCACCTCGCCAGCACACGTGGAAGGACATGGTCCGACAAATCAGAGTCCACAGGGGTGACAACCGCAACATCATGACGACACGGTACGCTGCTATTAACTGCGTTGTAGGGTACTCTTTATACGCCTTGTTTCTTTTTTTCCTGTCTTCCTCCACGCTCCAATCATCTACTGGTCTCTGAAGGCTTATATTAGCAACATCTTTAAAGAAAATGGACTCAATCTTCCCCTTGATCTTTACATAAATCACTGACATCAAGGAGGCAGTCCCACATGTGGAATGAACACACAGAATATGCTGTTTCAGATGAAGTTTTGTGGCTATTAGGATCAGAAAGCCATGTGAATAGAAGAGCACTCTGTCTGGTGTGAGTGGGCTGGGAAACCTTCAGATGTTTCATGTTCGTGAACTTTTCTGATCTTTTTCAGGCCATGCCTAATTAGTACCAAACTCAGAAAGCAAAATTCTGAGCCTGAATTATTTATCACGTCACATTTATAGAAGACACTGCAATACACATCATGGCCCAGTACACAACAACTGCAGATGATAAGATTAATCTTTCACTGATGCTATGCTCCTTAATATGAAAATATAATTATCTAGCTGAAGAGTTCCTGAAATTACATACTTTCAAACTACCAGGAGCAGAATTTATCCTTGTGTTTGGTGCTAAGCCAAGTGGAAAAATATTGAAACCAGAACTGACAAAACACATGTTGGCTCTGTTTGTCCATTATCATTTCCCATGCACACCTTACACGGTGCTGTCAATATCTCAGCTCAAACTCGGTCTGGAATGCTAATGTAATATTCTCCTCCTTTACTGGAATATGATCCTGAAGCCCTAGAAATCAATAGGAGTTCCTAACATGCAGGCACACTTCGGAGGATAAAGTGCTTCATTGGCAATAAATCCCTTGTAAGTTAACAAATGCCTATCTTGTTCATTATAAAAATTGAAAAATAAAAAAGAGAGAGAAAAAGAAAAAGAGAAAAATTTTGCAGAAATTATTCCTATGTTTAGCTGGAGTACAGATGTCCATGTGTTTGTAAGAGTAAGTATAGAATATGTGTTGCACGTTTCTCTAAGAAAAAAATAAACACACTTTTTTCTGCATAGTCCCAAAATACAGAACACACAGTAGATGAGCATAGGAAACACTCTCATGGATAACAATACATACACAAATATGTATAACACATCTTCAGAATAATGGTATAGATATTTTTTGCTTTCTTTTAAGTTACAGCAAATTTTTGAATTTACTATATTTTTGAACACCATTTTGTCTCATGAAGAGAGTCATAAGGATAGCAGGAAAACCTATCAGCTGCTTTTTTGATGGTCATCAATAATACACAGCAGTGTTTTAAAACCTGATAGATGGATATACAGATCGTAAGGTATCTCAAGGAAAGATGAATGCAGTCCAGTGAATAAAGGACACAAGCTGGGGGAGTTAGTGAGTTTATCATATGGATTTTCTAATGCGAAAAAGGCCCTTTTTGGATACATATGTCCAGCATGTTTAAGAAGCTGCTGTTCTAAGCAGTGTGCAGAACTTCCTGCTTGACACTTTTGAATTCTAAAATGAGGTTTTCTATTTTCAAGTATTTGATCTAAAGAGCCTTTGCTCTTCGCCCATGCCATGGTCTCTCCACTTGGAGCAGGTGGCTTGTATTGGGCCACGCATGGATGCAGAGACAGGGTGCAGCATCCCAGAAGTGGCTGCTGCTGCCTGCCTCGCACCACCTATTGTACTTGTTCAGAAAGCAGCTCAGTTCCAAACAAATTGCTCTTAATACAAATGCATCTTGATTGTCAGTGCCACTAGTGGGCAATAAGGTCAGCTCAAGGTCTCCAGGGCTTCTGGAGGGGAGATTAACTGCTATGTTAGGCAGCTAAGTATGAAATATGATGGGGCTCAATAACTTGGCCCCTGTGCTGTGCTTGCCCCCTTGGCACTGTGTTAGTGGTCACCAGGTGGCACAGACTGGCAATATAGAGTGCACTGCAGGCCTGCATATTGTACCGAGCCCCTCACCCGGGCTCTTGGACTCCCAGACTTCACTGCACACTCCTCTCTGCCTCTTCCTACTCCCGAGGACTCTTTGTCCAACTGGCATTAATTTGCTCTCCATAACTGCCTCGCGGCATGATATGAAGCACGGGAAAATGGGAAAGGCAGACAGACAACTCTATTTTTTGTATAATGATAAAAATGTAATGACTTTTACTACCCACACAAAAACTCTCCTTATTCCAGGTAAGATGGTACCAAGATTCACCATACTGCAACTGTACTCCCTTGGAAAGGACCATTCAAGGAGAAACTTTGCAAGATTTCCAGATGATCTTCATCCCCCCAGAGGACTCTTTACAGACAGCTGAATCTGGCTCCGGGTTTGGAGCCATCTTTAACTAATCTGAATACAAATTTAATCAATGCCAATTACTCTGTCACCATCAGAAGTGATTTAAATATGAGTAAGCTCAGGTGATCTTGTCTCACTCTATTATTTAAAAGTCCAGTGCTATAACTGATGCAATAGCTAAAAGGAGAAAAGAAAAAAGAAAAAAGAGATTTACAAAGATGCTTGAGAATTTTACCTGTCCATCCAGCAAGACAGCAGCAGTAACCGGTGACAGGATCACATCCATCCGCGTGGCTACAGTCACAACGTTCACTGCAATTAAGACCATATGTTCCATCCTTCCAAAAACATAAACAAGAAACTCTCTCAGTAATCAGATTTTTATTCTAAAATGTGCCAAATCATCTATCATGTCCATTTTAATGCTGAGTCGCATTTTTTAAATTAGCATACAGTGAAGACAGAAACAACTCAGTGCCTAACATTTCTATATGGAACCAAACAACGAATCACTTTAACAAATGATGTTCAAGAAAATGCAGATAACACTGCAATAGCTCTGATAAAGTGTAGTACAGAACATAATCCATCTCCTTGACTGCTAGAACCTCAATCTGTTTTTTAACACACGATTTCCTCAGAAATCCACAAACAAAATACAATACTGACCTACGGTGTATTTAAAATCGCTATGTGGAGCACACAGGGCTTAAGGGTGTGCGAGACTACCCCAGCTGTACTCACCGGACACGGCTGGTCACAGTACTCTCCTTGCCACCCCGGGGAGCAGAGGCAAAAACCATCGACTGGCCTGCAGGCTGCTCCATTTGTGCAGTAACACGTCTGGTTACAGTTAAGTCCCCAGCTTCCGCTTGAACATGGAATAGAGCAATCAACTCCTTGCCACCCTACAGAAACACATAAGAGAAACAGTGTTGGGAATGTTTTCTCATTGAAAATAGAAGTACCACCCCATGGCCTCTTTGCCAAATTAAGATGCCCAATGCTTTTGCTTTGAGACAGGAGGCAAGAGCGCAGCGACACCCGGCAGGCTGGAAAGCTGCCATGTGGTGAGAACACAAGAAACTCCTCGCATGATGCTGCTGGTTTCTTACCTTGTATATTTGTAGGAATGCCCTTTAATCTAAAGCAGCTATTGCACCTAAAAAAAGGACGAAAACCATAATTTCTAACTCTTAATGCTCAGGTCTTATATTAACACTCAGGTCTTAACTACCAGTCACACTACGGCTTTCATTGCACTGCAGCTGCATGCAATGGCGCTGAGCAGTAACTCATGGTTTATGCAGCCTCATTAAAGGGGGTTATACAGTGATTCATTAATTCATGTCTGAAATGCCAAGTTTTATTGTTGTTTGGCTCACTGCTATTTTAGGGCTTATGAATGCCACACAGGCATAGCTTGTGTTAAGGCTTTGTAGGAACGATGCCACTATACATGGATCATAGGAAACACTGTATGGTGCAAAGGCACAAGGTTATTCAAGCAAGTACTGGATCCATAGCTCATATTCACTACCAAACACGTAGGGAATTACAGACATATCTATGGGAAGATGTTACTCCCACAAATAGTCCCTGAATACTTGAGTAATGTGAGCAGGGGCAGTAGCAGGGAGCCCAGATCACCAGGCAAACTCCCGGTGCCGAGGCAAATCTGAAGGCAGCCCCTAAGTCAGGATCAGGTCTGATGAGTGGTCAGATGTACCCCTTCTGCTGCCAGGCAGGTCCGTGATGCTGTGTCGGGTCTGAGGCAAAGGCAGGGATCACTCTAGGGGTCTGGATCAACGTGGTCTATGGCTGTAGTGAAGGGGAAGACCAGCTCTCCCAGAGCACAGCCCAGCACTGTGCTGAAAGAGGTGCCCAGGCTGAGCTGGACTGGGCATCTAGGCAGAGTCGGTTAGAAGAGGTCCCAGGTGGAATTGGTCAGGGCCATCAAGATGTATTAGCACCCTCAGGAGCCTCAGGACCCTAGCTTGCCTGGCAGGTAGGAGGTTGCTTTATCTCCCTTATCCCCTTGTGTTAGTCAGGTATGAAGCAGTGACACCTGGTCCTCTGCTGAGGGCAGAGATAAAGTGCACTGTCAAGCTCCTATTGAGTTCTGATGCTTGGGCAGGCTGTTGAATTACCAACAGACACAAAGAAATAGGGGAGTTACTGACTGGACTTCTCTACAGCTTATGTGGCAGACAGTATTTGTGCTAGACACTGTGTAGACAATTTCTAAAAGTGAATTTTGTTTACCTTCCTTGCACATGCATAGGCCATCCACATGGGAACATTCACCGTCGTTTTTGCAATCACAAGCAGATGAGCAATTGGTACCGTAGGTTCCTGCCATGCACGTAATGGAGCAGTCATCTCCCTGCAAACCAGAAAAGCCAGAGTCAGCTAAAGAAATCTGAATTGCAGGAAATTCCCATCCCTGCACAGAGAGGCTTTCTATTTCAAAGCAGCAAACAGAGCATTATAAGTTGATTGCTGAGTCTTCGGCACTTGAACAGTCACCACTGCTTGCCATGATTACGATGCAATTAGAGCTTTGATTGACTTGGAGGAAAGGGACAAGTCTCTGGCATTCATTCAGCAGGAGGTGTGTGAGTTACAAAAACAAACCTCCTAGAACAGATGTTAGATCATTAAGCAAAACATCACTTATGAAACACTAATCACAAAATATACAGTCTGAAACTGTGCAACGATTGCTCTGCATTTTCCTGAAAATATATTCTAAGAATAGGGTTGTTAAAAAGCAAATGGGTGGCTTGCATGCTCATCCTCCACATATGAGTCGAGTGGAAAACTACGCAGCAGGTGCATCAGACCTTTTCGATGACATGCTGGCATAGCTGTTACCTCCATTTGTTTCCAGCAAATTTGCATGAGATGGTGACTTTAGGAAGAGGGCTGAGCGAGCAGGGATGCGTATGAGAGCAGAGGAGGCACATGGTGCAAACCACAGACCCAGGCTGCTCTGGGCCGATTTCTGCCCAAGGTATGGGGGAAATAAGGGAAGAGAACAGCAAGGGAGGGACAAAAGTGAACTTGATCCCTTTAGAACTGCAGTCCCATCATCTAATCAATGTATGTTAGCATATATAAGATATTTTCGCTCCATTTTCCTCTAGGCATAGGCTTGACTTCCACATCACAACCTGGCTGCAGGAATTTACTTCTTCAGTGAATTAAACTGTAATAATTTAGATCTGTATCACAGAAAGCTATCCTGCTTTGAAGCTAAACAGTTCTACATTGCACAATGACCTATACTGTAACTCAACAGAAAAGATACTGGTCAAAAAGGATATATATTTCCAAGTGAGAGGCTTCACTGTTCCATGGGACTATCCATTTATCAGGAAAAAAATGCACAAACTGCAGATTTCTCTGTGTCACACAAGAACCTCCTGACCCCAGGAGCCCGTTTATCACAGCATTCAACATGGAGACAGTAAAAGGGAACCCAGGGAGATTTCTGGGTGACACAACCCCCCATTTTGTGGTTGTAGCCATTCAGCTTAGCACTAACATGTCTTCTGCTTTAGTCTGAAACATTCATTTTAGAGGGAGAGCAAAAGAAACAGCTAAAAGGTGCACTGCTCAGCAGTGAATCCAGCAAACCACTGATCTTTGAGTGAAAGCAGTGTTTGTAAAGGATGCTATCTTTGACCTTGGCAGAGTAAAACAAGCACCCCTGAAAAGGCCTGGCCATGAAAGGTGCCACCTTGACAGCCAGAAAATCCCAAAGCTCCTGCCCCTACCTGCCCTGCCCAGCACAATCCTGATCAATCCAGCACCTTTCTCTTGTGCCTGGCAATTAGGCAGCCAATTAATGTCACTTAGGAAGCTGCTTCTTGTGTGCATGAAACTCCCAACTCATTTCACGTACAACACAGAACGGCTGGTGCTGCTACTAATTTCTATGACAGCTGACCTCACCTGGGATTGAACTAGCACTCTGGTAGGAAAATAAAATGCCTTTGAAAAAGAGAGTAAGGCATGAGTGATGTGGAGTGAAAATATTCCTGTGGAGGCTGTAATAGCTTAAACGGAGTATGGGCCTTGGAGGGAGAGAGAACATGGATGCAGGGGACATCTCCCTGGTCACACGCATGGCAGCCTGGTGCAAATTCGTGTTTTTTCCAGAGACTTTGATCAGTCTGCACAGAGGGCAGTAAGATACAGCTGAAGCTCTTTAAGTACCAAGAGAATAGGTGGTGATGTCCTCAACTTAATGGTCGGGATGGTTGGAAGATGCTGACTTTAATGCACTCTGCTTTATGCACTAGCAGAGGCTGGTCATTCTGGCTCTGCACCTTTTATGATCTTATTTTGCAAACAAACCTTAACCAAGAAACTTATGGCCTTAATGAGATTTCTACCCTGGCTTTGATAAAGACCTTTGCAACTCTCTGAGTGACAACTGCCACATACATTTAATTACATAACAGGAAAATGCACTTGAACTACTGAACCAGCTCTAAGATATTATTAATTGTGAATGCACACTCCATTATTAACATTTTGAACTTGATTTGGAAGAACGACCTAGGAAATTAAATGCATGCAGGTATCTTTACAGATATGTAAATTCCACCTCCCTTTCACCACCTGCCCGGCTCGATAATGCGGCCGGATACTCCTATCCAGTTGTTAATGAGTTATATGTTCTATTAAACTGATTTCAAATGTTATGTATTGAATCTTCGTTCTCACAATATGCTACTTTATATTTCTATCCTATTTAGTAAAATTAATCAGCAGCTGTGCTCCTTATGTTGATTATTCTTTCTTCTACTAAGTTCAGGAGGCTAATGAGTATACTGAAAAGCCTGGATGTGGTATACATGATGGGAAGCAGTAACTAATTCAATCAAACATATACCCCTGAAAATGTTAAAGCTATATTAAGAAATCTGGCTATAAATAACCTGATATTTTACATTTTTCTCTTCCAAGTCAGAATGATCCATATGGACATCACAAACTTTCTAAAGTGCTTCATTTTCTTCATCATTTTCTGCTGGAAGGCCCAATTTATCAAAGTATCTCCCTGATGTCTGTCTAACGTATTATCTCTTGATTTTAAGGGTCACACGTGACTTTCACCTAATCACTGGAAAAACCTGTGCTGGATCAAGGCCAGTCCCAGCAAATGCTCCTCTCCTCATGCAAAGCAGTGTGTTACTGCCCCCTCTTCTTCATATTACATCTTCCTGCCCTCAAAGGTGGGAGATGCTGCCTTGGTACAACCAGAGACAGGGTATCCTGTATCTCCTAGCAGCTGCTCAGAAGCTAATCGGAGGGAGCCTTTCTCTTGCTGGAAATCCAAGTCTGATGGGAGCATCACAACACAGCAAGGACACAGGTGGGCTTTGGTGAGAGGTTTAAGCCAAAATGTATGATGACAATAATGTAACAAACAGCATCCACATGGCTTTTCATACCTTTAAAGTACTTCAGAAATATTAACAAAGTGTTGCTGAAACTAAATGGTAGACTCCAAGTATGAGGAGAGATTTGGGCATACAACTCCTGTTATTGTTAATTCTCCCCTATGTATTGAGGGTTAGGTCCAAGGAACCAAACTCCATTAATAACTCAAGCTGCCAGCTCACATCCATCAGCATCAAATATTAATAGACTCAGGAGGGCCAGAGCATACATCTTTCCGGATGGCAGTCAATAATATGTCTTGTTTCTGTCCAGGGTGAGATGAAGATTTTCTTACTCAAAAATTATTATTGTACAATATAAATAGAGCTTAAAGACACACTGCAGCCTTAGGTATTCCATTAGATAACAAGCTCTGGACACTTCCGAGATTATTTTCCTTGAATTAATGTTGTAGTAACCATAGGTATTAGATTGCCTGTTTCTCTTACAGACATATTCCTGCTGTAAACAGGGGCCAACTCCTTTTAACACCTCTGTCCAGAGCTCAGTAGAAAAACATGTTTACTCCTGTTCATTTTCATCAGGTCTTTACATTCCTAAATACATTCACAAGGGAAAAAATTGGTATCCAACAGGAGTTAACATTTCAGCAATAGTCAAAAACATGCAGCAAAGTCTGGAGCTCTCACTGGTCTCTCTTGAATTTTGACTATTTAAGACACATGAAATTAAGAAGCTCAGAAGTAGCTGCTATTTACAGGAAAAAGTCTGCTTTGGAGTGTCGAAAGCTGGTTCCATCAAAGTCAGTGGCAACAGAGGAAAATCAGTTTTTCAAGACCTGTGGAATGTAGAAGGCTAAAAGGGCTGTTACTGAACCCAGCCTTAAGTTTGCATGATAAGGACCTGTGTGACAGGTTCATGTGCATGTTCCTGGGGTTTCATCTGAAAATCCTCAACTGCTGTGCAGACTGGGCAGAGGGAAGCAGGCAACATTCAAAGGCACCATATTTGAATCTGTAGTGACCTGTAATGTGACTCCAGCTAATCTGAGCATTTTAATACAGAATTTGGATTCCTCTCACTCCCTCTCCTTGCCTTATTTTTGTGCCAGATGAATTAATGTGCAACACCTGTCAACAGCAAGGGGACTGTTTAAAGCTTGGGCTTCTCAGGGCTCACAATGCAGGCATTAAACAGATAAAATATCCTGGTACAGTGCCATATGTATGTAGTGATAAACAGATCAGAAAGACAAAATGAGGGTGCTGCTTGTAGCTGATGTCTGTATGTCCAGATAAGCTGCTTGGTATGGATTTAGTACATAAAAGTACATATTTATATGTACACACATAATGTAGCACACCAGTGTACTGGTACACAGTGTCTGTGCACTGATGCAGATCACAGATACAGTTCTGTATATTTACTTACTTACTTGTGACATTTACAATTAACCCAAAGTGGTTTTCCACTAGCACTCCCTCAAGGTAAACATATGGTATCCAGCAACACAACCTGGCAGAACAAACTAATTTCCCTAATGGTATTCCAATGAAAATAAATGTGTTCTTCATAGGCATATTAGCAATGATACCAAACTTTGAACTTTTATCAGTGTTTTCCCTCACCCCAAACTCAAGCAGTTTATTCATGACCTTACTGTACATCTTTAGTTTTCTGGATGTAATGATGTCCTCTGGCACAATTCCTTTCTGCTTTGGGTGCTACTAATTGCTCCCTGCAGATGCTGTTACTAGTGCTAATGTGGGCAAAAGGCTAGAGAGGATCTTGTACCTCACAGAAACCAGACGTTTAGTTTGTAGGTAATCACAGTTGCTAAAAACTTATACCTTCTCCTTTTCTGTTTTTGCAAAATTATACAATGTAGCTGTGCAGGAGATCAAAATACACCTACGAGAGCATCAGTAAAACTACTGAAGACTTTTTCAGTCTATGTTTCCCATCCCCTTATTTTTCATGGGAGAAGACAGGGTAAGGAGAAAAGAGTGGAAAAGACTCTTATTATATTTGGACAGTGACTTTAGAGCTCACGATTCACCTGCAGACAGAGTCATTTAGAGCCTTGAACAACAAAGTCTTTCCTTAAATCACAAGGACTTTCCTAGAGACATCACTAAAACTTTACCCCAGTCGGCACTACAGTGGCATCACAGTCTCCTAAAGACACTGGGAACTTTGGATAGTCCATAAAGACCAAACTCACCACCTTTGGGAATGGGAAGACCTAATTGCTTTTCCTCTTACAGCAGTTTACAAACAATTACAATGCCATCATTTTATTTCTCCTCTGAATTTGTACTTATATGCTAATTCATATAGTAAATATCACAGCAAATGCCAAGTTCAAAATTAGACTTGATAAAAAATCCTTAAATTTGGTGTGTGATCAACAGTTATCAGGAAGACACACACAGGTAAATGGGAAAATCAGGTCTCTGAAGACCTCTCTGGTCTTCAGATGGGGATTTACTCAGAGAACGGACATCCGACGTCAACCAGATGGTCCTGGTGGCAGCAGCCCCTCCTTGGTGCCCTTGGGCTGGGCGTGAGGGCGTCTCCTGCAGGCACACACTCCAACAACTTTCAGTAAAAAGTCCTCTTTTGCATGTTAAACACCAAACCGGAGTTGGTTTTCTCCAACAGTGAGCACTGTAATCCCCCTCGCCACAGCAGTAGTTCTCTAGTTTACACTGCAAGTAAGCCCAATATCAGTCATCTGCAACTAAAAAAAAGAAATAATTTCTAGTCTTCAAAGCACCTAAATACAGGCATTAAACAAAAGGAAGAGAATTCAATAAAGAGCAGGCAAGACCCACAGATGTTGTAAATCAGAGTAACACTGTTGCTGGCAAAATATCTAAACTAACTTTACAGCACTTGAGTATTGGGCTGGTTTAGTGTTTAGGTCTTAACTGCAGAGCACTTTAGTGTCAGTGAGGCAATGAATACAGCCTCATATAATTAAATATATTCACAAGGAAAGCAGTGTGGAGAGTAAAAGAGATGATCATCAACCCCTGAACAAGTGTTTTTTTTTATGCAGTCAGCACTTTTCGCCCAATAAAATATCACAAAACACATTTATACATAAGGGAACTCTCCAAAGAGAGAAGAGAGGATTTAGACTGGGTAAAACAGCTGCTCCAGCACTTGCTCAGGATGTTTCCTCCGCTGGGGTGCTGCTTGGACCTGCCTCGTTGGTCAAATCAGGCTGTCGTGGGGTACCACATATCTAGACACAGTCCAAATGGGCTCTATATCTCTAATATATGGGCTTAGATTTAACTAATGGGAAAAATACATTACCAAGGCAGGTCAGCGATGTCTATATTAGCAGGAAATACAAATATATAATCCTGGGCTTGCTTGATGACCAATATCTATTTTAGATAAATCTTAACCAAGATTTAGTTAAAGCATTTTTTGTCTAGAATAGGCCAACTTTAGATTTATTCTGGGGTAGCGGGGCAGAGATGCTCAGAATACTTTAAATATAGCTCTGGAGAAGTTATAAAGAGTCAAACATCTGCAGGGATCATTGCTCTTTCTCTAATCATTTTTGATCAGCTGCTTTCTAGACCAGAAAGAGCCTGGCCACTCTTGCCTGGGAACTTGAGATGGTTCCAGCTCTGTCCTCATGGCCTGTGTGACAGAAAGGGAGGACACGGTGCAAGGGCAGCCTCGCAGAACCGCTGTGGCCTCCTGAGTCCTCTGCAATAGGAAATTTGGGTTCTGGCTGACAAGTCTGAACAGTTCTGCAAAAAGGATGTCTCTAAGAACAGGAATAACAGGTGTTGTTTGTACTTTCGGCCTCTATGACATCCAGTGGCAAGAAGATCTGCAGTATAATTATATACACAGGGGAGAAAAATAATCCTTATTTGCTTGCTTCCAATCTACAACCTGATTTTTAATTGAGTGACCTCTTAGATAGTAAGAAATAGCAAATGCACCTTCCTTCTTTCCCTTCTGTCCTGAGAAGAGGTCTCTCATATTTACCCTTGGCCACCCCTTTTCCACACAAAATCATTCCAGTCTGTTGTTCTTCTTTTATGGGAGCCATTTCACAATTTAATTATGCATTGCATGAAAATCACTGTCTTTGCTTTTAAACCTGCTGTGCAGTCATTTAATTGGGTGCCCCTTGTTCCTGTGTTATTAGAAATAGTAAATAAGCATTCCCTATTCAATTCTCCGCACCATCCACAGCTCCATAGATCTCTATCATATCCCTCCTCAGCCATCTGTTTTCTGAGCTGGAGTCCTAGTTTATTAAGTCACTGTTTGTATAGAAACTATTCCCTATAAGAGATCATCTTTGTCATCATTCCCTACTTCGATTATATCCTTTGTAAGCAGCAACGAGACAAACTGCATACAGCAATTTAAGACTTAGATATATTACAGATTTATATAATAGCACATCCATTTTTTTTATGTTGTTCTTTGTTTCTCTTTTTTTCTGACTGTTCTAGCTGGTACTTTGGGTTGTTTGTTTTTTGCCTGGTGCCAAGCACTGATTGGAGTTTTTCAGAAAACTATCCACTGTGGTAGCTGATCTCATTGCCTGGATGGTAGGAAGTAAATTAGAGCTCACCTTTTGTGTATTTGCTTACTGTTATTATATTTTGCTATTTACATTACTGAGCACTGTATTTCACCTTACCTAACTATTCAGGAAAATATGAAACCTTTCTCCAAATTTGCCATTAACTTTAAATTTGACCATCCCAAGAAATCTCACTTCATTTGCAAGCTTCCTTTTAGAAATCTTCTATAGCAGTACTGTACATTTAATAACAATAGTATAACACAAATGATAATCCAAATTAATTGAATCAGGATGCCACAAGGGTTCCCACACTGATATGTGGGCCTGGGCTAACCCTGCTGTTGACCCTGGCTCTGAGCTGCATGATGGGGGCATCATCCACATGCAAAAGAATCCAGGCAAAAAACAAACTGCCTATATAAATGGAAAAGGTATTTTATGGCATGAACTGAATGTAATTCAATAACATTAAATAACATTCAATGTCAACTCAGAGCAAAGGTGTATCCTTCTGAAAAACTGGTGTATATAACCTGGCAATTGCACATAGGCAGATGAACAGCTGGTCCCTCAAAACTTGCACAGTTTTCTCAAAATCTCCCCCTAAAACAAAAGAGTCCAAGATCTAGTAAAAATTCTATCTCTCACTGGTATAAAAAATATATGAGGATTTTGCATTTACACATTCCTGACTGCAAAGGATAAAACTTAGCCCTTTGACAGTACAGTTAGACAGAAAATAAAATGAAAAACTAACCGTGTTTTAAATCCTATACTAAAGTTGTTTTATTAAAATCGATTTGTAATTTAAGCTTTGAGGGAAATCACCTACTAATGTTTTTATGCAAAGAACTTTCCATAGATACACAAATAGTCTGGATAAAAATATACATTTAGAAGCATAGCAGATGAGAAGAGACACTGCCATTGGCAAGCTGTTGATTCCTCTGCAAAATTCAGATCAAATAAGTCAGTCTGAACAGGATATTCAGCTCCACTGATACTAAGTGAGGCTACAGAAATGGAAATGCAATTTGACATAGCTACATTGCCAATTAAGGATAAAATACTGGAAATATGTCAACTAGCAACAAAGACAGAGGCATTCAGGGTATCTATATTAAGCTGGTTCCTTTGGACCCACTTATGAAAAGTTTGGAGATATTCAGGTAAATAAAACTGCAGCAGAGCCTAGAAGTAAAAGTAAATATAAGGAGAAAGGGAAGGAGACTTGGGACTTGCTCACGTTCTTATCAAATTACAGACACCATGTATAGCCGAATAAGTTCTCATTAGTAGAGGCCGACACACAGACAAATTCTACTCTCGTGTATTTAGGACTATCCTACTGGAGCTAGCAGCTGTGTTCAGGTAAAGCTGGGCTGACAAAGCAGTGTTTGAGCTGTCACGGCCAATTTCTGTAGCTTGTACACTGATAAGAGAGACAGCGAGCAAAATGAAAGAGAAGCAGTTCACAAAAAGGTTTGGAAAATGCCATTGATTTCAAAGAAAAGGATGCGGTTTCCACAACAGAGGGAGACCCACTGTGTCTTCTGACCTTGCTAAATACTCCAGCACAATAGCTCAGCTACTCCAAAGCACACAGCAAATGCCCTGAAAAGTGAGAAGATCGTTCATTATGTCTCCTGCAGCCAGGCACTGACACGAACACTGTCAGGGTTTAGGAAAACCCAGGCTCCTAAATGCTGCGGCTGCCAGTGCTCCAGCAGAAATGTCTAATTGGTCAAGAGGAGCTCCAGGGGCACAGAGCCAGCAGCCTAATAGGCACCAAGCACCTGGTTCATCCATAGCAAAAGCAACAGGGGACCGGCTTAGGCTGAAAGCCTGAGAATACCCCGGTGGTGTCCCCATAATGATCTTCCCTGTTGGGATCTGAACATAGGATATCTTCCCCTGTAAAACAGCAGGGCTGGAAAAAGCCACTTGTGAGTATTTATTGAAATACTACTTTCAGGCAGCATCCGGCCTTATCGCACTGGTGGTGATGTTCACTGTTTCCTAGTCTGTGAGCAGCAGGGCTGTCTCCTAAGTGGCCTGGGTATTCAGAAAGGCTCTGTAATTTAGCAGAAATGCAGTACAATTTGGGTTGAATGCAAGGCTTATGAAGGTGCCAATCCCAAAGCCCTCAGTACCTGTGCTGCTCGTCCCAGGAAAACACCCCAAGGGGACTTTGAAATGGATCATATGGCCATGCCACCAAGTTTGACCAGAAGCAATGGTTTGTGAAGGGAATATGGTGGCTTATCCTGCCAGCAAATTTGCCAGCCACTGCTGATAGAAATGGGATTTGTGATGCACACACTTATCCACAGGGAGCTGGACTGAGCCCAAAGTCATTTCATGCAGGCCACTGCACAGCCAAGAGAAGATAATTTTCAATCTGTGTGACCTGGTCTGGACCAGACCTGGTAGCCTAGGGATGTAAAACTTTACAGTCTGTTATTAGCCCCAGTGGCTTACAAAAAAAACATAAACCAAAAAACTACAGCCATTTTACACACATAAATATATACATTTGTACGCACAGAGAAATGGGCAAGAAAATTCAGGGTTCCTGCAGTGGTCTAGAGAAAGTTAGAGGGCCAATGAGGTAAATTCATGGGAAACAGAGCTTTGTTAGTTCCCCTACTTATTGAACAACTTATTTGATTTTCGCAATTAATTAATGACTCCCTGCTCATTACCGCTTATCCTCACCTTCACAGTACAGGTGCCTTTCTCCATATCCATTGCCACTACCACTAGCCATTCCCAATGATTTAGAGATGGTGGATTATGGATACACACAGGAAACCAATAGGAAGAAAATATGTCTCCTTTGTGCATCTAGGTAATTCATGAAATGGGACTGGGCAAACTACTTTTGTTGCTTGTAAAATTCCAGTTAATTGGACAACTGCTGTGCCAGAAAACCTCTTCCCCTCCTACAGCAAGTGGAATTTATACTGGTGATTGGTAACAAGAACATCTTGATAAAATGGTTGAATTTATTTTATACCTATAAATGAAAAGAACTCTTAACAAAGGGGGGTAACCGATATGCTCGGTAAATCAAGGATAAAAGGACACAGGTTCTATTGAAGATTTTTTCCCCTCGTTTTTTCTTTTTAAACCTTTTGATGAGGTGCCCTGTTGCTCTGAGATGAGTTTCCACTGAAGTACTTTTGGAATTATCTCAAAGAGAAATGGATCATTTAAATGAGTTAAAGCCCCCCAAAAAGATCCACTATCTTCAATGCTAGGATCATTTCTTTCTATCAAGGATTTTGTGAAGTTTTTAGAATAAGTCTACTACTGAATATGAGGCTTATAAGACATGAAGTCACATTCACTTTTCCTGCTTCCTTACTGAAGTGTTGAAGGATGATACATGTAAAATAAAGATGAAAGAAAATATGTTAAAGAGAGGGAATCTTCTGATAAATTCGTATTTATCAACCTTGAGTGTTTAGAAAACACCTACAGGCGCCGATTCTTTAAACTCCTCCAGAGCTACCTGGGATTTCTGTCCTGCAGGGAAAATTCAATTGAAGATAAGATAAGGTGCTCCTTTCTATTTACTTTTTTTTTTTTTCTTTTAGACAACGGAGAGAATTTTAAGGTGTATGACAGGAGAGCAAGCTTCGAATTTTTTCAGTGCAGACAGAAAGAGTATTTTTTTGCTCCTGATGTTTTCTTTGGGGAACAAGAGATATTTCATGTGCCAAAAGGAAGATAGTCATGGCTGGAATGCTCAACACACTGTGCCTGTTAGCTCCTATGACCTCTGTAAGTAAAACAGAATTAAGGTTCTCCTAACTTCTACAGAAGGGTAAGTCAGTCATTTTATTCACCTGGGCAGGCGTGGGACGGACCAGCAGCACCTCAGACTGCAGCAGGAGGTGTTTGCACTGACTGCAAACAGGATTGTCTGTTATAAAGTTTGTCATACATTTGCCATGCATTTGCACAGATTTATGTCATTATAATATACATTTGTTATTATTACAAAGTCCCTGGGCTAATGTTTATGGTGTGTTACAGGGGCTGACTTTGCTGCTGTAGGCATGCACATGTAAACCTAGGGAGCAATTTGTTGCCCCATGGTGGAGAAAGCTTTATATTTAGATCCTTTGGCATACTATACAAAATTCTGGATTTATACACCCAGTTTAAGGCTGATATTTCAGTCCTTAAGTGCACAGATTCATACTGAGCTCAGTGGGAGATATAAACATAAGGGCTTACAGAAGGATATATTTGAGAGGTATCATTTTATCACATTTTTAAAATGCAGGTTTGATGCAATGGCAACAAAAGATGCAAAAGACTCTAGACACACAGCATGGGGGTGTATCTCCAGAAGTTTTAGGAAATCCAAGTGGCATTCCAAAAACTAAAAACTTCTGTTAAGGGGTCATCACTCTGACAGTCTCCATCCTTTCCCATAGCGCGTAATGCAGGGATGGGCTTGCATGGGATCTACCACTGTAGTCAAGGAATAGGAAAATGTCAAATGAATTCTTTCATTCTGGTGATGAAGTGCTAGCTTTGCTTGCCAGCATGCAGGGTTCAATAAAAGCAGACAGGTCTTCAAAAAACTGCAGCATAAATAGATGAACTCTTTAAAGTAATATAAGTTCTGTCATCTAGATGTGAAATATAGACCTGAGGGCCAGACGAAGTAAAAGCTGACCGCATATTCCATAGATAAGTGTTAAAGTTTTCTTATAGTGTCTTGGACTGAGAAATATTTTAACTACCTATCTCCTTTGCCACATCAGACAGAATGAAAGCATTCAAAGTTGAATATATTTTTCAAAGGAAGAAAACAAATCATATATAAAGAAACAAAGGTTTATCAGAGAATGTCATCTCCAGATAGCTGCTGTTTTAAAGAAAGTTGCAATTAGTTGTGCAATGGAGAAGGTGAACCCGGTTGCATTTCAATAGCATATATAATGATCTCAGTAGCTAGGAAGCTGATAGGTATGTGCAAGGAGTTGGTTTCAAGATTTCCTTGTGAAAGAAAGGACAGAAGGTCAGGATTCCTGTGGTCCCCTGTCATATTTAATTCATATCCTCTGGCCTTCTTCACCACAATTATTGAATTACAGAAATAAAATTCAATGATCCAAAAACAAAAGAAGAGCAGGCTGGGCACATCCTGATTTCTTTTATGTCCCTACCCCACAGCTGACTTCAGTGGCTTGGAACAAGCAGCCGAAAGCAGAATTGGAAAGGAGGGGAAGACACAAGTTAGAACAACCCCTCTATGCAACCCCATAATTACATCCAAGGAATTTATGGCAAGCAGTGGCTATTTGCGTGTGGGAGCAACGCTGCAGTTTCTACCAGTCAAGCATCTCCCTGCATGTTTTTTTTTTAAGCCTAATCTTTGTGTACTCCCCGTGTGGTTTATCACATTCCTCCTCGTCACAAAGGAGACGGCAGCAGAACAGCTTTTCAGATCCATTCTTCAGAAAAGCATCACTGGCAATTCAGCAGCACATGAGGACTGAGGGGCAATCCTCAAATACGTTAAAACTACCAACTCCAGGGAAGTGGCTATAGGTACTCTTGTTGTGATGATTCCCTGCAATCATCTTAATTAAATGGATACGAGCTCTTTTCCTCCATTGGCAAGTAAGATGCAGTAAGGGTTTCCAAAAGGCTGATAATTTGGACTCTGCTTTGGAGAAGTATCTCTAGATGCTCTGTGGTTTTGCAGGGAGATTTTTCTGTGTCCCCTCTGCTGTTAACCCATTTTTATTGCTTTTTAGGTTGCCTCCAAGAATGGGGCACTTCTGAGAACGACGGGATCACTCGGATTTCTCCAGGCAACTCTACGCACAGCGTTTGCATCAAATTCTGTTGCTTTAGATACCTACGCAGTTAAAATGCTGCAGTTCCCTAGTGCGAGCACAGTCATACTGAGACCACATAAAGATAACCTGTACTAGTACTCAATAGCACCTTTACAACATTTAGCTACGTTTTCAGAGGTAGAGATGTGAAAATGTGGTTGTTGAGTCTGACCCAGAATATTCATCAAGAGAAAGAAGACATAAAATGCTTTGAAATCACATCCAAAACTGCTAGCTCACCAATATTTAGCTTTGGCATTTGAATTTCGGGAAATGTCAGAGCTAATAAATAATGTATTATTTTCTGAGCTACAATGTACATTTTTATTTCAAAACTTGAATCTGCTTAACTTCCAAAAAATAAAGCGTTCCCTTCACGTGCGTGTCAACCTATGGGATGTCTGCCTTTCCATTTAAATACATTTAATAAAGGTGACCAGATGCTTTGTGTTTTTAATGGCTTGTTCTGCAACCCAACAAAATGTCCCTGTTTTGGCTGCGATTGCGGATGATTCATTCTGAAACCCAGCCCAGCTGCCCTGAAATAGCCGAGGCAGGGCAGAGCACAGTGAAAAAAGAAGCCATCTGTGCAGGAGAGTGGGCTGCTCGAGTGCTTTGTCAGGAAAAGACGCTGTCATTTCTTGGTCACTGTGTTTTCTAGCCACCCAGTAACCCAGAAGTCCTATGGGTCCAATCTGTTGCCCGCGCAGTTCTACTCCGCAGTTCTGTTCTATAATTCATCATCCCTCCTTGCTTAGAAACCCTTTACCCTGCTCTGCTACGGAAGCTCCTGTGTAGTTCAAAAACGTAAGATGCCGATCCCACTCTAAATGTTTGCAATGGTAAGTCAGAACTGCTGACCCTGGGGCTGCTGCAGCCAAGCTTCATGCTAGAAGAAGCAAGAGGGATTCATTTTTGCCGATTTGGAATAATTAGCTCTGCCCAGCCCTGCGTGCGCATCCCTCTACCGCCGCCGCTGCTGCCAGAGGGGCCGTCCTGCCGCTCGCTCGCAGGCTGGCCCAATCCAAGGGCAAAATGCTACCCTCAGGCAGAGCTCCCGCTGCCTCCACCAGGGGCAAAATCTGGCCTTGAGTTTGTCATTGAGACGCAGCACTCGAAGCCATCCCACCCCGGCCTCTCTCGCACGACCCACGGCAGCTTCCCATAGCATGCGGTGCATCCCCCCCCAGGCTTCCTTTGCTGCCCGTGTTCCCAGTGTTGGGAAGAACGCATCTGGCATGCATGCAGCTCACAAATACACTTTAGAGGCAATAAATTAGCAATTTCAAGGCTTTACTTCCCCTCATGGACTAATTGCCAGAGATTATAGTATATTATGAGAGTGCAATGATACTAATGCCTAAATATGCTTCAGTGATTATAGAGCTATCCTCAATAACCAAGCTGTTTAAATGTCAATGCAAGACAGCTCTTTATTATGAGATTAAATATTATTTTGAAGCAATGCAATAGGAACTTCCCAGACTTCATGGCTGCGATAATACATTGTATAAGCTGTGGCGTAATATACATTATGTAAGCTATGTTTTTCTTTTAATACGTAAAGGGTTGCAAAATATTTTTGTGCTGCAAACTTGAGCAGCTTTCCTGGTAAGAAAGAGGATCTCAGAATCTTTTCATTTTGTATCTCTTATTAACAGGCTCCTGACTTTTTTCTTTCCTCTACTTTATATTAACACTTGGCTATTACCACAGCAGAAAGAACATAAATTCTTGTCTTCTACTACTATAAATAAGTGAGAGATCAAACTTCAAAGCTCTTTTTCTTCTTTTTTTTTTTTTCATCTTGAACTAATACAGTCTTGCACAGGTGCTTTTGACAGTCCTACTCCTCGTGCCTAAATAAATGTGTCGTCTTTGACAGAACGCCTAGAAATTAGAGGGAGGCTCCAATTTTCAGGTTCAGCTGTTGACATGCCGCAGAGAAGAGAGGTGACTTTAAGGCGTAACTCCCCTTCCAGAGCTCTGTGGATGATGGCTGGTGATCATAAGCTTGGGTGTGGATTTCAACAGAAGGGAGGCTAGGAAGACTATAACATCTTACTCATCTCACCTGGGACTCCCACACTATGTGATCTGGTCACTCAGTTGGGCAGTCTCATCCTATCTAATTTACCCTATATAACTGCAAAATGCTGCCCCTGCAAAGCAAAGCAGCTATGACATGGTCAGGGGTCCCATATTCCATAGTATTTAAAGATATTTATTTATATTGCTTTGAAGCTGGGACTTAAAACAATAAAGAGTAAAACTCATCTAGGAGATTGCATGTCTGAGTCAGCTACTAAATGTCAGTGGAGGCTTTAAAAATGCTAGTAATGTCTTTGAATCTGAAGCTTGGTTTCCAGCAAGTTTAGTAATAATTATAACAAATAATTGCTATATCAGTATGGAAAACAAGCACATAGGCCTGGGGGAGAGCTCATGTAAAATTAAGGACCTGAATTATGGAAAGATAACTGCTAATGAAGTGGAATTCTCTCCTTCCTTAGGAAATATTAATTCCTAAATATGGCATAGGAATGTCTTCCACGGTATGCCCTAAAGTAATGATGTGAGAGGTGCTTCATATTTGGATCTGCAGATTAAATTCTGGCCCTACCACAACCAGGGAACTCAGTAGCAATCAGAGACCATTAAATCCAGGTGCAGCAGGACTGGATGTGTCCTAACACATCCTGCTAGAAGAGGTCAATCCCAAAGCAGCCAGTCACCCTTCTCTACCCATCTGTCTGCCTACCATGGTTTCACCTGGGCTGATTTCTTCAGCCGTTTTATATCCCATCTATGAAACGTAATGCTTGTTTACCTCAGGTTGTCTGAAGCTCCTCCTGATCTTCAGGTGAAAGGCATCTGCCATACATGCTCAGAAAAGGTATGAATTGCCCTATTATTTGTAACATTTTCAAAAATCTTCATCTATTAAAATCACATTGTGACTGACAAGGAACACGCTAAAAGGCCAAGAGATTTCTTTTTCTGCTCTTCCAGGCAGACAATAATCTGACATCTTTTGTTATGACTTGACTTAGAATATAAGCTGGGAAACCATGTCTTTATCCTTCCAAGAGCAATAAACTTACAAAACTGATGTTAAGCAAATAAGTTGACACCATTCAAAGAAGAATTACGTGGAATCACAAGAGGAAAGAACACTTGGATTTGGCCATGCTTACACAAATATTATTATTTGAAACGAGATTAAAATCCTCTTTAATTTTTTGCAGGCGCTGTATGAAATGCTCCGTGCTTGCCCGCTCTCACTTACCATGTAGCCTGGCGCGCAGGAGCACTTCCCTGTAAGGCTGTCGCAGTCGGCTCCGTTCTGGCACGGGCAGCTAAGCTGGCAGCCTTCGCCATAGGATCCAGGGGGACACGTTTCGTTGCAATAGAGGCCAGCCCAGCCAGCTTTGCAGCTACATTCTCCAGACAAGGGATGGCAACTAATGAAGACAGACAGGCATTAATGAGAGGTGGGCACAAACGAGGAAAGCTTCCCTGTAAACAGCACAAATTTCTCAATTGCTCAGAGAATGTTTCCAGTGAAACACCATTGTTAAAAAACAAAGCCAAAAACTGTTAAGGATGGTGAACGTGAGCAGCCGTGTAAGTCAGGAAATGTAGAGGGAATATGGTGCTAAACACCAGCTTGGCAAAGTAATACACAGGCAGCTAGGAAACGTCCTAGTCCTGGTAATTTTAAACTCATGAAGTTTATGCTTTTTTTCATACTGAAATCAATATGACTCAGGTGACTGATGTTAACTCCAGGATTGAGCCATTTACAGCTATGCTATTTGGGTATGTTACCTTCAGTTACAGAGGGCCAAGGTTAGGAGGATTCAACTACGTCCCAACTAGAGAAGAAGGGAGCGAGGTTGAAGTAAGACATGTGAGCAGAACTGCTCTTCTGTGAACAGAAAGGGCCTCTCCTGGTTTCCTGAGGGGCATTAAGTTGACTGGAGATGTGAGCATCCTGGATGGAAGAAATGGAGCTTTCTAGGGGACAGGAAAGTGCATAGGAGAAAGTCTCATGTGGGGAGCTAAGGTGGTCGGTGAAAGGTTGGGAGAAGGAGCAGGGGATGGAGAGGGGATGTGCTCTTTCCACGAGGACTGCATGCTGTCTGTGTGAGTGTGAAGCTTCACCTGAGTGCGCAGGCCCTCTCTGCCCCCCTGCACTGCAGGACTGTGCCCCACAAGCACCACTTAACCCATCGTGGGAGAGATGAACACAGCCCTGCAACGTGGTACCTCTCCACAGGCCTGACTCCTGGTTCTTTGCATCACAGAGTCTATTTATTACTCCTTTATGATTATTTATTGCTATAGCTTAATATTGTGGACTTGACTGAATGATTTTCTTTACACCTGTAAAATTAATATCCTATCTATTAATTTTCAAGGTAACCTCGTAAAGCATAATTTCCAAGTACATATCAGGCAATTACTGGTAGGAGAGGTTATTCTCAAACTGTTGTGCCTAAGAATTATCGATTTTTGTGACTGTCATATGTTTCATCATAAATAGTGCTTTACTGACTAATTAAAACAATTCATCAGCTTAACAAACCACCATCCATGAAATTCTTCTGACAAAGCAGTCCCTGAAATTATGGTGGTTCACACAGCACCTCTTAACATTTAGATGAAAATAATAAAAGCTCATTTTTCTCCCTCTCCATTTATTAATCATTACCTAATAGGAGCAGAAAGCTAAACATGAAAGAAATATTTTAGAGTGGAGTCTTTGTTTCTGTGTTTTCACTTCTTCTGCACATATCACAAGGTTCCATGAGAACAGTGTCTGTTGGCTAAATTAAACCTTTCAAATGTAATATATGATCATGGCAGTATGAATTAGTCTATGACAATTCAATTGAAAAAACAATACTCAGTGAAAATTTCTACTTCAATATTGGCTTTTTCATCAAAACAGAGCTGTTCTGCATGGAACACAGCCTATTTATTAAAGCCTAAAAATCTTCCTAACATACAATTTGAAGACAACATCAAGAACTGAAGCAGCTTGGCAGACGAGTATGTGGGAGGGGGTATGGACAGTTCACCAAGGCCCCTAATAGGCAGCGGCAGCATCGTGCCCAAGCCTCTTTCCACTCTGACCAGGCTGTGCAGAGGGCTGGATCACTGCATCTCCCTGTTGAAGCAAGAATGATTTTATTATTGGGCCCAGAATATCTTTTTTTTTTTTTTTTTTCCTAGACCAAGTCCTTTCTTTGAAAAGCCTATCTTCTGCTCCCTTGCAGCGGGCTGGCATTGCATGTTAGAAAAAGTCTCCATATGAAATTCCAGGGGTTTTGGTATCCATGACAATGGATCTGGGGAGGTAGCAACAGTTATAATAGACTATACAGCAGGGGAGGGGGACCTTTCCCTTAATGGGAGCAGAACAAAATCTTTCCAAAGCTTTTGGCAGGCCAAAATGGTAGCACACACTATATAGTGTCATGGTATAGCAATATGCAAAAAAAAAACCAACCCTGAACCTAAATGGCTGGTCTGCATGAAATGAAGTTGCAGGCTCTGCTCAGGCCAGGGACACCAGAGGCTTGTTTCTGACACAGAGAATACAACATCCTGAATTGCAAACACTTGTCTGACAACCAAGCTGCCCTGATGCACAGCGTTAACTTGAAGATGCCTGAGATTTAGCGGCTTAACCAAAATTCAGAAAACAGCTGTTCTCTTCCTGATTCTGCCAGTGAATCTTGGCCATGAAACTTATTCTTTCCGCATCTCAGTCTTCTCTTCTTCTTTCTATCTGGAAAATGATGCCAGCCTTCCTTTGGAAACCTTGTAAGATCCACAGCTGACAGCACAAAAAAGCACTAAGTCTTCATTAGTAGTTATTTTTATATTCTGGTGTTTGAGAACTACTCCAGTTGTTAGCATTGCAGCTCATGATGGGGAAGTAGTGTGCACCTGCATGTACATGTGAGTAAAGAATATGTTTCTGTCTTATTATATTGGCATTCTGCAGAATTTAATTCTATGTTTAAGCTACATACATACGCTTACAGCTGGGAAATTTATCTTTGTGCATCCAACCATGTCTGCATCCAGCCATCTACCTAGTGAATTAAATTTGCCAGCTGCAGTGATTTTGGAAGGTTTAAAGCACTGAACGGTCAAAGTGTTAAAAGAAAGAACTGAATGGAAATACAATTAGCGAGGTGAACTATTTGTGTTATTCTCCCTTCTTGTTCTGCACTTTTGAAGGTCATGAGCCTGTAGAAAGTTTTGTCAGCACGGGATGTAGCATACGGAGCATTATTCTGTACTCCCAAAAAATGAAATGAAGAAACTCAAACAATTCCTCTGGACGAGGATCACTCCATGGGTTGGTATGAGAATATGAAGTTTTTGAAAGGTTCACAGAAGGCAAACTCACTAACATCTGCTTTCCAAATGCTTGCTGTGAGCAGGAAGGAGACTTTACACTCATGAAAGAGTCTGGCAGTGTTATACACTGGCATTTTACATTGAATCTTAAAAACTTTTATTTTTTCAAATCTCTTGCAGAACAGGAAGGAACGGTGCAGAAAACCTAGAAGGAATGCAATGGGCCAAGTGTCTCCCTGGCACTGGGCACAAGTAGCCAGGGGGGATGAAAAGGTAGGAATTGGAAGCTGTCCACACAAGAAGGAAATTCTCCTGTGGATCTTGATAAAATATAGAGAAGCTTATGAATACTATACAGCCTATGCTTATGGCTCCTCAGCTCTAACCGAGTATGCTGGGCAAGGAGATTTTTCCAGCAATTCATTCCCCTCTCTGCTTTTCAGAAGATGCAAGCCAGGGTTATCCCTTTCTCACTCTTACAGATAATGGCAGTGTGGGTTTTTGCATGGGGGAGTTTCTTACTCGTGTATCCTTCCCTGGGGAAGGACAATCCAAGTCACAAGTGTACTCTAAAGTACCTAATTCTGGGGTTGTTCAAAAGTCCTGTACAAAGTGCCTTTCAATGTGCTTTGATGCAGAAATTATTGGACCATGTTCTTCAGCTGTTGTTATGCAGAAGGTCAGACTAGATGATCATATTGGTCTCTTCAGACATTAACATAGACTGGCCTACGAAAATAGGAAAGCTGATGGTGTATTTCTTAGTATCTCTTGCCAGCTTGCTCCTAAAAACCTTCAGAGCCTTCAGGTCCAGGCAGATGCCCAACAACCAGATCAAGTGAGTGGAAGGCACTGGCAGAACTAAGCAAGCTTCCCTCATCTTCTTTTCATTATTTATAAAATTACCCTACACATGTAGGTATTGCAATACGCAGCCGACAGCTTAAATAGCTTCTGGGGAAAATAGATGGCTGTCAGTAAATGAATGAATTTGGAAGACTGCAGTTTCAGTGATGATAAAATTCAAGGGAACAGCTGGGTAGAAAGAGTGCTATGTGGGGCAGTTTTAAAAAAATTAGTAAAGAGATTTATTCAGAATATGAAGTGTCTTTGGAGAAGGTCATTTTCCATCAACTCCAACGCTCCCTGGCTCTGAAAGCGACAGGATTCTGAAGAGTTCATTGAAAAGTGGAAAGCTGAAATACCATGGATGAATGAAAGAACATTTACAGATCTACAGCTTGCTGATATCTCTTTGTTCCATAACAGCAGTGATAAGATGCAGGAAAAAGGGAGATTTTTATCAATGGAGAGACTAGACTCATTTATTAAGGGAACAGATATGATCTTAGCAGAGGACGCTACAAGTGAAGCTGATGGAGAAGTGTTGGGGAAAGCATCCAAAATATCTGTCAGGCAGCTACTGGGCACACATCAGCTGTGCAGGGTGAGAGAATAACAGCATGCACAGAAAAGAGCTGTGAGGGGATTAAATCCTCCACCTTTCTGTGCCCTCTCAAACTCAAGCTCTAACCTTTCTTCCAATCCTGATGCTGCTTCGATTACCCTAGATGGTGACTGGTACCCTCAAGTGTGAGTTAAAAATCTTCCCACAGTTAAAAGAGTGGTAATGATTCGAGCAGTCAGCACACAAGCTCAGCTTGCCGGTGGTCTCCCTGTAGCTCCATCTCCAGCTTTCTGGGAAAATGCCTGCATTAACACATTTCTGCAGGCTAGGAGTGAGGACATGTTCTCTGCAAGCATATTCTCCCCGTTCCAGCTGATGTGGGGGGAATCTTTCACTGAGGAGCAGTTTGACTTCCACTCACCGCTGGTTTAAGAAGTCTTGTATTGGCAGCTAGCACAGAGCAGTGGGACCTACAGAAATTCCTCCCTCGGCTCACTCAGCAGCAATTCCTGTGTCATTCCTAGCCTCGCTACAATACAACATCAACCTCTGTGTATAGTGCTCCGCTTGTGCCTCAGGGACATTATTTTTTGCAATGATTTCCACAATGCACAAAACACTCAGAAGTGATAGAAGGCTGTTGTACAGAGTTACCTTTGAGGTGCTGAACACTTTGGATCCTCACTGTCAAACCCAGTAGAGCCAGCAGCTATCTTTCTGTAGAGGACTCATATGATCAGAATTACAAGGCTTTTAAATAATCCATTTTGAGCTCTGGCTCACAGTTAAGCAAAGCCTCACCACTCACAGCTGAACGTGAAGCCACATGAAAGATCACCTGTTTATTTCCAAGACTGAGACAAATAGAGCCTATCTCAAGTACGCCAACAGATTTGCCTGGAGGGTTCGCACTTGTGCGCATGTGCACAGCCCATCTAGGCGGTTCTGCTCGCATGCATAATTGGGGAGAGTGTGTTTATATTTTAGCAGGCTGCAAGATTGCCAGGTAGGTTTATCAGCACCAGCAAGGCAGTCAGGTCCCCACCTGTCTGATTTAAAATTGAAGAACGTCTGTACCAAGGGCATATTTGCATGGGCATCAATTATCCCCATCTCCTCCTGAAGCCTACACATTGCTGGAATGGTTGTGAATGCTTAAGAGTAAATTACAGGGAAAAGAAGAATATGAGCAGGAAAAATCTGATTCAAGCCTATAAGGTTGCCTTTAGATTCCCCTATCTCATGTGAGGTGGATCAGCTTTGCGGATCAGCTTTTGGTAAAGCAAACCTCAAGGACCAGATCTTAAAAAAGGCCAAAGAGAATAAAACTTTGAAACCTGACCTTTTAAGTGAGGCTTATTCCACTTTAGATACACTTCCCTGATATTTATTTTCCTGAATATTTTACACATGCACATACTGAATGAAGAGCAAAAATAGGCACACACAAGAAGAGATGTCTATTTTGACAACGTTGACTTTGTTACAGTTCCATAGACTTGAGGATATTGATTTCAGTCTATTTATACATCTGCCTGAAGTGTTTTCAACAAGGTAATTTGCCACAAGACTTAAACTGAAACAAATTAGGTTTCATTTTCAAAGTCCCCTTGCTATGTATAGATTTGACAAGAAAACCTGTGTCATAAAAAGAGGAAAAAAATGATGGAGTTAAGAAAATTTATCTATACTTTTTGAATTTCAGCAAGGCATTATAAAGCACTATGTATTTATTGAAATAATGTGAAAGTTAAATTCTGGTATCATACCATTTTCCCATCTACTATTCTTCCCAATGATGCTTTTCTCTGAAGCTTAGATGATGAAAATAGAAATATGTACATACATAGGGTGCTCATCAACAGTTTTTATGCCTAGAAGAGTACAATTAGAGGATCAGGTTGTACATCAGATGATTGTTACAAGTTGGCTGGACTGAGGTTTATGGTTTCAAACCTAAAGTCATTGAAATCAAAAGCTGTAGTCCAGAGGAAATGAATAGGCTCATCATTAAAACTATAGCAAAAAGGGAGTGAGTTTGGTCAAATGCAATTTTTTTTTCAATGCCTTTATTTGATCTGTCCATGTACTAGTAAATAACATGATGAACATACCTGAGGGTGTTGGTAATACTGCAAGGACATCTCTTGTCACATTTGAGGCCATAAAATCCTTCTGGACACATTCTTTCTTGGCAATAAATCCCTTTAAATCCAGGGTCACACATACATGCTCCATTTACGTGGTAGCACTTCGCACCATTTTGGCAATCACATCTTTGAGTGCACTGGAAGCCATATGTCCCTATAGGACACTCCTCTTGACACCTGCAGTGAATTATATGAGACATGATCCAGTCAAATACTATAATCTAGTCTGCTTATGACTTTTACATGGGCATGTTTTTGCTAATGAATTCACCATAAAATCATAGCTCATTTAAGTGATACACTGAACTGATGAAATCATTGGGGTGATATGCTATCTCGGGCATGTAAATTGCTGTTAACTGAAAGTGTATTAATTTCTTTCCAATTATTCCTGTTCAAGTGCATTCTTATTTCCAGGACCTTGACAATTCCATTCAAGAACCATAAAAACTTGATATACATTGAGATAATTAAAAAAAAACCTAATTTGTTTGATTCCTCCTCATTACAGAAGATCTGTACAGCTTCTTTAGAGGCCTTTGTTACCCTCAGAGTGATAATGAGGATCGCAAGAAGATGTGGTCTATTAAGCAGTACTAAAAAAGATATTCTCCAGGAAAGTAGAGTTTTACTTTCTGCCGTTGGACCTGCTTTATAGTGGTAGAACATCTACTCTTTGTCTTCAGTGTCTGTTCTGAATAATTGCAGCAGTTTGCATCTAAAATTTGCATTTCATCTCTTACGCCAGGGGTGCTCAGTAGTATAAAAGCTCAAGACAAATCACTTCCACTCTTTTTAGTGTAGTATCTTCTCCAAAATTGCCAACATTTGTAATACTTGATACACATAAAAATGGAACCTGCAAACATTAGACATAGATTGTTTAAAATTGCACCCTCTATGCACTGTTTAAAATATTTCCTGTTTGGATATATTATGAAATCTGCAAAAAGTCTGTTTCACTGTCCTATCCAACAGTTTAAGAGATCATATTGAGCTGGAAAAGCTCAACTAAAGTCCTAAAGAAAGCAAGTGCTTCTGTGTTTGACATAATTGAGTGGTTTCAAAATTCTGCAATGAGTCAGTGCTACAGTTTACATGATCCACCGTGAAATACAGATAGGCCTTTCCAGTTAATGAAAAAAAAAATCCCAAAAAGCCCAATTCCCTTATCACATGGATACCAGATATTGGAAATTGCCTATCAGCATTAATTTAATCCTGTGCATTGATTAAAGTATATACCATAAACTCCACAGATAGAAGTGACTGTTAAACATCTTCCTGCAGGTCATTTCACAGCTGGCAGGTGAGAGTTAATATAATGATCAGTAATAAAAGATGAATGTGCAATGCAAGGCAGGCAAAACTGCAGCGCACACTGTCAGTACATAAGAACAGTATTACTTCCACAGCTTTAGACAATCAGGTTTTACTAAAAATATATTAACAAAGCAAAAAGTCTAGCTAGTGATTTAGCAGCACCAAACATCAACATGGCACAGGAGTCAAGTTTAGAAATCCACATGAGACCTGAGGATTGCAGAGCATGTAGCATCTGGATGAGCCCAGGGGATGGCCTGGTGGCTGCAGTCGCTGGACCTGCTGGTCACAGGGAAGTTCAGCTGCAAAGGAAGTGGCCAGCAAAGAAAGGGTGACATGAGGACTGAAACACTTAGAGCAAATGGAAAGCCATGAGGAAAGTGTTGAGACGCCTGATGCCTCCATTGCTATATGCAGCTCTACTAGTTAGCAGGAGAGCACGGTACTCAGTGAGATGAATACTTAGTCAATAGTGTACTACATCATTCTATATTTATAGAAGATGAAGCATTACCTAGCAGGGAGAAAAGCATCTGGAAATGAAATATTGACGACCTAATCCATTTACATAATTAGCCCTTTTCTACTAACAATTTAACCAACTTATTTATTTGGAGATCAAGCAGCTACTGCTAATGAATTTTACACAAAGAATACTAATAACAACTCCTCTGGAACATAAGAATAATCACAGCAGGAATTAGCTTTCTACTTAAACATCTTTCCTTTGCAACATATCAATCTAATGTGTCCATAACACCATTAACAACCAGATACATTGTTCAATTAAATTACAAAATGAGCTGCTAAGCCCTAGTTACGTTTCTTGTTTAATTTGCATTGCTTTCTGCCTATCTGGGGAGATACGTATCATAATATCCACCAAACTTTAATATGCACTATAATTATTTGGGTTGGGATAGGATAATATGGCTGTCACCTGTAGAATTAATGGAAGCAATTTCACAAAATATTAAACAGAAGACAGCCGGCTTAACAGATGAACCTACTACACGCACCTACATTTCTTTCCAAGAAATCCTTTGCACAGAATAAAGCTATAAGGTTTCTAAGGTTTAGGCTTTTGTGTTTATTTTTAAACCAACAACCACAGTTGGTAGCACAGACAAAAACTAAAAGCCAAAGTGCACTAAGTGATGATCCTGGAGATCACCACCCTGCAGACGCGAGATAGGGCTGCAAGCAAAACAAGAGAGCCCTGCTCATATTATCATAAAAAATGTGGTGTTTACTCTGCTAAGATGCAATCTTTGAGTTTAATGGCAATATGGAAAACAAAGCTAAAACAGTATGTTCGCTTTTCCTGGCAGCCAATGAATTCTTAGACACCCCAGCCCAGCTCCTGGCTGTGCTTTTGCCATTATTCCCTTGCAGTTTACAAAACATGCATTTACATGACAGCTCCCGTCAGCTCGGCCTGGCACAAAGCTGCCTGGAGTTATCAATAAAGCTCGTCAATTTGCTAGAGATATTTAGTGCACTGCCTCTTCCTGGAAACAGGTAGGGAACAAACTGGCAATTACACTCCCGCAGACCTTTGGGACTACTTCATCTCCACAAATATTTATCTAACTATACATTATTATCTGCTGTACAAGACGTCAGACCATAGTTTTATACTGCATTTATTGACAATTAAAAAGTTATTATCAAATAGTTGATAATATGCATTGAGATTTTATTATTATTCATTAAACCTGTTACTAACAGGAATATTTTTCATTGCCTCTTAAAATTTCAAGGAAAATATTACCTTGCGGGGCAGCTGCATTCTTTCACTCTATTTGCAACCATACAGTAACCCTGCTGTAGTTAAATAAGATTCAGAAAGTAAAATAGACTTTAAGTTAAAATGGTGCTGACTAATCTTTCTCATCGTCCATGCTGGATGAACACATAACTAAGGGAAGCAATTTAGCCTTTTTTTAAAAACCTTGTGTCTGCTCCTGCCATCACAGCAATCATTACAGGAAAATTAACCATGAGCTGGCTACACTTAGGAGCATGGCAGAGGTTCTCATTGCCATCTCCGAAGGAACCATTATGGGCAGTGGGCAGCCTGGTCCGAGCAGAAGGCCGAATGCCAATTGAATGTAATGGGCCCAAGGTTTCACTTCCCTCATTACAGGCTCATTAGTTAAATATGTTTAAGCTTTCTGAGGACCACCTCAAATGGAGGAACTTCCAGGCTAATGTCAGTTTTTCTTGCTGCTGCAAAAGCTTTCAAAACTGTGCTTTTACCTCATTCTCTTATTCTCAGTCCTCCTTTCACATTCCCAGGCTTTGGCTCTTCTTCCTCTCTCTCATGTCTGTGTTATGCTCCTTGCTCGAGGGCACGGCACTAAACCATCCCCACGGGCTTGGCTTGGATGCAGGTCCACATGTGCCCTTCCCCTGCCTTCTTCTCCTTCTCTTCCAGCTGAGCAATCCTTCCTGTCTTCCTCCCTCCTCCTCAGTCTCCTCAGACCACATTCCCCCTTTGGAGACCAAACCTCCCTCCTGTCTGCTCATGTGCAGACCTGAAGGGCCCCTCTCAGAGGTGACTCAGTGGGCAAACCCCTCTGTTTCTAACAGCAGGCAGAACCAGATCTTCTGTTTTCCACTTGCCATTTCCTTTCCTAGTGCCCAGCAGACTTTTTCCTGCTTTCTTGCTGGAGCGCAGTAGGGCAGCTCCTTTCTTCTCCCACACTCTGTAACCGAGCCAACCCTTCTGCTGCATGTCGTCCCTTGTGGCTGGGGTTTTATTGGCAGCTAAGCAAAGAAGCTGGCTCAGCTGCAGGCTGCTGGCTGGGAGATGCTCCCAGCTCAAATGCTGTTGATTCACCTACAGCCAGAAATCGATCTGGGTCTGCAGCAACCAAATGAGGAGATCTAGAGCCAGAGGGCCACCAGCAGCCTGCCTGAGTGTGGCCAGGGCTGAGGAGCGTTTGTGATTGAAGTGTGGCCACCAGCACGAGTGTTCAGCCTGCACAGCTGCTTCTTGCAGTGAAAATTGTGAAAACTATCACAAGTTATCACAAGATGATAATTATGGTACCCTAGTAATGCACCCCTGGGACCCCAACATCACTCTCCGCAAATAGAGGAAGGGAGAAAAGAAATCCAGTGATGACTCCTCCATTAAATTAATTTGAAATAATTAACATTTCAAACATCTTCAACTACATGCAAATCCTGACACGGTCTCCAAAGCCCCCTGCCAATTACTGCTGTCTATGAGATGGAAACAATGAGCATCCACTCTTAATGGGACAGCACGCAGCCTTCCGAGCTCCAGTGCACTGTTTGAGACTGGTCTACTTGTCTGCTTTAAAACCCTGATGGTTATACAAGGAGGCAAGAAATGAGAAATTACAGTGAAGTTTGCTGCATAAAAGTGTAACTGCAGCAGATGTCGGAATACTTGTACTTGTGTAGTACTTGTCTACATATCTCTTGTTCTAGCTAATAAAAGAAAGGCAGATATAGGTGAAAGGGCATCAGCATAGTGAGCACTAGCAAGCTACAGCCAGGATTTCTGGAAATCCTGGTAACACAGCCCAATTGCTAATGAAAGCTGCATACCAAAGCTTACTTTACTGCATCTTCCTCATCATTTTCAGCCCTCTTAGCAGGATTAACTAGAAGGTTAAGCCAGCATGTGTTACAATCACACTTGGACGTTGCTGTGTAGTCATTTTGCTAAATCCATGACACCTTTGTAAAACAATATTATCATCCTTTCAGACTGATTTATGGTTGAACCTTCTCATTTATAAATTTTGAGGATTTATCACCCTTTGTTGGTGTCTGAGATGGATCAGTTCTGCAGCAGCACAGAGGGGCTGATGGAAACATTAAACTGCTGCATTGCTTACTCTTGAGGATATTAATTTGTATAAATATGGTTCATTTACATATCTTGTAAACATGTAATGCTCTCTAATAAATTTATCACTGTAAATATCTAAATTAAATTTAATCCATTAAATTTTAAAAGTTACATTAAAAGAACTGTAAATGGAGAGCATTGCCAATAAAAAGTAATAACACTGCCACATCTATAATGCTCAAACTGCTTCAGAAGGATGAACCTAATTGCAGCAATAGAGATATAACACTGCCTTTCAGAGAGCAGCATTGCCCTAGGAGAGCTATAAATATTGCCAGTCCCTGGCTAAAACAAAGGGCTTTGGGGTTTTGGTTAATTTTTACCTGTCTCCCATATACCCGGCTGTACAGAGGCATTTTCCTGTCACAGGGTCACAGTGTCCTCCATTGTGGCATGGACAGTCCTGGCTGCAGTTAATTCCAAACGTTCCAGGAGGACATGGTTGGGCACACACCAGCCCCTGGTAGGGTTGCAGAAAGAACAATATTTCAGTCAACAGTCATGAGGCAATGAATTTCTATATGCAGCCTGGATATTTATTATCCTTCTTGCTAAAACTAGATCTAATTGTACTGGCAGTATTTCTCCTGTTTAAGATGGGATCAAGACAGACTCAAAATTCTGCTGCCAGAGTAAACACCTTTCTACCGTATGTCCAGAAGGGATTTTTCTTTCCATTGGACAATAAATGACAATTTTCTTCTCTGGAATTTCTCTGGAAACTGCAGCTGGGGTGGCAGGATAGCCAGTACCCTTGAACACAGAGGCAGGAAAGCTTCAGAGAAATTAAAAGCAATTAGAAAAGGCCAGAAGGCTTTCCTCCCTCTCCCATTTCACCCAAAACTCTTGTCACAGATTCTCCTTCTACCCTCTTTCTGCCCAGCTGCTCCAAAACTCTGGTGTGATCAGCTCTCCTCCCTGCCCAGCTATCCCTGGAAGTGAAGAAGAGTCTGTTCTTCCTTGTTGTACATCCCGGCTCCGGTCATTAGGAAATACCATTGCTTAGTAAGTGTGGTCCCACTTGTTCAGTCCCAAGGCAGAGAATTCTTACTACCAGTTATGTCTTCAAGGAATCAATCTGACCAATTCAGGTGATTTTCTCCCCAAATATTCCATAATGTCCCCTGCCAAGTGTCAAGGGTTTACAAGCATCTCCCTAGACTTTCTTACAAGTCATAAGTATTCTTTTTCACTTGAGCAAACACTATCTTTCCCTCACCTCAGTGTGAAGCTGGCAGCCATCTGAATAATTTCAGCCAAAACCAGTCAAGTCTGGCAGAGAAGATGGGGTCCTATCATGGAAGGTGTTCGGTAACTGCAGCAAGTGGCTTTGCCACCTGTGCCATGCCCAGCGCACTTCCTGGTAGGAATGGGGGTCATCCGCCCCTGTTTCTATTTGCTTTAAGCTCTCAGAAGTACTTTTCAAGCCCTAGGGGCTCCGAGTTTTGAACAAAGCATGGATTACATAAATCTTGCACAAAACATAAAAAGGCAACATTAATGGCTGCTGTCACTCCTTGGGGTTCCCCCCTCAACAGCCAGGGAAGTTCAGCGACATCAGCAACCCCAACATGGAGAGGCTGCTCTTGAATATAATCATAAAATAGATACTTCAGGCCTTTCTAAACCAGTGATAGGTGGCTCCTTGGCTGTAAAATAGACAGGTTGGCCTCGGTTCAAGAACATTCAGATTGCAGTGTTAAAAAAATGGTGTCTCTGGGCTTGAGTAATACACAACACTATATATCTGAAAATGTAAGTATCCATTTATCTTGATAATAAATACTTTCTCCCTTCATGTCTCAAAAGGAACAGGATTTCTATCAACAAATGATGAGAAAGCAATACTCTATGATGCATCCCCCTGGAGCCAAGAGAATCTTTAGGCATACTTTTTGCATTAATACGTACTAAGGGAATCTAAAACATCCCTCTCTGGAGGATCAAATGTCAGACCAAACTGTTTCCCGCTGCTCATGCATCTAATCAGCAAAGCTCACTCCATCAGCACCTTTTTTTAAGGCCTTGATCTAATCAGCCTCTGCTTTTGACATTGTTTCCTATATTATTATCATTTTGCAGTACAGAAAAGAATTTTTTTTCTGCTCCGTTTTCCAAATTAACCCCTCTCCCTACTTTTAAAATCCATGACAAAAAGACAAGTAATCAGAATTACAGAATCGCAGAAAAGTTGCGGTTGGAAGAGGCTTATGGAGATGATCTGCTCCAACCCCCCTGCCCAAGCAGGGTCACCTAGAGCAGTTGCCCCAAACTGTGTCCAGAGCCTCCTTGGGCAACCTGTTCTATCAAGCACACAAAAATTATAGTTTGTGTATAAAGTTCAGAGTTAAAAGTCCATGAAATGAGAAAATGGAACTAAAGATTAGCTTAGTGCATTGTAGGAACGTGGCACCATGATGTAAAGCCTTCAGAATGGGACCTAGGATCAGGGTGTGCTGCCAATGACAAACGTCCTGCCCTGTAAGGGGACATCACTGCTTTCCTAGCACAGTGATCTAGTCCTTCAGAAGCAGTTTTAAGAAGCACTGTAAAAAGCAAATTTAACCTCCCACCTCACTTCCTTGAAGTGTCTGGACAATTTAATACTGGAATGAGAAAGGTATGTAGAATTAAATCTGCAAATTGTTGATTAGGCTCGAAAGCCACCACTCACTAACATCCACCCTGCAAATATGAAAAAGTAGAAAAAGCCCAGCCTAGTAGAACACTTGGAAGCCACATTTTCCAGATTAGCTCAACAGGATATAGCCACCATCCTGCTGGTGGAAAACTTACAGAATGGTAAAAACTCACAGGAAATAGTTTGTATAGTTTCTTATGCTTCTGGGAGACTCTGCAGTGGGTGAGGGGAAGGGGGAGGAAAGGATGATGCAAGGAGAGAAAGAGCTTGTCTTTGAAGCCTGCAAATCCAAGGAAGAAGCGAAGCACCCCAGAACTCCCTCGTGCTCTTCTGTTGCCTGGCCTTGCACACCCCATGGGCTGCAAAGCCCCCAAGGGGACTGAGCTGCTGTTAATAAGTCCCATGTCTCTAACCCAAGAAAGGATTAAAGCTGAAACTCATGCATCCAAGTGGATTTCCACTTGTATAAATCTAGGGAGAATACCTGGCTTATACAGCACACACACACAGTCTCCAGCCTCAAAATCAGCAAGTAAAATTCCTGATGTCAAATAAAGGATATCCATGGTGTGAAATAAAATGAGTACGGTCTAGTACAGTCTATCTCTCCTGCTCATTTACAGACCACTAACGTCTCACTTTGCAAACCACTGCAACCACCAATAGTTAAATCTATAGCACGAAAAAATATTTTTCTTTTCTTTCTGTGCACTGAATTATTGGCTTTTCATTAAAACCCTGGAGAGACCCTTTATACTTAAAACTTCAAAATTTATAAGCTGAGTGCTTTTACTTATAATTTCAGCTTCTTCCCCCAGAATACTTGCTCTCTCTCCTCAATTTTCAGTTACGCTTGCTTCAAACATCAATTGTTAACTCCAGGGTTTCTCTGGGGATGGAGCAGCCAACAAAACAGTTTTCAAGGAAGTCTCTCTGGGCCATTAAAAATGCAGAGGAGAAAGTCCAAGCTGCAAGGAGCAGGGCAGCAGTGGGCCACTGTACACACAGCAGGAGCTGTGTAGCGCCAGAGCTGTGGTTCTTTAGGGTCCATTCAGTGCCCTGAAAGCTCTCAATAAGCTTCCTGCTCAATGCTGATATTACTTAATCTCTGTAGTGATTTTGTAACTTTGTGAAAAAAATAACACTGATAAAATACAGGGAAGGAAGAGTCCAGCAAAACAGTTCAGACATATTAGCATGCAGAATACTAGGAGAGCTGAAAATACCCCAAAGTAATGTTTAGATGTTAATGACTTTATCAACCAATGCTTAGGGGTAATGGTAGAATGGCCTGATATCTCCTCCCCCAAAACAGCTGAATTGTTTCCTTTATGGGATAGCTTCACTCTTTCAGGGAAGAACATTCTTGTCTCCACTTCCTGTTGGATCAGGGTAAGTTCCACACTCTTACTTAGCACCTGAGTAGCTCTGCCTACTTTGTCATTTGAAAGATAATGCTGCTATCATCATTTTGGCTCTAACTGCCCAGTGAAAGCAACTCTCAGTATGCAGCTTCCGCCAAAAAGGCTGTGTGGGGATGTTCCTCTCTAGTGTCGCTGTCTTAAAGCCACCTACATCTTGTGGTTGGTGCTTTTTACCTAAAAGTAGCTCTGTGATCAAACATTTTGAGAAGCTAAATAGAGGCAGCAATTTGCTTCACTAATCTGAAAGAATACAGACTTCTCTCTCAGCCCCCAAAAGTTTCAAAGGGATTTAGGTCTACATGATAACCCACAGATCATGATGATCTTCATGGTCTTGCGTGTACTAGAAAAATTGCAGGACATGTTTGCATTAAAAAACAGCAAGATTGCCAAGAGACTAATTGTCAGTTATGGGAAAAATGCCAAGAAACTTAGCATGGCTAAATGCTACGTATGCCTTTGAGACTTGTCAAGCCCCGAGAGAGTTAATTATCACATTATTGATAAAGTTGAAGCCTTTTAAAATGTTTGGTCTTGCTTTCTTGACACAAAGGTTTAAAGGTTGGGGTAATTTGCCCTCTCCAGGGCAAGCCCTGATGCAGACAAATCTATTGCAATCAATTGTCCAGCACAGGGCCACAAAGATGATTAGGGGCCTGGAACATCTGCCCTATGAGGAAAGGCTGAGAGAGCTGGGCCTCTTCAGCCTGGAGAAGAGAAGACTGAGAGGGGATCTGATCAATGTATATAAATATCTCAAGACAGGGAGTGAGGAGGAGGGGGCTGGCCTCTTCTCAGTGGTGGCCAGTGATAGAACTAGGGGAAATGGCCAAAAATTGAGGCACCAAAAGTTCCACAGGAACTTGAGGAAGAATTTCTTAACGGTGAGGGTGACAGAGCACTGGAACAGGCTGCCCAGAGAGGTGGTGGAGTCTCCTTCTCTGGAGATCTTCAAAACCCGCCTGGACTTCACCCTGTGCCACATGCTCTAGGGGACCCTGCGTGTGCAGGGGGGTTGGACTAGATGACCTCTACAGGTCCCTTCCAACCCTAGCCATTCTATGATTCTATGATTCTATGAATAGGAATTATGTCTGAGTTCTGAGTAAGGACAAGACTCTGAAGTGGACTCTGTGTCCCCATATATATTCTTCTGCATTAGTGACTGCCTGAGTCACCAAATTCCCCTTGCCCTCTTTCTCTCTCCCAAAAGGAACCAGTGCAGTGCTTGGGGCAACACTCAGCTGAGCTTTGACCACTGCATGCAGCACAGAAGCAGCGTATAAAGGTGTGGTGGATATTCCAGGATGATGTGTAGAGACCACACTTGTTTTGTCTTCTGCTCCCACATGGATGTGTAATGGGCAGTCACTCTTACTTGTCTTATTTGTGTTGCTTCTCCTGTATGATGGTCACTACAAGCCATGGACTGGCAGCCTGCCTGCTAAGTGCAGCACAACAAAGTTGGTTCTGCTTTCAAACTGGCTCCAACCTCCAGACATGACAAGAAATAGCAGGTATTGAGCCCCCTGACCGTGAACTCCTCTTGTGACAGTGTATTTCTAATCCCAAGCCCAAAATGAGGGACAAGCATGAACAAGGCACGTACCATCCAGCCGGGCGGGCAGGAGCACTCCCCAGTGATGTGGTGGCAGATCCCTCCATTCTGGCAGGGGCAGCGCAGCTCGCACTGCGCTCCGTGGCTGCCGGCGGGACAGCGCTCTTCACAGCTGGGAGGGGACAGAAGGCACAAACGCAAAGGGATTATTCAAAATAAAAAAATCTTGCAGGAAATTGTAAAATATGTACCACAAGGCATCATAGGAGTCCTTAGGTAAATCAGGACAAGGCCAGGAAGCATTAGCTGGCATTATCAAACAACCAAAGTTTGTTTTTGTGCCCCTTGTTTTTTTTCTGAGCTAGCGGCCCAGCCCTGCAAGGCTGATACGTGTATGGGTCATAACCATTACGCAGGTACTAAATCCCTCCCTTGTCAGCCGGACAGCCCACATCCATAAAAACAGCCCACGTAAGTAAGTGTTGCAGGATAAAACCCTCAACGTGAATTATGTGACACAGCACTCAAACAAGCTGCAGATAAAACAAAAGGATGGCATTAAAATGCTGGAAATTTCTCCAACCACTACAAAATATTCACATTGACAGCGCATTAAGGGCTGACAAGAACTCAGCATCGTTTAAACTCTTTGGGTCTTTGGCAGGGAAAGAAAGGGGAGGGAAATGTAAGGCTAATCCCTGGGAAAAAAAAGTTCAGTCTTTCAGGTCTTTGCAATTGGCGCTTTTCAACATCGCCTCTTCCTCTGATTCCAGGTTCTCAAAGTACAGATGGTTCTTCCCTTATCCCAGAAATCTATCCTGATGAGGAGGTTCATGCAAGATATCAGTGGTTGGCCCTGCAAATACTGCTGAGAACAGAGGCACTGATGTCCTAGCAGCAAGCTCAGTCTCTAGCAGCGAGTGCTTATGGCACTGAGGTCACAAGGCTATGAGGAAATCATGTACTAAATAAAATATTCAACAGGTATATAATTTATTTATGCAGGTTAATACTGTCTATTATTTATCCTATCCTTAGTGCAGGCCAACAATAATATTAAATTGCAAAAGTATTAAGACACCTTTAGTAGATCTGCAGCCAAATTCAGTGACTAAATTCTCTTTTTCCTGTAAATAATATCAAAAGTCATAATTACTTCTGAAACTACTGAAAAATCTCTAATGAAAACTGATGTTACACTGTGGGCAATTTTAAATAAGAAACTATTGCTTGCTGTCCTAAAATTAATATGCAGATTTTGTGAATCCTACTGGTAAACTTTCAGAGTGGTATATGGGGATTTAGCTACATGAGTCTCGTTAAAGTTAATAGGAGTCACACAACTAAATCTCTGCTCACTATGCTAAGAATTTACCCCCTAGATAGTAAGCTGATATACTTAGCAGCAATGCTTCCTCAGTTAGATTGAAAGTCAAAATAATTGGGGATAGTAAGTCCCATTTGATAGAGCTAATGAGTAGAATGTCCAATTGCTTATAAAAACTGAACTGTAATTTGGATCTTTTTCACATACTGAAATTAGGAGCAGCTATAGTTGTAGAAGCCGGAAAATATCAAGGATTTTAAAGTTCACTTAAGCACCAAATTTTATTTTGCTACACAGAGAGATAAAATTAGCAGCAGAAAAAGAGATTTCCTTTGCTTGGTCTCTCTGAAATTCTGTTTCCTGATCACAAAGGAAAGGGGATAATTTATCGATTGTGTAAATTTTATCAATTGCTCTTTGCATCAAAGGCAGTCAAAGCAAAGCTGTTAAATGGCGCAGCGTGCAGTGCACCTGCCACCGAACTTACAACACCCCAGTGTATCCGGGAGCGCAGTGACATTCTCCCGTTTTGTGGTCGCAGGTTGCGCCGTTGTGACACTGGCACTGGAAGTGGCAGCCCTTGCCGTAGCTGCCGGCGTCACAGAGCTCCTCGCAGCGCCAGCCGCGGTAGCCGTCCGCGCAGACGCACGCGCCCGTGATGGGGTTGCAGAGAGCCCCGTTCTGACACTGGCAGCGGTTGCTGCAGTGGGGTCCCCAGTGATCGCTGTCGCAACCTGGGAAAGACACAGTCGTTAGTGAGATGATTAGTTAAGTGCAGCGCAGGCAGCTCATCCCGTCCTCTTATGCTGAGGCTGGCAAGCAGGCAAAGAGGCTCCGTCAATGCCAGAAACTTCCTCAAGGGCCCTCGAACTTTTTAATACTCCCCCCAATCCAGCAAGGTGCTTTAGCATGCAAGGAGACAACAGCACCAGTCACATGCCTAAATTTGAGGACTTGTTTAACACTCTTATTAGATCAGGACCTAAATCTTTTAATATCCTGTTTCTTAGTGCTCTTAGATAGCTGGAAGGAATGAATATATAGTGGAATTAGATGCAGAGGATCACATCCCGACCGCAGTGTACCTTAATGGGGGGAGAATTGCCAAGCAAGTCCTGTAGATTTAATAATGTCATCAAATACTGTTTCTTTGCACTGTTCCCATAAGATAATAAGTTCGATAATCTAAAAAAGGTTTGCTCTTTTGGTGCTTTTTTTCTCATGGAATAAAGAGATGGGAGGGAAAAAATACCACTGGAGACTGGGATTTCATGCAGCTTTGCTTAAATCCACTGCAGGTTTACGGATGAAGGTAGGGAGAGTGTATGCTGGTAATTTCTGTGCTTGCAATAGTCCGGGCTAGCGTCAGAGAAGGGCTTGCAGCAAATGTGCCGGGGGACTTTGTCCTTAGTGCCGGTCCCTCTGCATGATGGCCCTGCCTCCCCCGGCTCCTGCCTCCCGGACGCAGAGCAAGAGCCTTTCATGAGAATACAAGATGGGGGAGAATTCAGCAGAGCAGGAATGGCTGGAGCCCGATTTGCCACAAAAACAGTAATCAGCACCTGCAAGCCCCCATCTAATATGTATGCACCCTGCGCCAGTGAAGCCAAACATCCAGAGGTTAAGATTTCCTCAGCTAAAGGTCATCGTAAAGAGGGATTTCTTCAGAAATCCTACCTTCCATTTAACAGTTTTGTTAATATGGCTATGTAAAAGTGTAAGGAAATTGTCATTCAGAACAGTTGCTGGCAAAATTTCCAGCAAAGACATGGTTACAGATAATTTTCTGGGTATACTTTATTGCACTCACGGAGCTGGCTTCAATTATAACAGCCAAAACATTTCTACCAGTCTAAAATCCACAGACAAATGAGAAACAAGCTGGTAGTCTCAGCAACACAACTGTCTTGACAGACTCTCTTGTTTGCAAACATGTAAACTAATCTATAGGTGGCACTTAGTCATCAGGCCAGGGTCTCTGCTTCCAGCCGCAGCAACGTAAATGCGAAGACCACCCCTGTCAGAATCTCTTACCCAACAAATTTCATAGGTGTTTGAGGCAATTCACTCAACTTTTTTGCCCTTTTTCTTGACGGCGAGGGTGCCCATTGCTCAGTTAGAGAATATTCTGATCTTTAGTTTACACATAGGTATTTCTTGAGCAACAGGTTTAAGGCCAAAACAAATCCTCCAGAGGATGCAATTCCAGTGCCTCCAGGAGGATCTGCAAGGGCTGCAGGCCGCATGTGCAGGACATGGTCTCGTGTCCTGGAGACCCCATTGTGCACATCCTGCCTGGGACTCACACAAGTTTATTGCTTGGCCTCATTTTTCCCACAGCTGTAAATAGGGTTGATAGATCCTCACTAAACACCGCTGGGAGCCAAGCAAACAAAGTCTTCCTGTTTTTTAAAAGCCTTAAATTATTACTGAGAATCTGTGGGAAGGGCAGATATATCTTTATTGCACACAGACTCTAAGTAAGACTCTGTAAGCCTTCTGGGGCAGGGAGCAAATCTGCTGGAGCTCATGTTGTTCCCTAGCAATTTCTCCTCCAGAAATGCCGATTTGTTTCTCTGCAGAACTTGCAAATCAAGGGATGCAGTTCTGTGCCTCTACAGAGGGCAGGAATCAGAAGCAGAATAGGCAACAGCCCTCTGGTTGGGCACGAATCCCACTTTACCCTGCTGAAATCAGGGACTTGACTCTTACCTTGCACTGCTCCCATGGGAGCCCTGGCTGCCAGGCTGAGAAGTGCTCTGGGCTGACGTGACTCCAGTTGCAACTAATTTGCTTAGGATGGACAGGTAAGACTCATTAGAAAATGAGACTAATACTTTTGTCTCTCATGTCTCAGATGTTTGCTCCAGCCATCTGATTTGTCTGGTTGCCTTCTATTCTTCACTTTGAAAGAAAGTGAGGGAGAAATAAACCTTTCATAAGGCGGGAAGACTATTTTCCACCATCAGTTTAAGCACCTTGTCTTGCATTTACCCTGTCAGCCCCCAACACAACTCCCTTGTAATACATCACAGCATTTATATAAATCCGCCAGGCATGGACACTTGTTTGCTATTTCTGTTTGTGGTCACTTATTTGTTTTTTCCTGTATCTAATTTCACTTCACAAACTAACTGAAAGGAAGAACAAAACACTCCACGAAAGAGCAGAGATTCTTTTAATTGGTTGTAACATCCTAAAATACCCAAAATTGGACAATAAAAGAAGCCAGCGGTGACCAGAAAACCAGCTGGCAGTTAAATAGACTTTCCAAAGGGTTCTAAGTACAAGGCACCAGTGATCACACACTGCAGCATTCAGTATGTTTAGCCCATAGTAGCTAGCCAAAATGTTTTAATTATCTATCAAATAAAACAGCTTGGCACACCAAATAGATAGTAAGAATATGAATTTCACGGGGATTTATTAGGGAAATGACATAAAAATGAGAGCTAAAGTACCTCTCAATGCTTACGGAAGAGAAGGATAAAAAGACAGGGATAGGATTACAGCAAGATGAGCTTTGAACTGTGTCTCATTTACAATGCCTGATACAACCCTGGCAGTCACTGGATGCCTTTTTACAATCCTAAGACCGTGAGCAGGTTTTGACCATTGTTCCCTACAGGGTTCTGAACCTAAACTGTAATAGAGTCATCTAGGCTAAGGTCTTGTTGTCTCTAGCAGTGGGATCACTTAAACCTGTTGATGAGTTGAGCTCCGGTAGATTTAAGCCTTTATCTCAGACGACAAAGATTTTCTGCTTTTAGTTACTGAGCAGAGACAACATGTCCAGCACCAATTCACTCACTGCAGATTAACTGCAATGGGGTTTGAGTGAAATTTGGAGGCACTGAGCTACTGTGAAATTTGTGATACTAGAATATCATCCACACCTGGTTTATTGTTGCAGTAATCTGAAACAGAAATAAGAGCTTTTTTGCTTGAAGTTTATCAATTCCTGTTTTTCTTTTTGCTTCCTTCATGTCCCCTAGCTCAGTGACAGATTGTGGAGCTGCAAGTAAATTCTTCACCTGTGTAATTTCATTGGTATATTATATGATATTTATAGAGTGATCACTCATATATCAGCATTGTGGTAACCTCTGCACCCTTACAGATATGGAAAGAGTCAGAGTTTGTTAACTAAATCCAAGTACTTATTCATACCAGTGGTTGCACTGAGCTCAACAGGGCCACTCATGTGCATGAGACTGCTCCAGTGTGCAACTAGCTGTGGGACAGAGCTCTAGTTCACCCAGGAGAGTAGAAAAACAGAAGCGACCAAAGATTTGAGCAACCTCCACACATTTTCCTATAGACACTAGGGGGGCAGATCCCAGCTGGTGCCTGAGAGACCAGGGAAAGCAGTGTCAGACCCATCTGGACCCCAGGATGCCAGTGCCACTACTCCTGTGGCCACAGAAGAGCTGCTTGTGGCCACGGTGCAAACCTAGCACAGCCCAGTGCTGCTCCTGCTGATGGAGCCTCTATGCGCTGCCGTAACGGAGATTAATAGAAATAGCAACAACATGTGAACAGAAAGCTGATTAAAGCTTACACAGGAGCTACACTGTAAATGCATATGCCATTAAGGATGTCAACGTGATACAGAGACTTTAACAATACCATCAATAAGGAAGGCAGCTTGGGCGAGGGGCTGTCAGGCAGGTACAAATGCTCCCCCGGCCGCGTGTGTTTGGCTCAGGAGCAGCTCGTGCTCCCCGGGGAGACGCCGCCTTATCGGGAGCTGCCGTATTTCGTGCAACGCTCCCTGGCAAACGTGCTAACTTACTCACTTTGGCTCCTTCAAAAGTATGACTAGAAATTAATCGCCACCAATAAAGACAAATATAACTCTGGAAAAGAGGATGCTGGTTGCCTGAGCGTAATTACAGTTGTCTGCATATGATAGTATGACAGGGGAAAGATTCATCTCTTGGTGGAAACTGCTCAAGGCAGCACAGAGTGTGTTCTTCCTTTCTGCATTCTCACCCTCTCTCCAAAACCTGTTACAGGCAGCTTGGAACTGCAGTAGGTGACGCCCCGTCCCCAACCCTGCTCCGGCGTGACCAGGAAGCTCCACATCCAACACACAACGAAGTCACGTCACTTTGCTCCCCAAAGGCTGTCTTTCCCTCTAGGGAATAATCAGTGAGTTCTGGTCAGCACAGCTATCTGAAATTCAGTGCAGCAGCACAAGCTGGACAAGAAGGAAGCAAATACTTAAATTCAAAAATTTAGCAGATAAATATAATGATGACAAAGGAAGGTGTGCTGTTTACCACACGACTTATCTCAATGAGGGAGAGGTAGCACTATTTTTGGCAGTGCTTTTCCATCACAGCACAGATATGCTCCTAATACAAAAACAGCATCTTCTATGCTCCCTTCCTAAGGTCTCTGCATATTTTGTTTTCATGAGCATAGTGTGTGTTTTTAAAGCTAGTGACCAGCCCCATGTTCTAGGCATGTGCAGGCAGCAGGACATTCACAAACTCTCTGCAGAAAACATGGCTGAAAAAAGCAAGCAGATGGAGAAGGGCAGGTGGGTGCAGAAGGGCAAGTGGATGCTTTCCACAGTCTGGGATCTCAGGATCTAAGTTGGCTGCTGGCACTCTGCAGCTAAGCCAAATTTCAAAGAACTTCCTGCAACTTTGCCACAGAAAAAAGTGCAGAATGTAGCTGATAATCGATAAGGAATAATCGAGAATATTTCTAAGTGCCACTTGGAATGTTTAAATGAAATGCTAGCCTTTCTAAAGGACAAGCAGGGCTCAAATGAACCTGATAAATCTAGGAGGGCAAAGTTTATCATGGATCATTTTAGAATTTACTCTGAAATTAAGTCTAAGGTGTCCCCTAAATATAATTGTACTAGCGTGGAATGATTGTGTGAGTACAAACGATGGTGTAAACACAGGCCCATTCTTTCTCTCATTCAATTTTGGAATCTAAGTTTAGAAAGCTTGGCCTGGTCATTACAAAGCAGGAACAGAAACAGCAGAAGTAAAAAAATATGACTGGACATGGTGAATAAGAGGTTAAAATAATCAACTACCTTTTTACTCCCTGTACTTAGCACAGCAGCAGAACCGCAGCCCCTGCCCAGGGCTGCACATGCCCACAGTGCCGTCATGCCTCATTTGCCTCACTTCAAGTCCTCTGTAGACAGAAGCCAGGAGCACAACAGGTTGGAAACACGGTACGTGAGGAGGGAATCCTCTCGCCGTGACAGTTCACGCTACTTTATGGTTGGCTCTGAGTAGTACTATTAATCTCACAGGCTGGCACTGTGAGCAGTACCCATACGTTTCCACAGGAATGAGCCAGCATGTTGTAAAATCACTTCCTGATCTGCTTGATTCCAACCCAAAAGGCTGTTTATCTTGTAAGACTGTTTATCCCCAGAGCTTCCAACACATGTTTATGGACCATGGCTGTTCTCAAAATAACCCAGACCTTCAAAAACTCTTTCCATGAATTTTCTCCCAGATGCTTAGAGAGGAATATTTAAATTCTGGGATTTCTGAACAAGAGCCTTTTGTCTACATGACTGTTATGCTAGTGGATGAAGGTGGGTTAGACCCCACCATTCACATTGCAGCTAATTCTCTTCTTCCTAACTGTATCAAGAAGATGACAATAAACCATGAGACAAGATGTGTTGCCCAGGTCCTAAAAATAATCCTATATATAATCCTATAACTGCCAAAGCAATAAATACGTTGGATTTCTGTAAATAATCACTTGCTTTTGGGTGACAGTGAGGTTGAAAATAGACTTTAGTAAATGATCCTGCTGAACTACTGGTTAGATTACCTGACCTCTGTCACAGTAGTAGTGACACCTTGTTCAAGTTGCACGTTAATACATTCCACTATAAGACGCTGTTTTCAGTTCCTGACAACTTTTTCAAGTCCAGTTTCAGTTTTGGGCTCACTCACTATTGGGGATCAGAGGGGAGGGAATTTTCTCTTAAATCAGTGAGTTAAGGCAGAAGGTTTTGCCTGCTAAAGTACATTTTTATATCCTTTCTGCTGATAAGCTAGGACAACTTTTACATATAGAGTAATAGCTTAAAATTTTGCAGAGTGCTACCCCACACTCTGTACTTAGGTGCCCTCACTGAAAATCCACCTAGATCTGGCCAAGTTATAAAACCTGCAAATTGCAAACAATATCACACGGATACTTGTCAGCTACATTCCTTGACAATGTCATCTGCACAAAGCAGTCGCCACGGAAGGCTCCCGGGCTTAGCAGCATTTCTCTTAGGGTTGTGCCTAGCAGCAGCCATGGGCCAGTGGCTGTTTAATCTCCAGGTGCTGAGTGCTCCCCAGGGAGGCTGAGCTCCTGCTCGTGTGAGCCTGTTATCCGCCTGTCCCAGGTCTGTTCTGGCCTGTGCTGATGAACCTCATGCAGATCAGCTTGATGACGCTCAGGATAGAATTTTCCTGCTCTCCATTTGCTTTTTAGGGAAAAAACAAACAAACTAGGGAACATAGCACATAAATAAAGCATTTAACTTATGAAGTGAGTGTCTGAAAAGTCAGAAAATGTCAGGCTGAAGGTTGGAAGTGCGGCAGTAATTCAATACTTGTGTCTATGAATTATGATGTTGTCTTTAATTAGGAGAGCAGAGGCTCCTGTTTACAAGCCCTGCCATTTTCTGACTTCCGAGCTCTTAGCCTGGCAGCCTTAAGGGCCCTAAACGTGATTCTCGGTGAAGCAGAGCATGCTCTGAACTCCCTGCATTTTTATCTCAGTTGCCAGACTTTCATCCACAGCATCTACAACTGTAATGAAGAAAGCGCAAGTCACAGTGTTTACATCTCTCAGATGGCCCAGAGAATACGTTTTGCATGTGTAAATATGCATTTGCAAGACTATCCACCCAAGTGGCAAGAACCTGAGGTTGAGACTGACAGACCTTGAGCTCAATCTCAATTTGCAGGTTTATAGATCAGTCTTCATCAGGCAGAAAGGAAAAACAGGTACGGAACATCAACAGATCTTCCCCCAAATGCACAGATTCTTACTCATAGGAGGAAATTAATCTCCTCTTTTTTCTTTTGATTGGTTTGTTTGGGGGTTTTTGTTTTTATTTTTAATAGGGACAGGAGAAGAACTTTCATCCTTCAAGACAGACTATCATCCTGCACAAAAGATTGTACCGATTCTCTGACATTCATCATCTGTATCAGATATGAAGCGTGTGGCTGCTTTAGGTCAGGATTTAATCTCAGGTGATGATCTCATTAGTCTCTGACTCTCCAACATGTGGTACCTAATTCAATCACAGCACTTCTGAGACCCTGCAGTTTTCTTTGGGTTCTCTGGGGAGACATTTTCTATTGAAAGTAATCCTTGTTTAAAGAACATCCCTATAGTATTCCGCAAAATGCTTAGACCACTTGCCTATTTGTTCCTCTTATTTTTGGACAAATGAAAACAAAGTATTTCTAAGTCTTCTTTCAACTGGAAAAGAAAAGTTGAGTGTTTGGATGTTTGCCTGGTCAAATCCCACAAAGAACTCAACATATTTTGGAAGCAGCAAAATGGAAGAAATGTCTACTCCTGACAGATATCAGTGTCATGTTTTCAGAATTTCCATCCTGAGCTCCTGAGCTATTTTGACAGAGGCTTCAAAGGGAGCAAAAATTAGAACACAAAAAAATCCGAGAAGACTTCCGATTTCTTTTCGCAGAAATTACTGCTCAGTTAAATGAGCCTTTAAGTCTACTGACACTCTAGATGTTACAAGGAATTTAAAACCATGAAATGCTGCATAAGGGAGCGACAACCTTCTACCAGCGCTGGCTGCTTCGCTCCTCATTAGAATATTTTAGAGAAGATGCTGCATTCTTCAACATGTTTTTTTAGTGTCATATTAATAGGAGACAAAGTCTGTTCTTTAATTAGAATTTTACTGTGCTGAATTAAATAATACATGGGCAGAGCATCAAGAGTGTAATAAAACTAAATGAAGTTACTATCTTTCCTCTGTATGAAACCTTGCAGTCCTTGCTCTGGCAAAACTTCCCTCAACACTTCATCATTACTGTCCAGACTGTATCACAATAACGGGATGTGTGCGTAATCTCCTTCCAAATTTGGCCTTCCAACCTGTTAAAACTTTCTTTCTCTCTGTCTCTCTCAATCTCCCTCTCCTTTTTTAACATCTATAATCAACTTCACATATTTTCATTGGTTCTATCATGAAATTTGCTGTAATGCCTCAGTGGAGAGTAGAATCAGGTTTGCCTCTGTGAATGGCTAGAAACATTGGATATGCTTAGAACACTGCAGAATGGGCACAGAGAGAAAGCTAAGGGTCCTTCAGTGACAAAGTGTCGCCAAGACGGTGGCTGTTGAGTGTACTGGACCAAGGCAACTGTAATGAAACTGCAGGAGCAGTGGAAGGGATTTGCCCTTGGAGAGCAGGAGCTCCTGGCACAAGGTGTGTGCCTGGTCCTGCAGAGCTGGGGCTGCTCGGGTGCGCCCGCTGCATACGGCATCACATCGAGGGCTCGGGCTGCAGCTCCATGCTCAGCAAGGGAGTGTTGGGGGAGCATGAACAAGCTCTTCTCCCCTTCTCAGGGTGTAAATGCAAGTTGGGCTCTTCTTACAGTTCAGAGCAGGGCCCTTTCCAGCAGCTGTGGTAGGCTAGTCACATTGGATGTCCCTCAGTGCCGTCCTCATCGAGCTTTCTGTAACTGGGCAGGAGGATGGCGCCCATGACCTGAGGGACTAACTGACCAGGATGAAAGAAATTGGCTGCAGCCAATGAAGCCAGTTTTGCACTTGCTTTTCCTGTGAGCTGTGAACCACATAATGCACCTTTATTTGTAATTAATATATTGTTTAAAGAAGAAAAGCAGCTTGTGATAAAAACAGCAAGTGGTGCAGAGCGTGTTGCGTCTCCTTCCCGGTGCTACACGAGGATATGTGTATCCCTTCACCTCTCACTGCACATGTGCAGAGAAGCTCGGGTGAGCAGTGTGTAAAATGCAACTACCAGCACAAGCACATGGAAGAATGGCTACAGCTAGTTAGGCAGCTTCAGGTTATACCATAAAGATTCACCTTCATGGGAACAAAGAAGCACATCCCTCAGGCATAGCGTAAGGCACAACACTGGCTCATCACTCATTTCTAAGGTGGTCAATAAGCAATTTATTTTACTGCATTGATATTGAAACCCAAAGTAAACACTGTGGGTTGTAGTACTTGCTTTTATTTCCAGCGGTGGAGCTGTAAAATATAAAGGGCTGCTTCGTCTGTGCCACAGTCCCATCCGACAGGCTGCTACCCACGTGCTGCTTCTCAGCAAAATAATTTCAGCTCAAAGGGTGCTTTGCCCCAGTAACCAAATCCAGGAAACCTCAGCTTCTCCTATGTGAATTCAGTTACCCTAGGATTTCAGGAGAAAATGAGAGCAGCAGAAGGCCTTGTGGCCTTTGAAATACGGGTGTCTTATATCTGAATCAGTTCAAACGCTTACCGAAAGCTCTATGCAGGTATCTACATAAGGCTACCAGCTGTTCTCTTTTTTCTAGCTATACTTAAAGCTCACATGGCTCTCTAATGTTACCTAATGTCTTCAAGATACCTTAAACACACCGCTGTCTGAGAATAAACCATTAATAGTAATGTCCCTTTCAGGCAGATAAAAAGCAGCACTTTCTAAAAAAGGTCTTGCCCTAAGTAACCCAGTAAGAACTCAAATGTTCACTCAATAAAACCATATTTTGAGACGCAGCATAGGCCCTGAGCATTCTTTTTGTATTTATCAACAAAAAACCAGCAAGTCTGAAAGAAATTTTCTAGCTATTAGGGAAAAAAAGCATAAAAAGGATGAGGACTGAACTAGAAGAATAGCATGTCCTCTTTTAGTCTGTGCTCAGGCACTGAGATGTAGAATGTGCTGCTAAATAAGGAGCTACGCAGGTAAGCAGACAAATACTGCATAGGCCAGCTACCAGGAAACACGGGTTTGGACACGAGGGCAGCCCCAGCAGCCATGCAGGTTATGCAGGAAAATCCCAATGTCTCCAGAGCAGCTCGGCAGACCGCAATGCTCCTGCCCCCCTAGCTCGGGATGGTCCCGTTGCGGGAGCGAAACAGCCGCTTTAACCCGGGGCTGGCTGCAGTGAGAGCGGAGGAGCCTGGGCCCTTCCCCACACCTGCTGCGGCGGCTCTGGTAGGTTCGGCCTCCCTTCAGTAGTCCTAGAAACCAGCGACGTGCAGCAGCTGCTTTTTTTCCCTGGGCCAATTTAATTTCTCTTTTTTAGTGACAACTGTCACTGAAAAGTAAAAAGCAAAACAGACATACGTGACTTCCTGGCTGGATGGCAGCAGGGAAGCAAATGGGATTTTGCTGGAGGAGAACACAGCATCTGTGCGTTAGGGTTTTTAATTGCCAGGTTCCCTGTAAGGTTCATATCTTTTCATTTTCCCAGTGGCAGAAGAGCTATATTTTAGAAAGCTACTGGGAAAACGAGAGGTTTTCTGATGGTTTTCTGGATGAATCAATCACCAAAACTGTCCGCTGATCATGTGGTCCAGTGTCCACCACGGGCTTCGTGGCCCCAGCCCAACAGTGTGGTGGCCATCAGGGTCTCTGCTCACTGCAATGGTCTTTAGAAGGCGCTGGCCACACTGGGCTGAGCTGGTGCCAACTTGAAGGTGACACTGATGAATACCTGAAGTGACCAAACATCGCACACTTGTACCAGACACTCAATGACTGACGAGAAGAAAATGAGCCAAGCCCAACGTAGACCATTTTCCTTGCTGGCAAACAGGGAATGTCCAGGGACTTGTTGAACACTGGCACCTGTGTCAACTGGACGGTGATTTTGGAAGCCTGCTGACACGCACACACAAATCTGATGGCAGGGAAATTGGCACCCGTTCTTCCTCTTCTCCCCTTTTAGGAGAATTTGCTAAATATAACCCACCCTTTTAATATTTAACGGTGTCTGTTGAATGTTGTTGTTTTTGAAGGAATTCTTTCCTGACTGGATTTTCATCATCAGACTCAGTAATCAAGACTTTCTTCTCAGAATAAGTAATTAATTGAATTATTATTCAGAGTACATTACTATGTGAATTTCCAAGTATGCTGGTATAATAATACGAATGGAAATATGCAGCAGTTTGGGGTCCAAATTGTATGATGAGATCAAAATTTGTACATTTTTGTGCACACTTAAACAAGTGTCTCCATCTTCAACATCCTGTACAAACGCTGACTAATCCTCACGGTGCATTTTTGAGCTAGAAAATACGTTACCACCATTCTGCAGAATGGAAACTGAGTCAGTTGAATAACATTATATAACACAGTCACCCTAAAAGTAAGTGATATCACTAAGAATAGCTTCAAGTTCTGAAGTCAAAATGTATGTTATAAATACACTAGATTATATTTCTTCACTACTTTTACAATGCTACAATAAATTAAACACACGAAGAATTATTCTTTGCATATACAAAGGTTAATTTTTAATTTGTTTTTCTGTTTCTCATCAACAATAGTGTTTTAAAAAGTGAAACAGAAGATCCTATAAACATAATTCCTTATTTTAGCTAGACTGGTTTCATTAGATATTTTGACTTCAGCAGTCACTTCTAATTTAGTGAAGAAACTTAATTGTCAAACAACTGATGAGTTAATTCTTTTTCAAACAATACTAAAGCAGGTGTATTTGTCAGCGAAGAAAGTACAGATGCTAGAGATGCATCATATAAAATTAATACCTGATGCATTAAAGAAATCTTTAAAAAGCCACTGAGCTATGAAGAAATGGGCCAGTGAGATGCATCAGATGCGGGAGTGTCGCGGCGGCACACAGGCCGATCTGTTGGGCTGGACTCCATGGGATTGGGAAGGGAAGGAGGGAGAGAAGCCTCAGCCACAGGGTGTTTGCCTCCCGCTGCCTTCACTGATATCGACGGCTGAAAACATCGGGTAGAACAAAGTCAGGCCTGTCTGCTTCAATCATGCCCCTGATTGCAGAATGGATATAGCCTTAATAAGTGCTTATTCAGCATAATGAGATTCTAATTAAAGATGGCTAAAACAGTAATCATGTCTTCATTTCCTTAACTGCTTTTCCCCCAGCATCCCAAATCACGATGAGATGGAAGCTGAAGGGACTGAGAAACGTGGTGCTTCTTGAGCTAGGCTCTTCCTACGTGTGTGAAGCTCTCGGTAAAAGCTTCACCGCAAGAACACAGAAGAGAAACTGAAGAAAATCTCAAAGTGAGGTTGTTCATTCACACAAATGATTTACAGCAATTGAATAAAAAGCTTTCAGGCTGTATGATTCTCACTCCTAGTTTTACAGTTCCCAGTTCTGCCATTCTCCTTGAGGCAATGCAGGATTCACAGTCCACATTTGCTTTTTCTGTATTTTCTTCCAGCACCGTTATCACTTACTTTGCTTCTGTGGGTCTTGTCTTTCCCTTCACTGACTTGAACTCTAACAAACCAAAATGCAAGAAAAGTGACATGATATTTGCTGCAAGATTTTCAACAGATTGTACTGGGACCTTATATCTTTTATTTCCCTATTCATTGCCAAGGTGGCTGAATTGGAGTTCTTGCAAGGCAAGGGATTCAAAAGACAGTAAAACTAGATACACAGATACTGCCGCTGCTTCCACAAACAGTCTCTAATTAAAATCGTAAAGTGTAAAAAGAATTAAGTTCACATTGCACTGGATGGACTTACAAAGACCTTGTAGCAGGCAAATTTTAAGTCCCTTATTGTTCTGTAGCTCACATATATGCAGATCCTGTACTTGGCACAGCCTTAATTTCTGTCAAACTAAAAGAAAGAATTCTAACATTTTCTGTCAGGAAGCTGGTGCAAGTCCTGAAGAAAGCTTAAAAAAACCCAACTGTTGACTCATTTCTCTTGTTCGTAGCAGATCTGAAATGAGGAAGACTTGAAAGCAGCATTATGAATCCAAGAATTCTCCTTGCCACTTGAAAAGCCTGCAGAAAATTAATTTAGAGGATCAGGATTAAGCTGGTGGAAATTATTGGGTTCATGCTCTTAGAAGGTAAAGAAGGTGACTTCGTGCCAAGGCTTGAGGACATGAGCACCTGTAGTTTTGAAAATACGCATTTCTCCCCTTTTCAATGTGCTCTCAAAGCAGGGCAGTTCCCGAGGAAATGCTGTAAACACAGCAATGCACCGAGCCTGCTTCAGGCCATGTCCCATAGCATTCCAGTCCTTCAGCCCAGCAGGCCAGTGGATCCAGGAAAGACTCTTTGGTAGCCAACAGTGCAGCAGCCAAAAGGAGCTGAAAGACATGCAGAAATGCTGCCTTGGGACATAACAAAACATCTTCAATTCACCACAAAGGTGGCTCTCTCGCACATTTTATGCCTAATGATGTGAAGAAGCTTCCAAAAGGTAACGAGCCCATGGTTCTTCCTGCCTAGACCTGGAAAGTCTGACAGATCCCAGGAGGTCTTGATGGAAAGCAAGTTCTGATGGACACTTGTCCATGTTCACGATACTGTTGAAAAAAGCGGTGTCCTGTCCCTTGCCCTTCCTTGCAGGAATCTCCAGAGGAATTCTTTCTAAGAATTTAAAATGCCTTGTCCTAATTTCTATATAATTTCTTCAAAGGCTTTTAAACTCCACAACCAGCACAATGAATGGGTGAAAACACTATTTTTTAAAGTTTCTAAACCATGCCACAGGGGACCACAGGTTGCAAGGTGTCACTTTTTTCCTGTGCCAGTCTAGTGACTGCTACAGTCTCAGACCTGCAGATTTGAAACGAGAGCCCAAATGCAAACCCTCGAATTTCACTGCAAACCCAAACACCACTTGAGGGCCAAGCAACAGCGAGCATGCTGCTCACACATCCTAACAAGTCTCCTGCCGCTAGAAAACCGCCACGCTCCCTGTTTCCATGTCACTCTTGGCACCAGGTCCCACATGTGAGGATGGCTTGTGTGTGGGCAGCCCTTCTATGTATATAGCAAAAATTGCAAGGAAGACTTGTAAGGCAGGAGCACTAATTAAAACTCTGACCCCCAGCTCACTGAAATCAAAGCCACGGCACCGGTGGCTGTCCGCGTGCAGCCTTGTAACCTGAGTGAGCTTCAGACTTCTGCTATCAGCAAGTCTAGTTGCCACCACAAAGTAGTGCGAGGTTGAATCTCCATACAAAGATTTGAAACTGCCAATCCAAGTCCTGGTTTTCCAAGTCTCAATACTGTATTATTTTCCTTGCAAGAAATGGTTATTATGTCCTCTTCAGAGCCCAGTGCCCCCAGAGCCTCCTCAGAGGCTCTGGCTGCTCAAATAAATACATCTGCCATATTTTACACTATTTACACTGTGTCTCTCTGAGATTCTTTATTGATGCCAAGGTTTTATGGCTTAATTTTAAGGCATGCAACAGTTGTGCTCAAATATATTTGAAAGATCCTCCATGGTTTCCATATGTTCTCAATTGTCGTTGAGGTCAAAGCTGGCAGCTGCCTCAGCCTGCTGGAGACGCAACTGTAAGTCTTTGGAATTAGGGCTTTTAACAACTCTGCTTTGCCTGATTCTTGTGCAAACCACTCAATCTGTCCTGGCATTTAAACGAAAGACATTTTTATTTGTGCTTGTTTTTGACTGTTCTTGGAAATACACTTCCATGAAATAGTGTTGTTGTAAAACACCTTAGAAACAAGCTCTTGGTCTAGAAAACTATAAAAATGCTCTCATCATATCCAGCTTCCTCCCTAGGATATTAGCCAATGTGACTTAATAATTATCAATGATCTAAATATTGTTGCTATAAAATCTACATGCTGCCAGGTAATTGTAACTTCAAAACTCAGGAATATTTGGTACTGCCTTCCTATCAGTATTTCACCACCACATTAAAAAAAAAAAAAAAAAAAGAAAATACTTCTTTACTCTCTTTTACCAAAAACCTTAGCCGAAATTAATTTATAGCAATCACAGTCACATAGCTGAAGGCTTTGGTTTTTTTAATATTTTGAGTTAGACATAATTAGGCAGTCAACATTTTTGCTAGGTTTTGATCTTTAGATGAAATTTGAAGGAATTATTTTTTACTCAGATGAATTTCCCAGGCCATCACCTGTTTATAGTTGTTTATAACAGGGAGAAGCATTCCTGAGGAAAAAGGAGATAACATAAAAATAAAGGTGCTAGGGCTTATGTGAGCAAGGACCATTACAATTCACAATGGACTAATGAAAAGTCACTGTGCAACTCCTGAGAAGTATGCTGTGACATTAGGAACTGCCCGAGAAGCTGGTGATGGAAACCAAGAGCAAAGCTTTTCTCGGGGGAATACTCGCACACTCCGTTCTTATATCTTACTCGTGTAGACTAGTTCTTGAGAAAAGCCCAAAGCCATTCATCTTTTATTACTGGTACTAAAACTTACTTTGTCATTCATAATTCAGCATGTATAAAAAAAAAAACAAAAATAAAGGCCCAAAATAAGCAGAGGCAAGGCACACTTCTACACACACAGGCTGCCTGAGCTCTGTTTACAGTGTAGTTGCCTTCCATTACTTCAGGATGTGTTACCAATTCTCTACATTAGCATTTTCTGATTATCTGTATGCAAGATCTTGCGAGTGACCAGCCTTTTATAGCAATTAGGTCTCCATATGAGTTTGATATAATTAGGACAAAAATAAACCCCCTGTGATCAGTAAACATATATTGTGTCGTACAGCAGCACCCATGTGTCAGCCACACACTTGTCCTAACTTGCTCTGAGATCTAGGTGCGAAAGCTCAGAGAATGTTTGGCTGTAGGTTCAGCAAACAACAGCAGTTTGTGGATCCAAGTATCGCTGCACTTTGATGCTACCCTTCTTCACCAAATCCACTGAAAGCAGAACAGGAGGAAGAAAACAGAGACTGAGAAAAGAAAAACCGCAGGACTGCAAGGAAAGAAGGAGAAAATGTGCATCAGGAAAAAAACAGAGGGAAATAGGCTAAAAGAAAGAAAAGAAAGAAACCTATAAAACCCAGTAAGAGAAAGGAGAAAAATAAGCAGCTGCAAGGGGGGACGGTTGAATTCACACTGACCTTGCAGAAAGCATGACCAAGGACTCCTACATTAGTGTCCCACATAACATGCCCGTGAAAATAATGAAGGTCACTGTGGTATTATAGGAAGTCGCCAGCAGTGAGTAGCCCATTACAACCACCACAAAAATGATCAATTTGTTTATCCTTGTTAACTGAAAACGAAAACAATGTGTGGTAAGGGGACGGGCTCTGTCTTGCTCCCCAAGGCCTGCATCCTCCTGCCTCTTTCTCTCCCCATGATGGTGTCACAATTCTGCTTTTTACTCTTTGACTGGTGGACAAGAATAATGGCTGACCCCAATAAAACAAATAACTGCTGCTCGCACACACACTGCCTCCTGCCCCATTTCCTAGGAGCGGCATTAGCAGCGCTTTATCAGGCTGTTTTTAAAGCTCAGAGCAGTGTTGAAAAACTGACAAATGCCCCTCGCTCACGTCCGGGTTGTCACAGCTATTGGGGCCTCCGGAGAGAATGTCAAAGAAATAAAGCAAATTTCTTTTTTTGCTTAATTCGTGTCAATTGATTTCCTATTTTTAATTAATAATTCTAATTATGATGCAGCAAATTTACCCAGCAGACACAACTGGTTTAATCAGCATCTATTGATTGTAACAGGAGAATTATCCCAGTGTTCCTGACACCATTGATTTTCTGTTGAGGGAGTAGAAGAAAACGGAGGCTGGGCTGCCTCTGCTGTCAGCTAGCCTTGCTGATGGTCCTTAGGCCGGGAATTGGCACTCCTGACCTTACAAATAAAAACACAGACGTTATCTACCGCTCCAGCACTTCAGAGACTAAATCTGGTCATTAAGTTATGATACAAATAAGAGGGGAGGCTAGTCATAATGATAGCACCAGGGAAATAAAGTGTGTGGATGCTAATCCAAAGAAAAAGGCAAATGATAAGAAACCACCAGTAATAGAGCAATTGCAAAGACTTCTGTAGCTGCTAATTCATATTAGATATTTTCTGTTTCTGCTTACTCAAACTATAATGTGTCAGTAATAAACATGTGATTAGATGAGTTGCCTTTTTGGCTAAAAATACGTGGAGCAGTAAAACCGATAGATAATTACAGTACCAGTTATTTGTTCCCTGCCAAACCTGTAATAGGGCATGCCTGCCTGCAGAGTTATGTCTTTTTAAGTACAAAAAGATAAGCAATACAGATCATGCATTTTGAATAATGGGAAAGATTTCCTATGGCCAGCATTTGAGAAAGGGAAACAGCCTGTGGCTTGGTACAAACCATATCTATTTATGTAAAATGGGCTTTTAATTGGAGCTACTTATCCCCATGATATAAATGAAGCAATGAAAAATGATTGATGAACTCTGGTAATTATTGTTATAGCACCTTGCAAACTACAACAAAAAATATCTTTCATGTTCATAATGGCTGTTTAAATTTTAATAAGATACAAAACTGCACTTTAGTAGGCAAAATATTACTGCTACCTTTTGAGTGATATTTATATTTAAATACAAGCAATATTTAACTGAAAACTCAGAATGTATGTGGAGTGTCGAGTGGATTTATTTAAGTGATAAATCAATCTATTTTGGAAATACACAAAAGAAAGGAAAATACGCATTAACTATTTACTATTTGCAGTGGGAAAGTATGGGCATGACACAGCAGAAGCTTGTTGTCTCCCTGATTATAAAAAGTGATAATGAGTATGACGGTGCAGGATGCTCAGGCTCACAGTAGTCACTGCTGTTGCTTCTTTATTTCTGTCTAACAGCAAAGGTTAAGAGTGCAAAAACAGTTTCTGTTCATTATTATACAGAATGAATAGCAATATAAATTCTTAATAATTGTTATACCTATGGGGGAACTAAAGCAATTCTGCTCATTTAAATGAAAGGAAGGCTGGGAACTAAAGCCATTCTTCATTTTCAGCTATGCAATGAGGCGCTGCCAGGCCAGGGCAACGCGCTTCTCACCAGCACAGCTAGAACAGACTTTCTGCAAAACTAAACGGGCAATAAAGAAACTATTACAGAGCACAACACTTGAACACTGCAGAGACACCAAAGGCAACAGTCCTGCTAGAAATGTCTTCCAAAGATAGAAAAAAAATGCAGAGAAGAGTGTGTCTATAGGATCGACCAATGCATCATTTGTCAGAGAAGTAACATCCACACTATCTTGGAAGAGATGCCTTGAAGTTGCTTGTAAGAAAGGAAGGGTATTGAATAAAAGACCAAAGCAATCAAGACCTTCTGTGGTTATAATCTCATTTGTGCATTGACAGTAGTTCAGTCAATAGACTGTCATGCACAACTGAGAGTTGAATTGTAAAAATGTTTGGATGGTCACACTAAATTTCATAGCTGTTGCCCTACACGGTCAGAGAGCGGAATCATTATTCTTAATAGAGTGATTGGTCAAGCCATAAATCCAGCAAAATCAAATTTTTCTTTGGTGTCTCCCATAAAGAAAACGGAAAAATGAATTCCATTCATTTGTATTGTCATTTTTAGTGACCAGATCACACTGTATGAGGTACATCTGTGGCCTACTCTACTTGCAATGATGATCTTGCTTTTATTGAAATCAGTTGTAAGTTTTCCCTGTCTCTCAGGAAGGCAGGGGCATGATGAAGGGGGCAGTCAGATTTGCAGGGCTGGCTCATGAATCGCCCGGTTGTGGTGGGGACTAGCACATGCTGAATTTTATTCTTGGATCAAGAAAATCCAACAGCAGAAAAGGAAGCCTGGACTATTCTCCATGATTTACCAGCTTCAATTCAGACTATGCACAAGGAGTGTTTCAACCTCTGCACTTAATAATACTACATCGTACCCTTGCCTGGCCTCTACTGAAATGAGAGCAGCTTCATGGGAGCGGGTTAACAGAGTACACGGGACACACAGGCTCTCTGTGTATCGGGGATGTCAGCCCCAAAGATTTGTGCTGTCTGCTCAAAGAGCCTGAATCAAGCCTGAGACACTGAATGAAAACCTCAGATCCTGTCATTTGGCTTCGGTGCATGTTATGAAACCACTGTACCGGGGCACAGAAGGGAGAGCAGTGCTGGCGGCTGGGGAACTGCAGCCCTGGTATTAAACACTATGGGGGCTCGTTGCTCTGTGCCCTGCTGCATCGCATCACAGGCTCCAGGAAATAATTGAACTGTTTGGCTTTTGAGTCCTTTTCCTCTGTAAATGCAGTATTAATGAACCATATTGAGCTTCCCTAAACCATAACAGGGGTAGGAATAAAAACACCCTAACTGCCTCATTCTTCATAGACCTTCCTAACCCTGCTTCATTTAGCTAGCTAGACAGAGGAAAAATACCGAAAGCAGGAGACATCAACAAATTTTGAAATACAGATCAAGGGCATTTTTATTAAATCCCCGATTTGATCAGTTCAAGACATGTCCCTCTCATATTCCAGTAATCATCTGGATACAGGGTTTAGCAACAAACTAATTATAGGGATGTTGAGCAGTGATTTTTTAAGTGAGAGCTAAGCTGAGCAGAGCTTCTTGACTACAAGCCAGTGTGCTCAATCAATTAAATCATCATAAAGAAAAAGAGTCCGACCAAGGGGGAATGCGAATGTGAGGCTGATCATTAGTACAGCTGAACTGTCACCTCCGTGTAGGCTGGGATAGAGCCACAGAGGTAGGTTGATGGATGGTTTTGCTCAGCAGAGAGCAGCCCACAGTGAATTGCTGACAAAATCTCAAAATAAATCTAAAAACTTTGCAAGCTAAGGTGGGACTGCAGCCTCTACAGCCTTGCTGTAGCCCACAAGCTCAGCAGATCCTCCTCCCCTGGTTTCAGGGGTGATTCTGCTTTCCACCATGCATATGGTTAGTGAAGTGTAATAGAGCAGCTCATGAAAACAACGAGTGAAGTGAGCTTAATAAAGCTGGAAATATTTGGGATGAGGTTGTATGACTCAAGGGTGCAGCGATAAAACTACTGTTATCTAGATGAGAGCCTCCTGCACGGCAGCTAGAGGAAGAGGAGATGCAGGAACCGCTGCAACGGCGCCGCACGGCACAAGGGGCAGGATGGGCGGCTGGGGCTGTTTGGCTCTCTGGGCTTGCGGCTGCAGCTACAATAACTATTGACCTGCAGGGCACATCTGAAGAGCAGGAACTGGACGGCAGACAGCTCACCGACACATGTTCCTTTACCGACAATAGCGATCCATGTCCTCAGTACATCTTGGTTTAGGTTCCCTCAGCAGGAGAATATTGATCCTCCTGGCACACAGAGCCAAACCCTAAGCAAAGAGGGGAAAATGCACAGAGGTTTCAACAGATCAGGCCCAGAAAGGCCCAAGAAAGAGACCTAGAGATCTGTTGTGATTCTCTGGCTGGCAAGTTACACTGATGCCATTCTGGAATCACAAATCAGATTGTAATTCATGAGGAGATATGTGAACTTCCTTCATTGCTCATTTACAAAGGAGGTTTGTGCTGTAAGAGAGCCAAGGGTCATTCCAACTAACTACTCCACAACCAAGGGCATAACCTTACAGATGATTAAGAAAATCATCATGCAACTCCTATGGGAGCTCTGAGATTCACAGGTCTCCTGCCCTATGCTGCAGAGGCTTGAGCTGTGAGATTTTAAATGGCACTTTTTGCCACTTTACCACAAACATGTTTTTTTTTTTTTTTTTTGGAACAGAACATTTGAACAGAGCGTGTTTTGTTTCCCCAAACCCCATCCTGGATAAGATTTACACAGGGGTGACTTCTGTCTGGCAGGGACAATGTTCCTATGCCCCCCTTAATAGTACAGTGCTAAAACTCTAATTAGATTGTGAATAATAGGCTGGCTTTTTATAACATATAAAGCCATTTATACAGCTGCCCACTAAACCTCCCGCTCTTTAAAAGCATGGTGAGACCTTCTTCCCCGAACCATTGCAGTGATTTTTTTTCCCTAGAGTTTTTAGTATCAGTGATAGATGGTCAAGCTGAGAGCAGAAGGAAGAGCAGCTCTTCACTTTTCTATGAAGTTTGTACTAGGGCAAGGAAGCACTAGAAGCATGAGGGCATCCGCAGAGCATCCTTGGGTCTTTTCTTCGTGCCCCTAGGCTGCCAGGGCTAAGCCCGTTGGGCAACCTGGAGACAGTGACTGTTTAGGAGAATGCTAGATTATAGCTGAATGGACACAACCCAGGCTCAGTTTACCTCATGACCTCATATCCCCACCACTGTTTCCTTTGACCCTTCTGTTTACCAAGCCCCCTCTGTGTCTGTGCTCCCTCCTTCCAGTCCCCAGAGCCTGTGCTAGTGAAGTGCCTACAGAAGGAAGCACAGGACCTTGCACCTGTGGTGGTAATAAACTTCATCATCGCTCTGTAATTGTTTGGATAAACTGCAAATGGTTTAGATCGTTCTGTCCGAATTTTGCATCCTCATCAATATTTGCAACTGTGCCAATTTTTCTGTCATTCACAAATTTTCTCCATGATGATTTTATGTTTACTTCTGATCATTGTTGTAAATATTGCTGGCATTGAGTCTAATACTAGAGGCCCACCAGGAATATATTTGATTAGCATTCCCCATTGACAGCTGTTTTTTGACACTCATTTACTTGGTACTCATTTTTTCTTAAGGCCTGTTACTGATATGGTATAGGGACAACTTTTAATCAGAATATCCTTCAGAGCCAAATCAAACACGTTATAAAAACTTATTACACCTGCAGAGCTAGCTTAATTTAACAACCAATTCTGTAATCTCATCAAAGAATGAAATGAAGTTTGTCCAGAATGACCAATTTCTCACAAAACCCCGGAACTTCTAGCTTTTCATTCATTGAATCCATATTAGCACCATAAGTTACCATTTTTCCTTCTGGAGTTAATACTGAGTTTTCCAAAATCTCTTCAGGATTGTGAAAAAAAAATGCAGTTACAGTTTGCTTGATTTTGTTTTTTAAATACGAGCATTTTCTATATTAAGGAAACAGAAAGACTGAGAACTTGCAATAGAGGCATCCAGGATAGTGACTCAGATGCTGGGCTGGCACGTCAAGGAAACCCAGGAGAAAGAAAGAATATCCGAGTCATCCTCAAAACTTTCACTTTTCTAGGTCTCAAGTACAAATCAAGCAGTAATAGGGATTTATTCACATGCCGCTTCAACACTGGCAAAGATTGATTTCAAGCTGCACAGTGTTATCAAGACCTATTGCTCTGCAGAAAGGCTAGTGGGAGGGATAGGCAGACCTCTCCCCCAAGGGCAGGGCAGGCAACTAGCAGCATAGGAGCCTAAACAGCAAAATACCTCTTGGTTTTCAGTCCAGCTCACTTTCATCCTATCTTCACATCCACAAATAAATATGATAAAGACATAAGCTATTTAGATTCATTTATAATATTTACTCTTCTAAAGCAGGATCTTAAATAGTGTATAAGAAACAATGTTGGTGCTAAAGAGAGATAAATAAGGACGAACCATTTGATTTGCTAATGTTTGTGTTAACTTGGGATTTTGAAGCAGATGTTCATATAAAAACACAAAAAGCCCAGCAACAGATCAAGTCTGAGCATGCAGTACATGATTGAGGGAAGATGGACAGCGAAGGCTACAGCATGCTTTCCATTTGTGGTGTCACCGTAATGTCACAGACACTGGCCTATGGAAACTCCTTGTATGCAGGAAAAATAGAAAAGAAAGCTTTAGTAAGGAAGAAAATCCTTGAAGTAACTCCTAAAGTACACATAAATATGCTATTGCAAACATAACCATTGATGTAAAAAATAAGAAAACACAGGCTGAGTATCACAGCAAGATTCTAATGACCCGGAAACAAAGAAGCAAGTGGCGTTAAAAAAAGAGGCCTGATTACTAGACCTCCAACTGGCGTGACCATGGAGCATCTCCTGCCAAAGCCTCTCTAATCTCCCAGAGCAAACCAGGCAATGAGTTAGACTGCACGGATCCACATAATGAAGGCATGAGCTTCACGTGCGCGTACACAGAGATTACATGGGGGCAACGACAGACAGTTATCTCTGCATATGTTTCTACAGGTGCCAAGACTCCTGCATCTCTAAGCACATCTCAGCATCCCTGACCTCAGCCCCTGGGGTCTGAGGTTACAGCAATCTCATTTACCATCTTAGCATGCTGTAGGGCAAGAACTCTTCCATGTTTGTTTCTCCATCTTTTCATGTTTTAGTGTGGGAAATTATAACATTTAAATATGCTTAGATTTGTGTCAGTGGGCCATGATTTGCTATGCATTAACTAGCCATAAGTTGAGAGCAGAACAAGTCCTTCCTGCAGTGGGATGTTTTTGACACTGGACCTAGATATGAGTAAAAAAATGATGATCTGAATTTAATCAGTTGGTGTTAGTTGGCAGTGCAAGAAGTCATTATGCAGGTATTTATTTGTCCCAGCAGTAACAAGGATATTGGAATTTATATCCAGGAGATAAGACAGCACCTTGCCACTCAAGCACAGCTAACAAGGGAATCACTATTTTGTTCAGACATAGTAAATACCAAATCCTTAGTCTGGTTATTACTGTAAATTCCACTTTTACAACCTCTCATTTTCAAAATGGTCTCTTAATTGATTTTAATTATATTTTTCAATGACATTTAAGTACATGTGCTTTGTAAATATGCCCACACATATGACAAAATATATTAAAGGAGCAGATACCGATGCATTAGATGTACTATTTTCATAGACTGTAGTGAGAAGAAATCTAGTGCTCTCATTAGATTGTTTGCTTAAGGAAACAAGATCTAATTCATTATGGGTATAAGTGGATGCAGCTCCACCAGCGTCAGCGCAGGTCTGCTCATTTAGTCCTCAGAGTGCTAATTATACAGATCATGTACCCATCAGCACAGGGCTGCACTGCTCCTTAATGACAGCCCTCAAGATACAAGGGGAGAGTATGTAAGGCAGTCACACCGGGTCACCAGGACACCTAGATGCAGAGTGAACCAAACAGCATTTTGTTTTGTTTTTTTACTTACACGATGTTTGTTATTTAGTGTAAGTGGCATAATTCACTACTGCAGAATTATTTAAGCTAGTACATAACCAACACGTGGATTCTTTGGCAGAGACGCCACTAGGTAAGGGATAGAGCAGCCTGGCAGAGCAGAACTGAGCAGAGCACAAAGAACTGAAATGGTTGTTTTTTGCCTGAGCAAGAAATGAAAAAAATCTGAAGTGAAATCCTCTGCTTTGGGCCCCAAGTAACTACCGGAGTTGAAATGTGGCCAGGTCATACTGACCAAATACCAGTTGAATCACTGCAAAGTGCCACAAGGTGTGTGAGGATCAGAAGAGGTCGGGACGTTTCTTTTACCTCAGCAACGGAGAGAAAAGAGAAAAGCAGCGGGTCTCATATCACCATGGTGGTATTTCGGACGGGTCGAAGGGCCTATCCTGTGCAGAGGATGGCACTAAAAGATACAGCACCATAAATTACACCTATCCAGTTGCCTAAACCACAGGCTTGGCATGAGTATAAGAAGCTACCCTGGCTAAATACCTCAAATGATGAACCCCCGGGGGGCCAGAAGCACCACTGGAAAGCAGCCATTTGCCATGGACAGTGCAGGGTCCGGTTTCCCTGAGCCCTGGGGTCCCCCACCCAAGGGACAAACCATGCAGAGGAAAGCCTGGAAGCAGCTCGCCCAGCACCCACCACCCGGGCCCGGTGACGGCTTGGAAGCCACTCACTGCGGTAGCCGCGGTTGGCGCCAGTCTCTGCCGGAGCGGCGCTGAGCTCGGGCGGCCCTTCCGCGCTGGCCCTTCCTGACACGGACGGGGAGAGAGAGGGACGAGGCGAGAGACGAGAGGGAAGGGGGGAGAAGAGCGGACAGGGGAGAGCAAGAGATGGGAAAGGAAGGGGAAAGGGAGTGTCTGTAACCGAGCCGGTCTAACGGCTTCAGTACCCCCAGACACGGAGCCGGGGCCCGGCCACTGCCTCCTGGTTTATCCAGCCCAGGGAAGTTGCTTCACTCCAAAGCAGGTTCCAGCAGCGGCTCCGTAGACAGGGTTTGTATTCTGCTTTTACTGCAGTTACAGACAGCTGGAAATTGCAACAGCATTGCACTGCCAAAATAATATTCCTCTTTTTTCTTTTTTTAATTTTTCCCATTAAAAATACCACGTTTCACTGGGAAACATTACAATTTTTGACTCAAAAAATTTAACTCCTCTTTCTTAATGATAAGTCAATATTTTTTTTCTTGATAATCATGTCTCCCATGGGAAGAACATCACAATAGAACCTGTGATATTGATAGCTGCGTGGAAAATAAAAATGACAATTTCTTGTGCCTTTCTGAAACCATTGCACACCCTCCTCGAAGTCAGCAGGACAACGCCAGGGAAGGCTGCACATTTTGCACTCTGACTTGCGTTTGCTGCCCATACACGCAGGCCTTTCCCAGGGCCAGGGTGTCCCAAGGTTATCAGTAACACTGCAGTTTCAGTAGCAGTTACAGAACTGGGAGAAAACATTAGAAATGCAAAATCCAGCATTTACCTAAGTCCCAGGCTTAACAATTTCAGCAGAGGCATAGCGCTTTGCTGCAGCAAGACCTGCTTTCTTTATGATGTACAAGTCATAAAAAACACCCGGCCTGGGAATGACTGTATTGATCCGGGGTAAGACTCACTCCTGTGCAGAGATCCAGCACAAGCCAGTATAGCACATAAATTTTGTTGAAGCCCATACTGGGGAATCACATGGCACCCATGTCATGCACTACTGCTATATTCATGCCTTCTTCTCCAATACTGCTAGTAATGAGTAAATTACAAACTGCTTTAAGAGATTAGCAAAATAACTGCACTCGTGAAGCAGGGAAAGTGAGGCAAGGACAGGAGATGTGGCTTGCCTGGGGTCACCCAGCAGGAAGCACAGAAGTGGGAAATATCCTGATGCCTGAGGAGGGATCTATCTTATGTCCTTTGCCCTTACATGCAGCACACACAGAGCGAGTGATAGCTTCTGCCCCACAAACTATCTTATCTAAAACAGCTCTTGTAAAGGCTGCTTGCACAAAGGGGAATTTCATCCTAGCGGGATAGTTATCATAAAATGCATTCATTAATTCATGCCATTTATTTTAATTTCAATGAAAACTGATTTAATTCAGTGTTATATATGTTCTTCAGAGATGACTAATACTCATTTTATTTTTTCCCTTTGGATATGTATTTTCCATGCTCTTTCTTCTTCTGGTGGCAGCTGTTGCTTGCCCATCCTTCCTCCCATGGGATCTGAGGAAAAGCCTAATTCTCCAGAGAACCTAAGTGGGCTTCCTTTCTGCCTTTTAACAAAACTAAGTTAGACTAATGTCATGCTGCAAAGACTGGTGAAACATCTTTGCTGACAGTTTTAAGAGTTCCACAATGCAGAAATTAAGCAACTGGAGAAATGCAAAAATGAATTGGAAATCTCAGAGATGGATTTCAATAGACAGCAATGCATACTCAATTCATTAGCTAGTGCTGAGGAAATGCAAGTGCTACATTTGATGTGTCATAAGTCTTTAAGAACAAGGAAAAAATTGTTAATGGATTTTTTTTGGGGAAAAAAGCTAAACTAAGTTGCAGTGCTGGATGCAATTCTGTATCTCTGCAAAAGCTGCCTCTAATACAGAAGAACTAGTAGACATGTTCTAGGGAACTACAAGCATATTGCAAGGACAAGTCATTCCTGAATCCGTGCTGCTGCTTAAACCACTAAAGGGAAAACAATCCTGCCAAGGTTTCTTGCATCAAGGATACAAATCCTCCTTCATTGCAAGTTAGCCCTTTATCCCATCCCTGTTTTCTGCAGAGTGGCACTGCACAGGGAGTGACCTTTGCAGCCCAAGGAAGCGACCCTTGCCTTGGTGATGGCAATGAGCTCTGCTCACTGTGCCAGTGGGGTACTGCATCCATCACTTTTATGCAGCTCGTCAGCTGTCTTTAAAGGAGGACCTGCACTCAGGCTGTAATATTGCTCCAGCTCTCAGCCTAGTGGTGTTACCGCTGTGGGTGTTCCTGGGATCATGGTTCTATTCCTTACACACAGGTTTCTCTCAGTGCCATGCAACACCTGTAGTTGAAGCATCTTTCTGTCACTGAAAAAACTGCTGCAATACTTTATACGACAGATACTATGTAAATCTATATTTGATGGTAAATAGCCCTAAATAAAAATGCTTTGCTTTGGCAGCAAGGCAATAACGCACGCTCAGCTCAGCTACGGGCTTTTCTTTGAGCACATACAGAGGCCTGATTCTGAGTCTTGTAAAGACTGCTGGGGGCAGCCTTCCTGGGGACTCTGTGCTCTTAACATCATCTTTTTAAAATGACATTATCTTTTTAAAATGCAAGGACTTTCCTCACCTCAGTTCACTTGTCTCTGTGCCTCTGCTGTGTCCTTTACTATAGATCGTGTCTGGAGGCCAAGAAAAGCTGGTTCTTTGGTCTTCCCAGACTAACCACAATTAAGTTTCAGGGTTAAAGCTGGCCTTGTTAAAAATCTCTCAGATTTTTAAGTCCCTTTTGCAGCAGTGAGTAATATTATAGAAGACAAACTTCTGAAAGCAATATCAAATTGGCTGGATCAATTTAATTCCAGCCATGTATGATAGATGATATCAGAAAAAGTTCTTTCTCATAGCCATATAATGCCTAGGTGGCTATCTAATTGCTCACTTGATTGCAAAACCATGATAATTTATGCGCAAATCGTAATTACAAGGGCACATTCATGTGTGCACATGCAATACCAGTTGTGGTCTCTATTTTTACTAGACCTGGTTGTCAAACATTTGAAAACGTATGTGAACTGTTGTAATATGTTTCACAAACTGCCTGCTCAGAGGCTGAACACAAATAAAGACATTGGCTCAGTGAAAAGTGCAATTTAGCCTGGTGCTGTGAACAGTTAAAGCAAACTAATCTAGCTCCCAACCTTGCTTTTCTCGTCCTTGCACATTCGGACTCCCACAGGTCCCCCTTTCTTCTGCACATGACTGTGAGACAAATGTAGCAACAAACCTTTGAAATGATTTGGGAATTCAGGTTGGCCTGACAGCAGGTAACACTGAAAAATCCACTTCCATTCTGACAGATGGAGTGATAGAAATGCGAGGTAGACTGAAAAGAACCCATTTGTCATGACCAGTAAAAAAGAGCTGAGCCTTAAGTTTTCATTTCTGATACTGAACTGGTAAAGCTCTTTAAAAGCTTACATTTACCAACCATGTAACCTCAAAACAAAATGGTGAAGTTCACAGCACATACAAGCAAAACACATGCATAAAATACCACATTAAAGCTCATAAAAATGCTTATATATAGCAGCAAAATATAGCAAACAAATTCTATTCACAGCCTTTGCATGCTTATGGGAAGCATATATCCACTTCCACCGTAAAGGAAGAGAGTGGAGGTTTTGTTCTTACATGGTACTTTCTTACATGTAAGACAGAGGACAATGCTGAGATGCAGAATGGATGTCATGCTGTTAAAGTCATTGGTCTCAATCACGCCATCCTTCGTCGAGCAGAAATCCCTGCAGCTTTGCCCATATAAGAATGACAGACTTCATTATAGGTCTCCAGGTGCACGTTTGGCCCTTGCTGCCTCCCTGACACAGTAAAACTCCTAAACCCTCTTGGCTCTGCAGCAGGCCTGAGGACATGCGAGGACAGCTTTTATGGGGTTGCTTTCCTTCTTCCTTCACTGAGAGTTGGGGCCTCACTCTGCCCACCTGGGCCAGCCTAGAGGAGATGATACACAGGAGACGCAATCTGAGCCTGACTCAGAGCTGAGATTACTCCCTCCACCATCTCTGCCTCCAAGCAAAACAACAACTTGCTAATCTTTGCTAAGCTAAGCTATTTGCTAGTTTTTATAAAATAAAAATAGGTTACCTTAATGGCGTAAAGTGGCTATTATGATTATTTATTCTAAATGCGCTATAAACAGTACTGAAATACATATTCATTTCTCAGTTTCCTTATGCATCTTTTAATTATATTAGCATTGGTGTTCAGTCTCTGTAATGGTAATTGGAAACACTGATAGGAAATCAAGACACTAGACAGCATTAAGCATTGCAATGATTGGAGTTCTTTTTTTCACAGAATTTATCATCTCACTTCTCAGATTTTTGGAACTGAATATCCAACACGTTTTTAACATCCAGTCCAATTTTTAACACACAGTACGAGGTAAAAATATTAAACAAGTTCCCTGGCAGACAGTGCCAATGTTCTAGAGATGACAGCAGTAAGAGCTGAATCATGGGAAGTTTTGAACCTGCAGTTTGCTAAACTAAGTAATGTTGTATTAGAGGGGAAGGAACATCTGCTTCTGTGCATGGCCATTGGCATCACCTGGATGGGAAGATAAAGGAGTTCAAAGCAAGGAAGACCATTTTATGTGCTTGGGCAGGATGATGGTGTCCCGCGCAATGCACCAAACAAGTAGTTTGCAGGGCACAGCAATACAGGACAGGAAGATGCAAGTACTTCTCTGGATCAGACCCTCTGAAACAAAAGGAAGTTAAAGAGCATTGAATTCCCCTGCTCCCTTCGGGCAGAATTAGGGGCTGGAGGCTTTATGTGTTTTAAGCAAGCTTCAGGAGCATTACGGTGAAATTAAGCACGTGCTTCTCTGAACAGGAGCCTGGCTGTGCACAGGAGTCATAATTTAAACTGAATTTAAAATCTCCTGAAGTCAGCAATAGACTTCTGCAGGATTCTCAGTTTCCAGTTAAAAGAGGAAGAAATGTTAAAAAGAGTATTGGGAGACATTAATTTCAGAATAATCTAATTGCAGTATCATCATCTACCTGTTTGGTCCCAGTCTTGAAATGAGGACTGGCTGGTGACATGTGCTCCCAGGCCTTGCACCTGCAGGAGGGGCTTCAGGCTCACAGCGGTCCATGGAAGCTGCTTCATAACAAGGCCAGCTCCAGATTGCTGAAATTATTCTCCATTAGAATCTGTTTTGATAATCTCAAATATTGTATATCATTGGAGTTGCATATTCAAGGTAAACTTCATGCTTTATTTATGCCTTTTAATGCTGTAAAAATGAGATAATAAATGGGAAAACTATGTGTTTTTTATTGTCATTGTTCAAATCCTTTGGTGTGAGAGCGCAACATGTGTCTAATTTTTCACATATCCTTGAACAGTCTGAAATGACAGATTGCCCATAATCTGTTCAAAAATCTCAGTGCCAGGACATGACAATAGGCAGCCCCACGGAGTGGCTTGGTTATCTCAAAGGGAAGAATTTATCAGTAACCAATAGCAGAAGAGTGACCCAGTTTGGAGGGGCCTGGAGAGCGCCGCGGGGCTGGTGGTTGCAGCCATGTGTGGCTGCACGCAGGCACAGTTAAAAGGCAGATTAATAGGCACTGAGGTGCGAGGAAGAAAGCCAAGGAACCCCAAGGAGGAACACACGGCATTTATCCTATTTTGTAAAGCACTTTATGAATTAACCTAGGCTGGTCTTTTTTTAAATAGTGAGCTACTGAAGATTCACACCAGTGTTTCTCCAGCCTGATCTGTATTCCAAAACAGTTCTGCTCCCATAAATCGCAGTGATGTTTTTTACTAGAGAGTGAAAGGGGAAGAAAAGAAAAGCTGCCTTTAAATCAATAGGCTGCATTGCACAGCACAGTATATGAAAGTAATAGTGCTGTGCTTATCATTTGTGCTGCCACCAGCTAATTGCTGTAACTTGCACTTCATTATCCTCTGTGATACGGTTACAATAATAGAGAACGACAAATAAGAATTGTTATTTTTGTATTGGCCAGTTCTTACTCACACAACCAGTTCTCTTTGAAAAGCACCTATCTGGATGAATAAGATTTACCAGACTGCACATCACTTTATAAAGGTTTAATAGAAGCAGTGATGGAGAACTGCCCAAGGAAATATTTTCACAGGCAGACTTTTGGGATCTAGCACAAAAAAAGTCCTCAGTGCTGCTTTTGTGGCCACCATGGTCTCCCTTAGTTCTCCCTGCATTTAGACCAGTTAATGGTAGCTGACAGAAAACCAGATTCCTACGAACTGCTTAATATGCCTAATGTCTCCCCTGAATCAGGTCTTGAAGTCATTCACACACCAGAGAGGTGGTCTGATTCCTTTGATGTTAATTAGATACTCTAACTAATAAAGCTGCCTATATTGATAATCAGGCAGAAACAGGAAAAGAGCACTATGGATAACAGAAAAGACTTTAGGCTCTGGCAACGAAGGATGAAAGTATCTGATCATTAATGGGTGTCCTAGTTAAAGAAAATCCTTTGTTGCAGCAAAAAATAGGAACTGTAGCAAACCACAGTGAAACATCCAATATCCCCACTATGGCATGTGCTCTCTGGTAGTGGTAGGAAGTAGAAGAGGATCCTACCTAGTCCTGCTCCATTGCTTCCAAATTCTCTGCAAGACACCAGTTCTCCCCGTTGGGTCTAAAGGACGTGCACAGTGTCAGAAGAAAAGAGAGTGGGGAAGCAATAACCAGGCCATTTTTATGTCACAAATCACCTTCAAATGCGTCACGATTCCTAAGGGAAGATGTAGGGACTTAGGAGACTCCGCAGTAAGAATTCTGCAGTTTCACTGGTCAGATGAGTGTACTTAAATTGTACATTGTTAGAACACGGGTAGCCTCATATATAATTGTTGAAAAAGTCAGGGATTACCTTAAGCATACATAACATTCACAAATATCACTAAAATTTCCCTACAATAAAAGACACAACTTCATTAAGGCAATTAAACATTAAGGCAGGCATAAATATAACCAAAGACATCCATAGGTGAAAAAGCATAAAAAAGGCATAACTAAGAAAAGTATTGCTAAACCACTTCTTTCCAAGGGCGTTTTTCTTTTTGGGGGTTTAGTTTCTTTGTTTGTTTGGGGGTTTGTTTGGTTTTCTGCTTAGTTAACCTGGAAACTCCTAGAAAATAGTCCTACCTAACTGCCCATAATTATGCATAACCTAGCTCTAAATATTTCAAAAACACAACAGTAAATAAACAAAAGTGAATCTAAACACAACCATGAATCAATGTGTTATTTGTATTATTCAAATGCTCTGCTAGTTAATGAAGTTTTAAATTGTTTTATGATTATTATCACCTGTAAAACAGTTAAATCAATCAAATAATTGCTACTATAATTCAGTGAGAATCATCTCTAGAAAGATGGTACTTCCCTTGTGCAGTGCTAAGGACAGACAACTCTTCTTTACTATTTACAACACTGGTTAATTTTGGAATCTAGAAAATAATGGCACAGTAATGCCCTGTAGGTAATGGTTAAATATTCTCGCATAAGTTTAAAGAATTTCTGTTTTTCTTAGGAAGAAGATATGAATTATACCACACACCATTACGCAGTCAATGGCATGAACTGACTGCTGCATATTACTCGAGACTGCTTGTACCAGGCACTTCCACATACTTCTAAAACGTTTATTTCTTCCTTACAAAGAAGTCCCCACAGTGCATCACACTAGTTTAGTTTTTGCGTTGTTTTAAACTAGTCTTTCCGAAGCCTTTCTACATGTCTGTGGTCTTAACTACAAAGATTCAGCGAATCATCCTCAGATACCAGCCTTCCTGCAAGGAAGTTTAAAGGAACTACTTGTCTTAGCATTGCATTGACATTATCATGGCAAATCGCTTTAAAATATAACTTGTAAGTGTTACATTAGCCCAGGAAAATATGCCTACTGTGTCTCAGAAATTGTCTAGATGCTGGATTGCTTCTCACAATGCATTAACAATTATTCTAATGCAATTAAAGAATTTGCAAGGTGCAATTTTATGCAGAACTCAGGATCAAATCTTGCTATGCAGTGATTCCCCTTGCTGCATAATAAGGATGAATGCCATCCAGTGTTGTTCAGAAAGACCGCTAGCCAAAGGAAGAAAGCGTTCAGTGAATGTGGAATCTGTATGGGAGCCAAATCTAACTCCCTCTTCTAACTCGGAGATGCAACACTTGGGCAGCTGCCCAAGGAAAGAGAGAGAAGAAAAACCAAGGCTGCACACATTATTATTTCTCACTGACTATAAGTCCTTATTTATAAAATCAAACTAAATTCTCTGTTTATTTCTGTGTGTTTCTTTAATCCATCCATTCTTCATCATAGGAATGCAATTGCTATGCAGGCCATGTTAAATTCATTATGATAACTTCTGAGTTTAGGATGTAACACATTCCTACCAGCTTTCAGCAGCATGCTGTCCAATGAGAGAATGAGACAAAAGAATTCAGAAGAATTGAACTGAGCGGGGTTTCGTAATTCTCACCATATGTACGGTGGAGAGGCACAGATTCAAATGAGCTGGACAAATCTGAATCAGGTTTCTCACAAAACATAACTGATTTCCTGAAGTAATCACTCCATCGACACACGGGATTGTATCTCCACCTCTCCCACTCTTCTTCTTCTGCTTGCAGAAGACAACTTGCATGAAAAATGAAAACTGCCTTTGCAACATTCTATTTTCTGAGCCTTTAGCGTGAATACAGTTCAGCCCAAGTACCTGGTGGATATATTCAATAATGCATCAAAAAAGTGCATACTGTGTCTGATTCTAAGGAGAGAAACAGAGAATGATACTCTCTAAACATTGATTTGTTACACGGCTGTGAAATATGAGCACTAAAGTAACCTCTCTGCACTGCACAGTCAAAGCCAAGAATTTACCATTCCTGCCATGTTCCCAGTCCCCCCAATGACTCTGCGGGAAGTTACAGAAGGCTGCGGCCATGGTCACTGCATTCCTCTCCCAGGTAGCTCCTGTTCCCAGTGGAGTAACCAGCCCTTGCTGCTCCTGGTGCAAAGTTGCACACCCTTCGAGTTGACAAAGCTTCCCTGGAGCTGACTTACTCCAGCAGAGGACATGCTTATGAAGCTCTTTCAACACGTTCTGAAGCAAGTGGTGCTCAGTCCTCTCCAGGCTGAACAGGCACGCCTTGCTCACTGCTTCCTCCTAGCAGAGATGCTCCAGTCCCTTAAACTTCTTGCTAAGGGGACTCTTTGATCAGTAGGGATATCCCTACTCGCTGGTTTGGTATGAAGAAATACAGATAAGGAATATGTTAACTGCAAATTCATAAAAGTCTAGGCATGCTGTAAGCAGAAAAAAAATCTAAGGAATCAGAAAGAAACCATCCAAGTAGCTCTTCAGAACTCTGTTACTTAAGTAGAGACGTCTTTTATAAATCTTCAGAACTATTCAATATAATAATTCTGTATTTTAATCTGTTGTTAATGCTTATTATTTCATTATTTTATTCTTCTTCTTGTTTCAAGTCATTTACTCATGATAATTAGTCTGTGAGATCACTCACACTAACACTGAAAATAAAAGATGTGATCAAATGCAATAGTATGTTATTTATTACTAGATTTTATTACATAATTCAGGTGCAAAACATAAAAAGTAAAGCAGCTGAACCCTGCACTTAGTTATGTTAATTCTCTGAAGTATGATGGTCTCACATTGCACCTTTTATTAGCCAAATCTTTTTTGTACCTCAGCTACAGCTTGGCAGGCTGGTTAAGAAGGATGTGGGTGCTCCATTCCTGTAGCTGAAATCACACCCTGCCAGCAAGTGCCTTACCAGATGGTCAGCAGATTGCATTTCCCCCTGGTAACATCCTTTTTATACTCTCAGCATCTGGAACTACAGTAGAAAAATAATATTTATGTTGTTTCCTATAGCGCTGAAGGTATGGATATATCCTCGGCTACTGGACTGCACAGCTACCCCGTTTGCCTTCAGCTGGGGCATACAGCTGAATTTCAGACCCCAATTTCACATCTGTTGATTCACCAGTCAGGTGACACTGGCACTTGGATCACAAATTTCCGCAAAACAATTGCTTGTTGATCTCAAGTGCTTGAACCGAAGCTGCTTTGAAAGGTGCTTTTTAACGTTAGAGACTCCGAGGCACCGCGAGCTCACCGCTGCGTCCTTTCCTTGCTCTGAGCACTGAGGAATGTAATCGCTTTTTAAGAATCCTGGGTCTGCATTAACCGGTAATGTGTTCTGAGTGGAATGACTTTTGGATTGTAATGTTTCAGCAACAGCTTTGGAGCTTTGAAAATGCGTCAACTTAATATGCAAAATGTTCACCTCTTCATATATTTGATTCTTATAAGCACTTTTCTGAAGAGTTAAAAATACTCTTGATAGTGTTTTAGGGGCTCGTTTCCAAGCATTTCCAATTTCTTCAGAAAACTACATCATGAAATCACACATTCACTTCGGACACCCCGCTACTAATAGCAGTCGCAAATCTGTTACCTTATCTGTTACTTGCTTTATGCAAGGGAATGTGTGAGACATTTCAGTGATCTAGAAAAACTGGCCACATCTGTCAAAGGGAACATCCGTCTAGTCAAGGGAAACACAAGAGCTTGTTAGGCAGATGATTGCTGACTTGCTTCAGTAAAAAATAGTTGCAGAAGAAAGTCTTCAAATGTTCTTGAAGTCCTCTCAAGAATCTAACTCCTATTTTCAGAAGCAGTGAAAAAGATGAAAGCTGAAGCGTCATTGGCTTCAAGTATATCAAGTGTTCATGTCACATTTTATTTAGATAAATCTATTCCAGTTCTAAATTAGATTGGTCTGCATGGCTAGCAGCATAGATGGGACACCAAAACTCAGCACTGACTTCCAGTCTACCCATGGAGTCACTTTCTGAAAGCTCCTCACTATTTCACTTCTTTTACTAACAATATCTTAACTAACTAGATTAAATCTGGCTTGGTTACATGTGTAGAGATACTCTCTACAGCAATTTTCTAAATGCAGTTTATTACTTTTGAGAATTTCACTCCCAGTTATTCTTTGTTGAAGTCTCCAGATGAGGTCAAACTCCTCTTCCACTTTTACAAATGTTTAATGCTTTCTTTTTTCTCCACCCCAATTTTATTTCGTCTATAATCCATTAACTTCAAGGAGTTACTCCAGAGTAACACTGACGTGTGATTCGAATACAAACCAGAGGGAACTGCCTGGGTGTGTTCTTCTCAGCTATTCTCTTCTTTCATTCTCTCCTTTTCTCATATTTTTTTTTCTCTCTCCTAGTTATCCCTCCCAGGCATCTTGCAAATCCCTTTATTGACTTTAGCATTTAACAAGGAAGCAATGAAAGCACAGATTTCTTCCTTCATTAGTAGAGCATTTTAATAGCATCTTGCTCTGATGAAATAAACAATATTTCATCAGAGCCTCACACTAGTTCTTGGGGAGGAGTAAACTGTTCCTATTTCTATTTACAGTTAACAAATAATTATTTGCAGTGCATTATTTTAACTCTTGTTTTATGGATGTCAACATCAGCACCTCTAACTCTCTAACTAGCGCACATGCCTGCTCAGAGAAAGAGAAGGAATTTAAGTCCATACTACTCATTAAAGAAGTAAAAGTCTACTCCATCCTCCTCAGTTGTGGCTTGCCACTAGTCCACGTCCCCAGCTCTAGCATGGACTCTGGAGTTGAGAACTGTCCCCATCGCCAACGCCACCCCACCAAGCTGCTTCTGCCCAGCAGGCAGCCTGCAGAACCCCCTGCCTGCATATAACTTTATATGCACATTATGAATTAGAAACATGAGCTTTCTGCATTGTGAAAGAGAATTTTGTAGATTCTCAGAGGTCTAAACAACAAACTAGCTCAAACAGTCACTAAACTCCTGCCTAAAAGACCTTACAGTTGTGAGATTCTGCATATTCAAAAACACAACAATATCTAGAGAGCTTGATTTGCTTGGAGACATTTAAGATTCCTCTGATCTTTATTCAGAAGGACCCTCAGCATACCTAAATAAAATTTACATTTACATATGCTAAGATATGGAAAAATGTCTGAAGCCTATGCATTTAAACTCTGCAAAACTTACGTAAAATATTTTTCCTGTAAATCGATCTAAGACAATTTGGCAGCACAGAATGACGAGTTTCTTTGCATGTGCGTAGGATGACCCACTTATTTCTTACCTGGCTTTTCTACATCAGCCATGCATTCATCCTTGTCACACAAAACCTTCAGACTATCTACCTCATCTTGTGGGGCAGTTAAAGCCTCTGAAGGAGCAGGGACCAGCTGCCACAGCCCATTTCATGCCATACATGAATTCCCAATGAAGTCCATGGATCCTCCATAAAAAAATAAATCAATGTTTGATGTGTCCCCAAGCAATAACTTTTCTTCAACCATAGGTTATATTTTTGGTGATGGACATGAGTTCTCATTACTGTTGACAATTTTTACATACCTAATTAATTCCCTGAGCTCCCTATTAAAACTTTAGGCAGAGTCTGGCCACACTTTAGAGGTGGCTTTTTTTGCTGGAAAAATTCAAACGATTTGATACATGTTCTTGCTGCTTTCTGTTAAAAGAGGAACTAATCTTGACACCTGAGTCAACAGGCATTTTATCCAAGGAAGAGCAGGATAAAAGGGGACGGGATTTGATAGAAAGTCCTGTTTATTTCTGTGCGGTTCACGGAGAGCTTTGCATGCCAATGGAGTGTCACTGCATACGAACACAGCAAAACCAGCTTCATACTAAACCATGCAATGAACTAAACAGAACTCTTGAAGGACAAATGAGCACATAAGACACAGTGATACAGAGCTCTACTGTCGCTGATAATTTAGATCATGAATAAGGGCAGAAGGCAGTTGTCTAGGTCCCTAAGATCCTTTGCCCTCAAATATAAGCACACTCCATATGGAGATGCTCAAATATTACACACACACTGAGAGACTTCACAAAAGTTGCTCATAATGGCAGCACTTACTCCATCCCAGATACTTACCCATATGCTTAAATTTAAACGTGCCTAAAACTATTTCTATTCAGCAAAGCATGTGATTAACTTTAAGCACACGCCTGAAAGCTTTGCTGGATTTGGATTAAATATGTAGACATTGTGAGCAAGGAGAATGGACATGAAAGAGACCTTAGAGCTGGAGCCAGCCAAAGCAAAGCAGAGTCAGATCTGGGAGGCTGGGGCGAGTGGGATGCCAGCCTAACGCACTGTCCCCAATAACAACACTGGCTCCATTTCCACACAAATGGCACAATGGTAATGAAATGTTACAATCTGTTAGTTTAATGTTCTGACTTAATATGACCAGCTGCTTTTCAGGCAGCAGTTCCATCCTGCACACAAAATCATAGGGTCACAGCAGCAGGAGCAATAAACATGTTTAAAGGAGTGTTTAGAATGGCAGATTTGCTCCTGTTGGTGTGAGTCTCTGCCTGGTCGCCACTGGCGGCCGCCTTGTCCCAGTCCCCTCTTAGCTGATGATTATTGAATTGATCCTCTCTGATTCACCAAGGGAGGTGAAACGGTAGCGCTCTCATCCAGGGCTTAGGGCAGGCTCCCCAGCAACCAAGGGAGACCCCTTCTCATCTATGGTTATGTTTTTAAGCATAATTATGATTCCAGAGCCCTGCTGATCACACCAAGGAGTTTGGTTAGTTGGTCTATCAATCCTTCCTAGAAGCACTAAAGGGGTCACGGTCCCTGGATTATATCAAAACTTGCTGCAATGTGTGAGAAACTGTTTTCTGCATTTCCTCGCACAGAGCAAAGAGTGGCATAAAATCTTTCATTCAGTTGCTGGGGTCTTCATTGCTGCAAAGATATAATCATCTTATAGGAGCTGGAGCTATTTACTAATTAGCTGACATCTTAGAAAACAATTCTTTTGCAACATTCAGGCAACTCTTTTTATTATATAGTTAATGATAGTACTTACTGAAGCTAATTCTATGTGTAATAAAACTTCTTTACTATCCTGACTCCTGAGAGAAGGGGTGGGGAGGGCAATCAGAAGAAGAAACATATGGTTTCTTATTCTTCATCAGCCATACATGTGTGTCTAGCATACCAAAGGGTACCTCCACATTCTGTTTTCATTTTTCCCTTCTTTTTTTCCCTTTCTTTTCCCTTTCTTTTTTGGCAGGGTAACTTGCTGTACTCTTTCATGTCAGAGGTTACTCATCAAATTCTACTCTTCATTTTTTTTTCTGATCACAAATCAATGATGAGGACAGCAGAAGGTTAGATCCTTCCTAAAAATAGCACTGATACTGCTGTTTGCTTATTCAAGGTCTGCCAAGTCTCTCGCAGGCAGAGTCTCCTGGGCAGCAGGCTCCAAATCAGCAAAACAGGGTGCTGGAAGGATGGATTAACTGCCCAAATAGCCTTGCTCCTGCCTTCAGACTCCTGCTGGGTACTAGTAGGGTAGCAATTGGTGTTAAGATGCAGGGAAAATGTTTTGCTTCCAGCTGTAAACATAGTAGAAGGTGTAGAGTCCTGTGCACTTATAGTGATTCCATGCAGCTTCACATCATCACTGCAATTCCTGCACTACGGGGTCTGTGGATTGAAGCCATACAAGTTCATGGGTAGCCTGGACTGTGGGAACACCACCACACTCAAAGGGGGTAAAATGACATAGCTTTTAACTGCTTCTTGATCAACAGTTTTCCAACTAGCTTATTTCACTTCACAGGATTGGGTTTTCTGTCAGTAATTGCTGTTAGACTGATCACTTTTGTTATAACCAGAGAGAAATAAACGGACAGATTGCCATTTCATATAGCATAGCCTTAAAACTATAAGAACATGATTTTATAAAGAAGCCACAGTTTGGCAGAATTTGCTTACATTATTTTTTAGCTTAAGGAAAGGAGAGAACAACAAACCTGAACTGGTACAGGATAATACTTCTTAAAGAAAGCAGAGTTCTTCCTCACTGGCAAAATTCCAGTCTATATAGACCTCTGCATAAGTTAGGTGCTCTCCATGGTTGTTGTGCTACTCTTCCCTCTTAGCAAACGGAGCTGTTCTCTACATGTGAAGAGCTGCAGGCTTACACTTACAAAAGGTGGTGTCCATTGACGCTGCGGAGGCAATGTGAATTGACACCCACTGAGATGCTGCTTGCATCACTTCTCTTCAGGCTCCAGCAAAAGTAGTCAAACTGGGCAGGAAAGACACTTATTAAAATACAAACACTTCTATTACAAAGAAAGATCAAGTGGAAAGTGCTGGCAAAGTATGTCTTGTTCTCTCTTTTTCTTATTTGTTCCAACAGGACACGCCAAACTCAGTTGTCACTTGCAAAGCTGCAAATGAAACAAGCTGGTCTAAATTCACAAAATTCCATCGGAGTGGAAAAAGCTAATTTACATCAAAGAAGGATCGGAGCCACTGCCTCATTCTACTGGTGTTTTTGAGCTATAACCCAGAGAAGTTTTTTTCTCTGTATCTTCAGTTTTTAAGTTGAATTTTATGAATATACTTAACAATGAGAGCCCCAGGGACAGCTTGGTAAACCAAGCAAGAGAGAGAAGAAAGAAATTATAGATCTGTTTTTCAGACATTAGAGCATATGCCTGACACAGTGATCATGTCTTTATGCACACCGTATCTTCACAGTGACAGGGGAATAGATGTCTATATTACTGTAAAAGCCAAAGAACTGAATGGAGAGTTTTTTAAAAAAACTCTAGATTTGGAGCCATTTGCTTCCTGTTCTTTATAATTGCTTTAAGTTTCAAGATCAGCTTTTCTTGTGAGTAATTCAGTAAGTAAATCAATTCCTCCTCTTCCTAGGAGAGATTCTGGCTAGATTTGACTACACACACACACACACACACACACACACACACACACACGAGCTATCTGAGGGGATACTGTATTTCATGTGTGTGTATCTTTTATTTCGACTGTATTTTCAATTTGTATCTATTGCCATCTAACTTTGCATGGACAGGGATATACACTCAACCATATACGTGGTGGTGATACCCTTACAAAACATAGAAGGGAACTCTAGAGTCCCAAATTTTCATTTGGAAACACAGAACTTCCTTCTAATCATGGGGTGGCTTAAGAGAGAAGATATAATAGCAAATTTCAGGAAGGTGCTCGTGACCTTTGCAGAGATCTGCACTGGTGTATTCACAATAGCTCAAGTAGATGTAGTAATTCTAAAATGACACTGCAAGGCCTTGAAACATCTTTGGGAGACGTACAGTTTTTCCAGCAAGTGTGTGACACATGCACAGGCTAGAACAGCAAAACGGTGCCAAGAGCATCAGGTGGGGAGCCAGAAGATTGGGTTCCTCCCAAAGTCACCCTGTTATAGTCTTTTGGACCATGCCACAGGATTGGACCATGCCACAGTCTTAAAGCATTTCCTTGCTGTTATCACACACACACATGTAAATTTAGCCTAAATAGTTTCCTAAATATGGATGAACTTCAGAATTAGAGTCCTACCACAGTCACATTTCCACCTTTATGAAATGCAAAAAGCAGTGGCGGGGTGGGCTGTGCTTTGCAGTAACATAAAGATAAAATGTTAAACTAGATGCATATCTGTTGTACAGGGAAGGATCAGAGAGTCTCATACATGAAGAGAAGCAGTTGGCCTACTGTGAAACATGAATAATGTCCCACGTTTCACGCTCAGTCTGCCTATCAGAAAGCTCTCTCTGAGATTTAAGTATTGTTTTTACATTGCCTCACTATTGGCAGATGAAAGGTGACAACGTGCTAAACATCCTTATTAACTCAAATTCACGGCGTGGTTGGAATATATGAGTCTGGTGTTATCTGAGACACACCGAGAACTGTGGTAGATACAGCTTACAAAGAATCTCAAAAATTATCTAGCTGAAAGGATGATCTAAAATATATATTTTTAATTTTAAATTAGACTTTTTAATCAAAGTGGTATCTTGCAGCAGCTACACCAAACCTAAATGTATGGCTTGGTTCCTAGTGAGAATGTTCATTCAACAACTGAGCAAAATTTTAGGCTGCAAAATGTCCTTACAACTACATGTGCCTTACACTAGTAGGAACTAGAAAGGATACTTTCTTAGGAATGAGAAATTAAACTATACTCTTTTCCATTGTAACTTTCATTTGAGGATGCTGATCTTCCTTCTTTCCTTTTCTCTTTTTCCTTCCTTCCTTCCTGGACATTTACAGTCCCTATTGTAAGAGTGTTTACAAATTTAATCTTGTCCCTTTTAGATTAATGACTCACAAAAGGGTCAATACACTTTTTCTTATATGTTTCCCAATGAGGCACTGAAAGAATCTCAGTTACTGCTCATGGTGTGCTGAGGTGCCCACTTCCTGGACTGTGGAAGCAGGAATTCCTGTCATCCTAAACATATACCTGTATATGTGGATATTTAGGTTAGCAGATCAACTGTGCCACAGGAACAGTACCATAAGGAAATCTATGTTCGCCCTACTGGAAGTCAACAGCAATACTGCAGGATTTTCCTGTGATACAAGAATAGCCTCTCCCCAACATACACCTTCTGAATGATCTTTACTACCCTATAAAGTCCGGAAATGTGGTACATACAATACTACCTAATTGCACACACCCTACTAGGCAGCTTTCACCTATTTCCTAGGAGACAACAGAACTAACTCTGCCCTTCCTGCAGGTAGTCAGGCACTTGTTCACATAGACAGAGAAGCTGTTGAGCTGATATCTGTAACACAGAGGCTAAAAAACACGGATCTGCAGTAATGCGCATCTTGTCAGGTCATACAGCTGCTGGGGTGATGCTTAATGCTATGAAATACTCTGCACACCAAGGTGTATAGCTAAATTCAAGCATTCATTAATCATTATTATACAATGTCAAACAGAAGGCCAGCTAATGAAACTCAAAGCTGGTATATATTTCTAAACATGGAGTAATTCACCAGATAATAAAAAAACCTTTCTATTTAATATCCTCACTAAATCAATTTGAACTTTATCTATGTTAGGAAACTATAAACGACAGTTTTGCAACTGGATAAATAGTATCTTCCAAAAACTCAATCGAAAAGTGTCATTTTTCTATGAGCAAAACATATCTGTTCTATATATTTCAACATTTATGACCCTAGTAGTCTCTTTTAAAATCCTAATTGTTAAAACACTGAAGATTTCTATGCTATGCTAACAGAGAGGAGGTGAGCTGGTGCTAGGCATCTGCTTCTTGATAATAATTATCACAGTAATTAAGTTTTGCTGTAGCTGTTAAAATAAGAATCCAGTTTTGACATTTATAAGAGTGGCAATATGAAAAGCTGAACTCAGAATTATCTCTTTATCATATGACTAAAACAATTACAGATGTTCTATTGATGTATGCTGTGGTCCTCTTCTCCGCACAATAATTATCTTTTAATGAGCCCACATTAATGTAAATTGGATTCATCAGGAAATAAATTTCACAGTGAATGTGAGGCACTCTACAGGTAACCTTTCATGAAAGAAATGCAAATAGTAATCTTGATCGTCTGTGGACCCCAGATTGCCTTTCAGGCTGGAGACAAGTAAAGAATCCAGGTGGACCACGTTGTTTCTTCATGTTCTAAACAAGTCTAAAGTTTCACGCAATTAAATTAAACTTGTCACTTTTGTAAAGATTCACCTCTGGTAAAGGATGGATTAATAGTGCATTAATAACGCCCACTTTGTCTTGTTTACTGCTTCCATCATGCCCTCCTTTATCTCAGAGTTGCTTGTGCTGTGATAGTGGGAGTCTGAGAGCCAAAAGCTCCTCTTCTTGAGTCATCTCAACCAGCTACCAGTTCTAGCTTGGTCCTTCTGCTCCACTCTGTGCCAGTTCTGCTGTGTTCCTGAATGTCCCAAGTTCTCTAAAACTCAGGCTTCGCTGAATAATCAATACCCGGCCTCATATCCACACACTAGGAGCGTATTACTTTGCACAAGTAATCGAGATGCCCAGTCATGTGGCAGTTTCCACGAAGCAGAGTTAACAAACCTCCCTGCAGCACTTATTTTTTAAGAATCCTAAGCCTGCCAAGACCTAACATGTCGAGCTAATGTTGAACGCAGCAAGTTTTTGTTCAGATTGTTGTTTCACTATTAAAACAGTGACCTGGGTAACAAGGAAGGCCGTCTGGAAATACTTTTCAATGTTCTACCTATTCTCAGCAGTTGCTGAATTTTGAACATCAGATACATTACATGCCAGTCCTGGGAGGGGCTGCACAGTTTCTGCAATATATCTTCAAACTGAGACCTTAACAATTAGCCAAAGACAAACAGGGACAAGGGTCTGCTCAAGCTCACTGCAGTGGAACATGACTGTCTACAACTCTTCAAACTCCTTCTGGACTCTTAATCCAAAAGAGAAAAAGTTACTAAAGGAAAACATTCTGTCAGAAGTAAAGCTGCCTTTGTAGTAGAACACGGGAAGGAAGCAATTCCCAATGGATTCAGCCTAGGGCAGATCATTGCTGTGAGCCAGGGGGTGAAGGCATCTCTCAGGACGTATTTGAAATAGCTCTCCAAGGCTGGACATGATGCAGCCATGGGTGATGAGCCAGGGTCCTGTGTGGACCCTGCAGCTTGTCCCGCACCCCCGGCATGCAGAAGGAAGGTGAGAAGACGTGGGCACACAGGACACTTGCACAGCAATGGGCTGTAATGCAGGTACCATTCTTGTCTAAGTCAAGAGACAAGAGATGGCTCAAAACAGGAGGGACAAAAGGGAAGAAGGGGATGATCCAGGCAGTGACAGTCTCACCAGAACAGCACATGCATAACTGTCCTCCAGCTTTTCATAGGCCTTATCTCTATGACACAAGCGAACAAAAGGTCTGCATGTTACTTCAGGTCCATTCTGAGGGCTGAAAAATGATTTCACAGGTACGCAGTTCTGGCCTTCTGCAGAGAAAGATTTTTCCTCCACATTAGAATATTTAATATCATATTAATTCAATTATGGCATCTACACCAGCTATTTTTCCAACTGTGTAACAGGCCTCAGTAAAATTCTCCATGATATATATAGTGAAATGCATGCAGCTTGCGTGCACACGCATACACACTCACAGATATGGCAGAAGTCTCCATTAAAAAAACATTCGCTTTCTTACTGCAGCATTTGTCTGCAGATTCTAAATGTCAATATTATCCCCAGTGAGAAGAGAAAGGAGGTTGAGAGGTTGCTAGTTTTAGAAAGCTAATTGCTATCGGTAAATTAGAGTTATGAACACGCCATTCGTTTTGCAGCAGCGAGGCACAGGAACAGTGCAATTTTGGGTCTGGCTCTACAAGCAGGAATTCACAGAGACATGCTTTGTATTAGCACACCATCATCACAGGAAATGAATTCATGCTAATAGGAAGGTACATCATTAGATTAGAAGAATATTCTTAACAACTTATTAATAACAGATCCTTTGAACTCAAATGGATAAAAATCCCTCTGCAAAACTGACTTTTACAGATGATTCCCTGTTTTCATCAAGGACTCTGCCAATATCAAATGAGAGCCTGGCACGAAAAGACAAGCTTTAAGTGATTTTTTTTTTTTTTAAAAGATGTCACATATAAGAAATAACATTCTATTTAAAGCAACAGTGATCACCAATTTGACTCCATCTGGCACATTTGTTGCACATCAAAAATGGCTGTATGTTAGTAAGAAACTCCCTCCTCTATCTCCAACACTAGCAAAAATGGAATACTCATTTTTTTCTTTGGTACTAAGACAGTTTAAAGGTTATGTGTTAGATTTTGCTTGAGCAGCACCTGTATCTCTGTGGACAAAATAGAGAAATGCATAAGCTTTATCCAGAATGGGGATGCCATTCCCCTTAGGATATAACCCTTCATCACAGCAGTTTCTCATGGACATGTAATCAGAATTCATTTAGGCTCTTCAACACTTTCTAATATGTTACTCCTACTTCTTAAGCTTGGCTTTTTGAGTGGATTGCCAATAAATAAGCAGTTTTTCCCACCAGCCGGCCACCTCTCAAAGGCAGTTTTCTTTGGATGAGGAGAGAAGGGATGTGTTGACAGCCGCAGATACCAAGACCATATGCAGCCTAATCTCATCTCTAGCACATATTCTGAACCTCATAAAGTCTGTAATATCTGAACATATCTAAGCTACAGAACTCCAGGTCCAGCAGATCCCTTGCTCAGTGTTTTCCTTTCATGCATCTATTGCCTTTGCTAGGAGATCGGGGGAGAAGAACGGTTTGCCCAGTGACTCCAGTGGGAGTGCTGAGGTCTGTCTAACTGTGACAGGGATCAGTTTGATTTAGCTTCTGCACTGTCACTGTAACCAATTGCAACAAGTCTAGCCTGCTCTTACCAAACTCACTGGGCACTTGGGCAAGGATTTGAGCTGAAAAGATGCCGGACTGAAAACACTATTAATGCAAGATCTCTGGCATAAAAGCTGCTCCTCTCTGAAAAAGATTTATATTGTCACTTGGTGTGAAGTGCCTGCTTACCTGCCTGTCTCTCATCCTTCCTAGGAACTTGTGAATTCACCGGCCAATTTCAACAGCATTTGACAGACTGATATTCAAAAAAACTGCAGTCCTCGGGTTTTATGAGGATAGACAATAAGACAGAAAAGGGTAACTTTATTGATGCCCTGAGCAAAGGCTCCTCTTTTTAAGCATCAAAGGATTCACATGGGGTCAAAAGGTGATGGGGAAATTCTTAGAGATTTTGTCTCCTGATCCTACAATATCTGTTATAGGAAAGTGCCAATTCCTGATTGTGGTTGCAAATACTGTGAATTAGGGTCCACCAAGCAGGACAAGCAGCATCACCTCCCGCACCAGCCCTTCCGCGGCTTCGGAGGGATCCCCGCGCCAGGGCCAGCCCACGCGCCACATCCATCTCGTGCCTCTACTGACATTACAAGTGTGACAACTGTGATTTGCAGAAACACACCGTGATGTTACAATTTCATGCTCAGTTTGCCATGCTTACAATCAAGCAACAATGATAATAAAAAAAAGCCTTCAATTGGTAAATGGAGTAAATTTGCTATGGAAATCACTGACAGAATATAGATACAGAGTTCTACAATGTCATTTTTACAGTCAATTTTCTCTCTACAACTGAAGTTTATATCAAAAGAAGAGAAATTACATAAATATTTCATCTGGAGTGTAATGGTATTAAATTAGGTGCTCTAGAGATGATTTATATAAAGTAGAGAGTCTGTCAGTAGCAAATATGAGAATCATAGCAACACTGAAACAGAACCCTCCCCAATTCATGTACAGTAGTAAGCAAAAAACTTATGCAACTTTTAAGTAAACATTTATTACAGATATTTAAAACATTTTCAGATGAGCAGAATGTACCAAGACACTGACATGAAATTGTAATTCGTTCCCCTTATCAGAGACTTTCTTTTGAGGATCCTAGGGGTACTTTTATATTAAATCTTACAGAGCTTTTTTTAATCTCCATAATTTGGTTAAGGATATTGAAGCACAATATGGTAGAGGAATATGCCATCATGTCTGTGGTCAGAACTGGCTGCAGGAAAGGAGGGAGATTTTAAAGCTCCTTTGCTCTTGAACCTGAGGCATTTTGTCATCAACCAGGGCACATGTCCTGGGATTCAGACCTCAGCTGCAAAGCGTGCAGCAGTGAAGAGATCAACTACTCAAACAACTGCCACCAAAGAAAAGTCACATTTACTTGCTGGTGGGGAGTCTGTAGTCGAAGCACAGGTAAAATGTGCATTTTTCTCTTTGAACCACTGCCAATTTATAGATCTCTTGGTGCTATGGGAATGAAAATCTCCTCAAAGATCCTCACCAGACAGGTTCTGTTTGATGAAGACACCGGCAGATGCAAATATGTTAAAGGCAATGCCTTCTGTCTCTGCAAATGGACATTTGTGGAATAATCTACAAGGAGGGAAGGGACAGCTGCAAGGTCTGTGTCCAAATGACCCCCGTGCAAGGGTGTGAATGTGGTCCTGGATGCTCTTTCTCACAGCTGTTAACTCACCTAGTGAAAAACAAGTCATCTGCTAAACTACCAATTCTCCCTTCTGTGGTCAACGCTGCAGCCCATTCAATCACTATTGAGCAGGATAATAATAATTTCTGTTACCTGTCACAAACACAGACAGAGCAGCTGAAAAAGGCCTTCCCACTCCCTATGACTCACTAAACTTATTCCACGTTCTTTTACGTTCTTAAGTAACATCTAAAACATCCTTCTCCTATTAGCTGATACTGCAGTAGTGGCAGATGCACAATAAATAATACATTACACAAGTATACTTCAAAGATCTGAATAGTGCAAGCACAGTACCTTTCTTAGATTCAGTTTATTTAATACTTTCCATAAAAAGGGGGTGATATCTTTATTTATTTCATTTTCAGCTAGGCGTTTTGCCTGTGTGTTGTTTCAGTTTTTGTTCTATCACTTCGTGACCTCGCTGCTCCAGTACATGCAAAAGTCATTTGAAAAATAAAATGGACAGAAATACAATTATTAATCTGCAAAGCTTACTGAAATGAGTGTGTGGCATGGGGCCAAATCCCAAACAAAAGAAAAAAGTCATGGCATTTCCAGGAATGCCATTGGGAGTGGTGTGGCAAACCTCTGAATGAGAAGATAAAATGCAAGGGGTTTGGTTGACCTGAGGGGTTAAAACACCAGAAAATCCTTTTTGAATTAAAAACTTCTAGGAGTCTTAACTATGAATGCATATTTTGAAGGAGTTCTCACAAAACTCTGTTTTCTGACAGGTGTCTCCTCTACCGAGACCTTTTGCACAGTGCCAAGCAGGATCATGCCACATGCAAACCCCTCAAGCCTTCCTGATGAGCTGCAAGGGGTGGCCTGGGCCAGCCCAAAGTGACCTGGTAGAAAGGGACCTACTGGGGTCATTCAACAGTGCCCACACGTGGCACCGCTAGGAAGGCTGGAGAGGCTTTATGCCTTCCAAAGCAACTGCCTGGATTAGTGTGGGCTGAATCCCTCCCTAGGGATGACACAAGAACCCAAGCAGCAAAATTATCCAGCAACAGGATATTTAACTCATAAGCAAATAATTTGGGTTATGAATGTCCAGGGTTTGACTCTAATTTTAGAACCTCACCTTGCCAGGAGCAAGGTATGGAACTGTTAGGGCTATCAGGGTGTATCCATGCAGCGGTTGTTTCTTGAGCCTCTGCCCAAGGTGCCATAGGAACCAGAGTGGAATGTGGCCCTCAAATTGCCTGCTATGAGAGAGTGTTTCTAGACCCCTGCAGCTACAGGTGAATAACAATTTCAAATCAACAACCAACTGACTTTACAAATCTCATCCCTACAAGACCATCACACAGTCAAAGTCTCTTGGAGATTTATATATATATGCACACACACACGCACAGAAATCGATTCCAATATTTAAACAAGATAATCTGTTCACAGCTTTAACGTGCAATAAATTTTCTTTACTGTATCAACCACACAGTGCAAAGGAGATTAAATTAAGAATGTTGTAGCAAACCTTAGATCACAGTTTATAATAGATATATAAGTACTGTAAGGACATGTTTGCCTTTTCTTTTATTTCCTTATAAGTGATGCCATTATGGCTGCCATCATTCTTATTTACCTGACTTCCAGGCTGCTGGCAACAGCACAAAAATAGATTTTGAGAATTTATATCATACATGCATCATGAGAAGGCAACAAAAGAGCACAGGTAAGATTTATTTCAGTTCAGAGCCAGAACTCATCACATTTGTTTTCATGTTTACCCTGTCTCCTCAAACAGAAAAGCCAGTCACTTAGCTTCCCAACTCGCTGAGGACCTGTTCTTCCCATCAAACCCAATAGAAACTGTGCTCTCATTGTGCATTTAACTTAGGAATTAGTTTTGATATAGAAATTCAAAGGCAGCACAAATAAATTCCCATGAAAATGTTGTATTGCCAGTATCATCACTCCCCAAACTGAGGAGCTTATTTTTACTGCATGTAACAAAAGATCTCTCTTCAGGTTCCCATGCAGGCATTTCATCCAACAGCATGCAGAGAAACTAAACCTGCTTCTGGAAAAAATACTTTAAGTACCATTTCATGAGGATAACATTAGAGGATGTTGTTAATTCTCTTTGTGAGGGAGTCTTGTAAGGACAGAATTTAACAACTATCCCTTTTTTCAAGCATGTCTATTTTTAAAGCCAAGGTGTGTTTTCATGTGTCGCTGGGACAAAAATATGTACTCAGAACAAGCTAGTGAGCATGACCAGGTAAAGCTCACCTGAAACTCACCCATGGTGAGTGAAGGGTCTTCTGTCACTGAGCTCTACAAAACTACCATCATTTGTGCCAGGTACTGGCCAACTGCAAAACTGCTTCAATAGCCACTCTACTAATTTCCTATGCACCACCATTGTTTGTTGAGTGACAAAGCAGGAAATATTCATTACCTTCATACTCTGGGATGTTTGCTTTCAGAGGTCTTTCCTTCCATCCATTATAAATGTTCATAAATCCAAACTGAAATATTCAATAAAAAAGGGAAGATTTGCCGTCATAGAGAGGAGCTCAAATAAAGTTCATGGTTTCTAAGTAATGCAGCTTTCAATTACCATACCCTTTTTAAACTGTGAAAGATGTAATGTTAATCAAACATGTAATTTGCAAGTGTTTTTCTTTAGTAAATGTCATGTACAAGTAGATATTTAGGATGTAATGCACAAAGTAATTGCAGTTGGATAACTTTTCATGGTAATATTTATTTACTTTAAAGCAGACATGAGCAGTCCTGAAAAGGAAATGAATATTGTGCATAAAATCCTAACCCCACTAAAGTCAACTCCAAAACTCCCATTGACTTCCAAGACCAGGATTTCACCCTTTATTACGTTCAGTTTATTAACTAATCCCTTTCTTCCTTTTTATAAAATAGAGTTAAAACCAGACTTAGCATAGTGGAGCTCTATGGCTGAAACGTTGAGTTTTCCTCCAACACAAAAAACGGCAACTGCTAATGATGTAAAGTGCCTGCAAAACGCCGGAGTGGCAATGCCAGACACAAACTCAGAGGGCATAGGTTCTATCCCAGACTCCTGGTGGGTGACTATAGGTGTGTCTTGCCCTTGCTGAGGGTCTGAACATACGTATTTTCCAGAACAGGCTTTCAGGTGAGCTCATTCTCTGTCTGCTTAGGTACCACCAAAGTCATGATGAAAGCTCCTAGAAACTTGTGTTGGTCACTCTAGCCCAAACTTCTAAATAATTGTCATCACAAACCATTCCTGGTCTTGGTGGGGTCTCCCTCTCACTGTTGCTAGGTATAAAAAGAGGGAATTCTTTTATTAGACCAAGAGAAAATTTCTACTGTTAGTAAAAGGAAAGTAGCTGTACTGTTATTTGCAAAGTTAGAAATGAATTACTCTTTATAACATGCACTGTCAACATGAGTATTGTAAGCTCAAGTGCTGACTGACAGCAGTGCCTATCAAGAGAAATGGGGGAGCTGTCAAAAGCTGAGGAATTGGATGCACCCAATATGAAACCAGTCTTTACATTCATGGGAAGTGGTTTCACAAAGGGACATCCTGCTCTGTGAACTGCAGGCTCAGACTGCCCAGAGAGGTCAACTCTGCGGCTGAGTTAAGAGTTAAAAAGTAACCGTGAAATTTTAAATAGGAGCTTTCATTAAAAAACAAACGGTCTTTCAGAAATTCGTTGTCAATGGCACATTTAAAACTTCTGCAACATCCTCTTAGGAAGACTAAAGGCTCTGTTCTGCTTTTTGCAGTTATATACACATATTCCTCAGCAAAACCACCTTTGCCCTGCCTATTTATCTTCTTAGAAGACAAGTGCAGTTTATTAGCTACGGAGCATTCAATGAACAAGGGCATCCAAGACGGACAACCGAATTCTGAACCAGGGGCTGAAGTTCGCTTGACCCAATGCTTAAGTGTCAGGCCAAAACACCGAGGAAAAAGGGTTCCTCTCCCGACATTCAGCACATATGGCAGAGCAACGTAAATCCCTTCTCTTACTATACGCCTCAGACTGGATTTGGCACGTAGGAGGCAGATCAGATTCTGTGCATGTTATGATGTGGCTGGCTTCCTAGCACATATTGCATGGCTTGTACTGATATTTTCAAACAAATAAACTGAACACTGTTTTTTTTCTTAACTTGCCACAAGCAACAGAATTCACTGCAAGGCAACATTAACAGCAAGTCCTTCAGCCAACCATTTGCCCCTGCTTGTTTATGTTCGCAAAGCACTTCCTCCTGTTTTCTTTGTGTGGAAAATCCGTTGCTTTATCAATGAAAGCTATCAGCTTAACTTAGCACTATCTATCTTAGGTAAATCTATGTTATATTTTATCTTATTTTCCATTTAGCTCTAGGCTTTTAGTTCTCTTATTTCCTTCAAAATGTATTCCCTGATAATTGTATTATTGAGATTGGAAAATGAGGCCTCTAGCTTTGCGGGTTATTTTCCACCTCTTTAAGAGCTTCTTCTAAGTATTGCTTTTCTTTGGGCACACAGCGAAGGAACCCCTGCAACGGCAGAAGGCTCTGAGGGGACAGGCAAAGACTACGTGTCCTTGAGGCTCAGGGAAGAATGAATTTCTCTTACGAAGGGAAACACGGCATAATTCTTGCTCTAGATCAACTGACTCTGCCAGCTGGGTGCATCAACCGGCTCTGAAACTGCTTGTCCTAGAGTTATCCAGAGAATGGAAATACAGGTCTTCCCAGCCTAACATATCCTGACTTCTAAGACACAGTTCTCTCTGCCATTCATTCCTTTTTCTGTTCCTTAAAGAAAGTCTACCTGTTTCTACTATCTTTTCCTTTGAAAACTAATATGAAGATGATTCCGGGGTCTCTAACTACAAGTTTTTGCTTCTTTCTTAAGTTGCTGGCTCCTGACAGTTTGCTTAGGGCCTGGACTTGCCAGTTCCTCTCACACTAAAGGTCCTGAGATTTCTAAGCCAAAAGACTTTTCAAAGTAATTAACTTAGTTTTAAGAGTTCATTCACTTTCCAGAGATGTGATTTTTTAAAATTTTACTTCCTTTGGATTTCAATGAATCAGCTGATCATTATTCAGTCTGAAGTTATTTTCTATGACTGGCTAAATTACTCTATCCCCTTTACCTTTGAATACTGTAGCACTGTATTAGTATTCTCCTGGTTCTGGAATCAATTGGCAGGAATATTTCAGTAACATTGGGGAAATTAAAGCTTTGACATTATGCATGTCTTATAGTATTCCTCTCTGTAGTAACATTTGACAGGCCTCTCCATAGAGCCAAATCAAGTACTAAAACTGTAAAGCAGATTCCTAGCACAATGCCACTAGAACCTTTTAGCAGCTTTTCCCACAGTGATTTTGACCCAAACAGATCTTGATGCATCTACATTATCTTGTAAATTTTTTCTTAAGCCTATCATAACCCTACAGCATAATGCTACCCTGTCAGCTTAACTGTCTTTTCTATATCAAGTATAATAAGGTAGCTCTGTATATTTTATAATCATATAATTATAGAATTTTATTCAAGAGCCTGGGCTTTCAAAGATTTAAATAATATCTCTTAGAACCCATAATGTGAAGAAACCCTGAAAAATATGAACTGGATATGGACTGAAGTCATCTTGCTTCCCAAGTGTAGTTGGGACCTAATGCAATAGCCTTGCGCAGCATCACTTTCCCATAAACAGCCCAAACTGGCCAGGCCCATGGGAACAGCCAAATTGCATTCAACATTACTAGGTTGGGAAATTTAACCGCAAATTTCCAAATGCAGAAAAAAACATCATCTGACTGCAGCTCTCTTTGGTCCCCACCCAAGAAAATCCTTTGGGTGCACATGGGGGCTGGCTGTATCTCCCCAGTAGCTCTCAGGTTTCCTGCAGACCCCCACAGTGAGTTCCCACCTCGAATGACCAGACTCGAATGAGTCACAGTGTCGGGGTGACGGCTGCTCCACCACACATGGCGATGGATGTCTCCATTTTATTTTCCTAGCAGGTTTATGTCCAGTCCTGTCATGTAAGACTGTTGGTGGCATCCAGCCTCTGAACTCCTGCTGAGCAGAGCATCTCATCTGGCCTTGAGTTAGCTGAATCAGTTGGTCTAAGAGAAGTTTTAACTTTGATCAGCTGAGGACAACTTCCACCAGTATGTTTTGATCAAATCATATTTATGTGACTGCAGAGTGCAACAACATTTTATAAACATGACAGGAAGGAATATCAGTTGTTTTGGGAATGTAAGTAAAACATTTCCACTCAGTCTAGGGGAGTTTTGCAAGCACATGAAATACAAGATCAATCTGTTACAGAGTTTTGACACACAAGGACTTTATGTTTATGCTTTGGCTGATGTTTAGCATGCTGCAGTGCAGCAAACAGAAAAGTGTAGTTGAGCTGTCATGTAAGATAATTGATTTTGACAAGACTACAAGTTAATTCATCACTATTTTGCAACTTATTTGGAAATTCCTTGCAGCACTGTCCCAGAGGACAGCATGTAATCGCTTGTAAACTGAAATTAGGTCCAGAGTTAAATATCATTAAATCTCAGGTACAGCCAGAGCTCAGCATGTGACTACTAATGCGTTACCTTCCCTATTACAACAAGGACACAACTGTAGCAAAGGTTATGAAGATTATTGCTCAAGTTGCAAATAGCTTATAACTACAGTATTAAGTTGAGATAAATTTCCAGGCAGCTTACAAATGGGTATAAGAGAAAAGCCACTAAATGAATATCTTCAAGTCATTAATGTCCCCAAGTACCCACAGTTTCTTGCATTCCTGTTGGAAAAAAAGTCAAACGAAATGACATAAAGAGGATTATTAAAGCTCATCTGTGTATTAATATAAGCAAATTAAACCACCATTCAGGTTAACCATTCTAACGTTTTATTATAATAGAGTATAAAGGATTGGTAGATATTTTAATACTGTATTGCAAAGACCATATTGTGCGACAGTTTTATTTGAGACTGTTAAATATTAATTGCTGAACAAAAGGGAGCATAAAAAATTATGCTGGATACAAATAATTCAGCTCCCCTAAACTGGAGGGATTATTTGCATATTCACTTTCTCCAAGTCTCAGCTAATGAGCTCATTCTCATTTTGGCTATATTTTGTGGGGGATCTATATACGAATTTCTACTAGAGCAAGCACACAACTGCAGTTAGTATTTGTCTTACATATCAAAGAGAGTGTACTGCATAAGGCTCTGATATCACAGCAGGTTTGTACCAGCAACATGAGACTTGAAACGGCCGTGAGGAGCAGGTCCCCACGCCTGTGAGCCCTGTACAAAGCAGGAATTTATTCTACACTTGGCAAACCCAGAGCTTTGCCTGCGTGTATTTTGACCCCTGACATGCAATGAAAACTGCTCCACTGGGAACTATATTGCAAGTCTTCACTAAAATCCATCATATTTTCAAACAGTCAGTACATCACAGCCAGAAGAACTCCTTAATTTCACTAATTACTTTTTAATGATCATAAGTAAACAAAAGACACAAGGTAGGTGCCAGGTGCCAAGAGACTCAGTGCAGTGTATGGTCAGAGTTAGAAACCTAATCATCCCCACCTGTTCTCAAAACCTGCCAGCATCCGAGATTGCTTTGGGTTCAATTTCTGAAGAAATGGTGATTCTGCTCATTCTAATTAGGCTTTTGGAGCAGGGACACCTGTACTGAAAACCTTTTGGAAACAGGGCTCAGGTGGTGACTGTGATGCTTTCCAGCAACAATCACTGATTTTATGGAAATAGACCCTCTGCCCATTACTAAAACTAAGGTGAATATAGCTTTTCTTGTGTTTCATAGACTCTTTATTTCCTAAGTTTTAGAAAATGCCTCATAAATCTTTATGCATGTCTCTTTTTTTTTTCTCCCCCAGCCCCATTTTCTTTTCTTCTTTTCTTCTCTCAGTTAAAATTCAGCAATAGAAACAGATTATTCAAGAGCCCCCTGCAGTGTCAGCCTGGCATCCTCTGCAAACATTGAATTCACTTAGGACGTACTACATTCAGTAAGTGCTTCTGATTGCCCCTCTCATTTTCCCTTACCTGCTACGCTAATCCACAAGCACCTGAGAGGTAGAGCATAATGTGACACCAGTTTTAGCTCTTTCCACTTAAACCATGACTCAGCTAAGCAAGCAAGCTTAACTGAATGGTTATTTGGGTTTGTAGCCTGAAAAGAAAGGCTGCCACTTTGAGATACATTAAAGGAATCCTTCAGTGATATAAAACACTGTTAAAGACCACAGGCAGCCTACTTGAGCAGCACCAAGGCAGCCTAGGGAATAACAGAGACCTCGTGGTACAAAAATCCTCCCATTGCTCTGCTTCAGAATCATTTAGCCATTCTGCTGCAACGTTACTGTTGCCAAAACAGGAGGTGGCTCCTTGAAATGCACTTTGCCCCCTACCTACTGGGTAGCTATAATCAGGAGGGCAGCTCACCATGCAGAGCTGCCTCTAAAAAGACAAGAGTCAGGCTGATGATGAGTGAAGGTATCTGACCCCCTTCCCACCCAAGAAGCAGGGAGTACTAAGTGGAATAAAAGGGAGAAGTAAAGATAGAGAATGAACAAAATCAGAAAATGAGACAAAAAAAAAGAGATGGAGAGATCAGAGACTAAAACAAAGAACAATGGGGACAAAAAAGTAGTCAGAGCCTGAAGGATCATTTCTTGCCCTCAGCCTGGAGTGGTAGCCTCTCCTGACCAGGGCATTTTAGGAACAAGCGATATTGCCCATGCCTGAATGCAGCCCTCAGCTCCCTTCCCAGTGAGTCACTCAGGAGAGCTTAGGCAGCTCTATGGCCTCTGAATCTGAGAGGCAAAAAAGTTTTAGAAATGTGACACTGCTAAGTGTAACTTAGTTCCATAATGAGACCCAAGACTGACTCCTCAGCTACTAAACAACAGGACTGATTCAGGTCTAATGTGGCCAGAGAATCCTCATATCAAGAACCTGACATCCAAAGGTGGATGAGTGAGGAGACACCAAAAAGCCTCATGTAGGGTGCTATTCTGTATTACCATTAACGGTTAGATGCTGCTCCGTTAACAAGGGCGTTCTGCTAGGCGACCTTGCGAAGTCTGGCAGCAGCTTCACCTCGTGTGCTCCACAAGCTGAATACACCCTCACACCGAACGCGAAACGGCCCAGACCAGGGGAAGCTCCGTTTCTGGGATCGCAGGGGCATGTTGCTGCCAGCACTCCAAGCAAAGGGCACGCAGAAAGCCCTTTGCTTCACGGCTTTGTCAGGTGCCCTCATCAACAAATTAAGCCAAGGCTAGTACTGATTTAACATCCAGTTACGCTTTGATGTTTATCTCTTAGATGAAAGTGGAACAACTAACTCAGACAGCTTCTTTCTCTTATAGGAAAAACATGTAAATTTTTCTGTACTGTATGTTCTTTTCTGGAGTCTAAAAGCTTTTACACATTTACAGAGTTCCAGTAGCCTTGTAACTCTGACATGCCATTGAGATTTTTTTTATTTAAATCTTACCAACATAGTGAATAACTGCAACTCATTTCAGAAGAACTGTGCTCTGCATTAGAAAGTTAATGTACTGATTAATTTACCTAATTACAGTAAAACCAACAATCCTGCAATGGAGGCCAGTCTGTTCACTTCCTTAAAAAGCGATTACAGCCAGCACTGCGCAAGAGGATTAGCTGCGAGGTATCTGAGGCCCGGGCCACTATAAAATTTTAAACATTTCTTCTGGTTATGTTTCTGCTTTTCAAGTCTGCCTCTTCTGAAATATCAGAGACTACTTTGACATTTAATTTCCATTTCTGTTCTGAAACCAGGAAAACACATGGCTCTGGAGGAAGACACCGCCAGTGAGGTAAATACAAGCTAATCAGTCATGCAGTTGCCGGATGGTAGCAAAAATGTTTCCTATGAGCAGTGAGCTAGGAGAATAAAGTTCAGTCTGCGCAGAAAGCTCACACCAGATCCATTAACCACCCAGATCTCATTTAAAAGCTGGACCTGAGTGCCATTTTGTGACCCCCAGTGAAATGTAAGTGGTACATGAAGCTCATAATTCTCCTCACAAAGGCCTGAACATCACTAAATCACTAAATGTCCAGCTGATGGAATAACACACGATACTGTCGCCCAAACAGAAACTTCCTAGTTTGTCTGTGTGCAGCCACACTGACATATGTGTGTTTTCAAAAATGTGATAGAATTTGCAGAGAAACTGAGAACCAGAATTCAGATTTAGGTTGTAGTTTAAACAATTAAGCCTGTTTTCCTACAGGTAGACCAGTGTCCTGTTTTGCTGTTCTCTCATCACCACAATTCCAGCCCAATCCATACAGCAGTCCCTATCATTTCATGCTTTCTTGCAACATCCCTAGTTCCTCTTCTCCTTTTCTCCCTTGCTGCACTCACGCAGCATCGCTACCCTAGGCTATCTATAGGTCTATCCTATGCTATCTAGCCCTTGGAGGGTTAAAGAAACAAAAAAAATGGATCCGGTTCCAATCAGGCCATGAACTGCCCGACTGGCCTCAGCATTTGTGCAGAATGGTCATCAAACAGAAGAAATAATTTGGTTTGTTGTACAGCCTTTCCCTTAACTGTGGAACTAACCTGTGTCTCCTTGCTCTATCCTAACAATACTTTTCCACAAAATTTGCAGGAACTCAGTAACTTTGGACTGTTTACCATCCTGTCAGATTTGGGTGAACTGATCAGTGCAAGAGCAATGACTAACAGACAAAAAAGATTATTTCTTTTTAGGTAATAAGGTTAGAATAAATTTCTGATGAGAATGACTATGAATAAACAATCCAGACAGGTTAAATATTGCATTCAAACAGCTGATAATACCTGAGCTTCAATTGTCATTTATACTTATATGAATCCAAAGTAATTCCACTTGGGTAGTTTAATAAAACTATGATCTAAATGTGATCCACTGCTCCCACAAGAAGCAATATGTCCTTTACAGCAAGAGAGAAGGCGAAAGCAAATGCAATGTGAACAAATATAAAACTGATCTTGCAGATCCAAAAGAAAGTCAGGATAAATATTGGTGTTGATGATTTCCTTTCCATTATCCACAATGTGGTTTTCCTCACAAACAAAGAAGAGCTGGTTTAATACCATCTATCACTCATATAATGGATGAAGCGTGAAAGATGCCTTCAAGCAAGTTAGCAGCTTGGCTGTGCCTCAATTTGTCATAGTCATACGCAAAGAAAAAATGCACTTCCTAATACATTCAAACATGTTGCATCCTGGAAGAACAACCCAACATCTGGACAGCTCTAATACAAACTGCAACATCATGACTGTATGTCAAAATAATTAATTAACATTTCCTCCTGCCAGTTAGAGTACATAGATTCACCAGAGAACACACACAATATTTGATCTTACTACTTCAATAAGATCATCTATTTTTTCTGAAGCAGTTCTCATCTAGAAATTCTAATATGTTATATAAAGGATAGACTCACAATTTCATAAGAGTAAATAAAATGCAGATAGGGAAAGGGGTGTGTCCAGGATGAGTCAGCTGTCCAGAAGGAATTGAAACACAGTTAAATTTCTTGAACATGAGTAAGGGATCTCAGTATTGTTGAATTTACTGGTGCTCAAAAATCTATTCCATTAAGAACATTTTCATGGCATTTCAGGATTTCAGAATGAGAATAACCCCACATATTCTTTTAATAGGCTCACCACAATAGAGGTCATGACTCTTATGCTGAGGATTCTTGTTGTCTTTTAGAATACTCTGACCCTCTGCTGATATATTCTGTGCTTTTCATCACATCTAGCAATTCAGTAAGGCCCCTGCTCTGCTTCAGCATCATCAGAGTTACAGGAATAAAATAATTCATAGAATTATAGAACAGCTGAGGATGGAAGGGACCTCTGGAGATCCTCTACTCCCAACCCCCTGCTCAAGCAGGAGTCAGCTAGAGCAGGTAGCCCAGGACTATGTCCAGGCTGGTTTTGAGTATTTCCAAGGGTGGAGACTCCACAACCTCTCTGGGTAATCTGATCCAGGGTTTGATAACTCCAGGGTTTGATAAGTTTTTTTCTTACGTTTAAATGGAATTTCTGGTATTTTTATGGTCTCAGTAAACTGTGAATCTAAGCATGCTGAAGAGGACTGGGATCTCATTGCTGAAGACGAAAGGTGATGAGAATGACTCATTGATCTGACAGAATGGTGATCTCTAAAAAATGGAGACTAAACCACCTGCAACACACTTCCTCTTTTCCACCTTTCTTCAGTGCAGTTCCCATAGTTCTTTAAGTGTGAGTCTCTGTGGAGCAGTAGGAGTCTTTTTATTCTACTCCACAACCCACAAACTCAACATTCATCCTGATTACCTTATTCTAGTTGTCTTTTAGGTCACTGATTTTAAGCGTTTCGACCCTTACAAAGGGACTGATACTCAAATCTATGATACCTGGGTCTCTTTTCAGCTTCCCTGAAAACAGCCTTCACCATGTTTTCTTCAGCAAGATTCCGTCTTTTCAGATGCTCGTTTTTTACTCCACAACTTTCAAATATTCCACTGGATTAACATAGGTATGTTTAATAAATAAAATTGTTCTGCACTGAAGCAAGTCTTTTTGAGCTATAAAGAAATGACTGGAGGATGTGCTCATTACAGACTGCACATCCAAGATGATCAAAATGGTATAAGGAAGGGTTAAGACTGGAGGTATAAAATGTTTTCAGGAGTACAGCAACACAAATGAACTGTTGACTGTAGAATTTCTCCTTAATATACAAAACTTCTGGTATGGAAGCTAACATTTTCGTTAGCTGTAACAAAATAAAAATTGACAATTGAAAACTGTATGTTTTGCTTGTAGTACCCTTCCAGGCCAAGAAAAGGCAGTTTTGGCAGTTGAATGTACTATAATTTCCAGCATCTCACTTCAAAACATCATGCTTAAACACTAAACAGTGTTTATTGAAGCTATAGTGCCGACGACTACTATAAAATACATCTCTACATCCCTTCATAAACACTTGAAGCTGCTGCTTTGCCTGCACCAAACAACCGCAAATGCCACTTTAAGCAGCACCCTCATCTTTAACTCTTTCTTCTGTCAGATTATTCCGTTCACAAGCATAAGATTCTCACTTTTCATTTTTCTAAACTGCGTAATTTGCAGCACCCTGAGGTTGGCTTTCCCTTTTTCTGTTTTTACTCTTGGTCTCTCATATCCACTGTAACTTTCACCGTCAGTTCCCTGGCTCTGGGATCTTCCCCTCCATGGCCATCACTATCCTCTCCCCTTCAACTTTACTTCATTATTTCAACAACGCTTAGGCCAGGCTTCACCTTAGGCCATAGTCAGGCAGTGACTGCCCGTTCCAGTTGCTGTTCCCTCTGCTCAAAGCTAGAGGAGCAGAGAGCAAACTGCTCACCTGGAGCCGAGGCACGAGGACGCCGCTCTGCCAAGCCCTGGGCATTTCTTAAGTCCTCTGCTATTTCATTACTTTTGTCTCCATCACTGAGCTAGACAAGCTGATTCAATAAATGCTCATTTCACTGGCGACATGGTATCTTCTCCTGTGGCAATTTTTTTCCCAATATTTTATAAGGACTACAGATAAATATGAGGGTATCATTTGAGGAGTCTGGGTGGGATTTTCATGAGCAGTTAATTCATCTGAACAGGATTTCTCTGTGAGGAAACTTTTCATGAAAATGTTTCCCCCTGAATGTGTCTTCCTGCATTTTACAACAGCACAAGCACAGGACAAAAGAAAGGAAGATACATCACAAAACTTTCCCATTTTACAATACTTAGGCTCATTTTGCGCTACTCCTTGCTTTCAACAGCTACTAAAAATGCAAGTGATGGCAAGGCTATGTAAAAAGAAGGTCTAAAGAAAAGTTTTACCAAAATTTTATCTGTTCAAGAATACATTAATCTATAGCTTTCACACTTGAAAAGCTCCTATTCACACAACACAAGTATTTCATTCACACAGAAATAACTTTCATGAAAATGCTAAGTAACAGAATGGTTAAAAAAGCTGGTTACATTCATTAAGCAAAGGAGTAAATCAGTATTAGAATTCTCTCATTTTAAACAGTCCTGCTGGATCGTTTCTGCATATTATTCTGCAGATAAGAAGGAACAAACACCACCTCTCTGAAGTTAGAAAAGCAGCCTCCAGGCTGCCTTCTAAATGCAACCCACCAAGGTACCAACACTAGCTGCATTTTCTAGTCTCATACCTCTGTATCAAAGATATTAATTGGCAGCTGAGATCATCCCAACACCACTGCAGTCTGCTGGCTCTTTTCAGCTGTGAGAAAGGCCCAGCTAATCCATGTAATGAATATACTCAAAGGGGACACAAGCAATATGGACCTCATTTTGGGGCAGCTGTTGAGTAGAGCAGCCAAAACTGAGTTAAAACAGAGGGAAGCTGCTATTTTATCGAGGCATGGGAGTGTCTCCGTGTGCTGGAATTCATATCTGGAAGAAAGCAATCGCTGCAGGGGAAAGCTGAATACCTCCCTCCTCACTGCAGCCTTTCCTACCCTCTTTAGGGCATGCACTCTGATGAGCTCTGAATTAAGTTGCTGACTCTGCTTCAGTTCTCTTCTAGGAGACAGAAAGCCTTGTATCTAATGCAAGGTGATGATTGACTGCTGCTTTCCAGCAAATTTTATCTGCTGGGGCTCAAGGTAAATTTCAAGTCTTATTTCGGAGTGAAACCTCATTTTCCTTATTGACTTCATCTTTTAATCACTGCCCACAAGGTGGTATTGTAAGGATGAAGGACAACTTTGAAAAAATCCTTAGAACACTGAATGGGAAAGGGGGCAGAGGGGCCATTCCCTGTCATACAGCACATCCTTGGAGACAGGCAAATTTGGAAGGCAGACTGTTAGCGTTCAGCAGTCCCGTGAGCTGCCGCTCTTACAGGGTACACATCAGAAGTGTGATTTTAACAGATCATCTGAATTGTATAAGAATATTCACTGTAGCTCATTATGGAATTACCTCTTTCAACAGAGCAGCCAAAACAGGGAATAACTGGACACTTTAATAGAGGAATCAACGGTAGGAATTCTGGCATAAATACAGACAACTATGCAGAATTACTTTGATAACATTTTAAAGTTTGGGGGTTTTTTTAATCTCTGTTTTGCAGCTGAAATCCTGCCATACTACATACTTGAATTCTTTTCTTATGACATCTGCACACACTGGTACTGGTGTTGCATGGTGGGTCAAACATCACTTCTGTCTAGAAGGAAGGAGTATGTTCAGAAGAGGGTGGTTGTGGATTGCCTCCTCCTAGGCAGGAGAGCTGGCATTAACCTTGGGTATCTTTCTTTACTTTGGTCAAGCTGACAGTGGTTTTAGCTCACTGAAAGAAGCGCCTGCCATCACTCAGCCTAGATGACGCTCAGGAATTCTTGGAGTCTAAATGAAATCCTCATCATACTGATTTTCCCCTTTGTCTCTTAAGTTTTTGTTCAGATAATGACTTAAACGCCTATCTAACCTGAGCGACACAGGTTGCTCCGGTACTGACTGTAAAACGATGATTCAGATGCATAAAGTATATTGCTAGATCAGGCCTTAAGGGCAACACCAAGCACTAGAAGGCAGAACTCCAGGGACTGGAGCAGAGTGGGGGTCGCTCTATCTATTTTTGAAGGCTTCAAAAGCATTCAAAAAGAGGAGTCTCCAAGGAGGGCTGGGACTGCAGGGGAAGGATTTGTCACTACCTTGGCCTCAGCCGCTACCAGCTGATTTCCAGAAGGAAGCCCTTTCCACCCTGTGGCAGGAAGATGAAGATGAAAAATAAAAGAACAAGGAGAGCTCAATTTTCTACTTTTCATTCACTTCAGTACGAGGCTTATGATGGCAACTGATCTATGTATTGTCAATGAATGACACAGAAGAGGGGTATAAAACAAATTCTTTCCAAAGTAACTCTTTAATCTATCCTTGCTTTTCCAAAATCAACTGCTGTCCTTTGCTTGTTCCAGTTACTCTGAGAAAAGCTTAACCAAATATGACCCTCATACATTTTCATAAGCTTGTAGCATCTACAAACTGCCTAACTCACAGAAGCTTAAAGCTAGAGGATATTTTCATCTCTGTAATAGAGTGATGAGAAACCCCCATGCACAAGTGAGCAAATATTAGCACCTTCAGCAAGAGAAGAAAGATTTCATACGTCCCATGGAATGAAAAATGATGGATTAGTCCAGTTTAATATAGCCACATTATCTCTGTAAAAATATATACAGGGCATGCTGCTGTGCTGCTAACTGCACTGAACAGCAGCTTGTGTTTACACTTCCCTTCCCTGCTTCCCGGCTGTCCTGCGTAGGCTGGGCCCATGCAGATAGGCTGCTACAGAGGCTGCTGAACACATGCACCCTCGGCACGCAGCCCACGCGCGTGGGCCCAGCATCCAGCAGAGGCCAGAATTAAACGCAGGCTGTTTACCTGATTACACCAGTTCTGCAGTGGTTGAAAGGGCTGGGATATTTTTTAAGTTTAAGGAAGAGTAAAGAGTTAGTGCTGGAAGAGACAGAAACCAGTTCTGCTCAGTGACAGCTCCAGGAAGATCCTTGTGTGAACCCTCATGTGGGGTTTGTTTCTTATACTTCTGTATGTCTTCATGTCCTGCAGTTGTCACTGAGTTTACAGATCACATCAAACCTAAGCTGCAACTGAGCAGCTTGAATAAAAATGGTATTAAAATTTTAAAATCTGCATGGATAGTCCACTGGACACAAAACTATTTCAGCTAAAGCACTAATTAAGACTTAGTCTCAATTTAAGAGTTTCACAACTTTAAACAGATCTATAGAAAAGGCATCTACGCTTAGCACTCATAGTGAGGAATGAAATCGCACGGGCTTTGGTGGAAGCAGAAACACGGCACCCAGTTCTGTCACCAGAGCTGGCTCACAGACGCAGGCGTCACTGTGACACAAACCCACGGTGCAGACAAATTCTCATACAAACGCCCACAGACAGCTCTCCCCAAGATGGACCCAAGGGGAATCTCAGGAGAAGTAGTGGCTCTCTACACTCTAACAATCTAGAGCAAGGGAGTGCTGCACTGCTGGGCCTCTTCCCAAGGTTATTTTGCAGGCAACCCTCCTGTCCTAAAAATCTAAGGACAGAAATTTAACTAATGATTCAGTAGCTAAGTTTCTGACATTATAGGCTGAGATTCCTTTGACCTGTATTCACAAGTCAAGAGACCTTCTTTAGAACTCAGAAATAGTTCAAAGCATTTTGAGAATACAGAAGCCAAAGTCCAGCCCAACAAATGTCACAGACTCATTTTAAAATACTCCATTTTTCTCCTGAGATTTCCACTGTTGCTTTCATAGTTTGTCAAGCAACCCCCCCTCAGACTGAGCAAAGTGTCTGCAGTTCTCATTCATCACAAGTCTCAGAACTGAAGCACTCCAGCTGCTCTAGGGCTATACCCTTAAATGTGATCTTGCTGTGATGTTACACTTGCCTGTTGTTATGACCTTGGCTATTTTTGACAAACATATAAAGATGAAATAGGCTCTTGCCCTTAATAAGGGTTTGTATGTAACACCCTTTCCAGAGTAAGCTATGTTATATGTGCATGCACATTACCGACCAGCTTGTGCCAGACAGCAGTATTATAATCTGTCTCTCTGCCTCAGGTGATACAGCATGAAGAACCATGGTTTGGTACCATTTGTCAATATATCTTTAATTACACTTTGGGCATGTACTATATTTTCTGCTGAAACCAACAGCAAGGCTAACATTTTAAAATCACCTTAGTTTTGTGTCACAAATTCTGCCTGTGTTTGCTTTGAAATTTCCCAAAGTGGTGCACACGGTTTTGGAAGTCGTTTGTCTGCATCTCATGGCCCTTTCTCTGAACTTTCCTTTTCCTACCTATCCTCCACAGTGCTGTGAATTCCCTTTTAATCAGAAGGGGCTCTGTGGTCATTAGAGCAAAATCACTTTTCAATAATGTGGCCTGATGAATTTCAGTATTTAAAAAGAAAGGCTGCCATTCTTTATAAGGACCTCATCCAAAGCCTGATGAACGTAATTGGAGACTTTCCTTAGATTTCACTGAGGTCTTTTTAGCAGTTTCTTCAAAACTGATTCAGCAACATCGTCAAACAACTGCCTGGTTTAAAATAGATGAAAAGTCCTCCTCACGTGACAAGTTAGGGATATGCTTAAGTGCTTTGCTGGATCAGGGCCTAACAGCTTGCAAATACAGATGGCTATTATCAAGACCCAGAAAAGGCCAGGTAACCACCAAGAGTCAATTATATTCCTACCAGAACTTCAAGCCAGTGTATCATACTACTTGAAGTTAATTGCTTTGAAATAATTGGACAGGTGAACAGGTAAGTTCACATGGAGCATTTGCCATTTTCCTTTGTATTAAAAAAATGCAGATTGTGTAGACAAAATGGGCATGATTTTAAAAAATGAAAAAAGTTAAAAGGGAAGGGACAAGGTATGTGTTTTTTTTAAAGATTTTTCTTTCTAATGATGGGAAACATTTTTTACCATCATTAAAACATCGAAAAACATTCTATTCCACAACTTCTTTAGTTAATACCTCATTACTTCTCTTTTTATTGTTATGGTAATCAAGCCTTAATATATTGCAGCTTTATAGCATGAAATCAAGGCTAGGCCTGCAGGCATCGACAGATGTACAACAGCATGCAGTAAAACACAGGTATAGAGGCATGCAGAGCTGAATATGGCATGAGGTTTCTTTATAATTGTTTAGCTATTCATCTGAAGTTATTTTAACCTTGACAACAGATGAACTCTAACATGTCATATGATCAGTCATGGGAAGCTGCGATGGACAGCAAGTTTTGTGACTGCCGTCTTACAGGCTGAGTTTTACGAAAGCATGAAACAAAGCTTGAGAAAGATGCTTAAATTGTTTGGATAACTACAGGCTGTAGCTGTAACTATTCAAAACATTTAACTGAATATGTTTGAACTGAGGGAGAATGGTAATGCTGGGGAACTGGATTTAACACCAGAATCTTGCCTTTCTGCAGGAAATCTGTGCTCAGTGTCAGAATTCAAACCCTCTCCTGTCATAGTCAGTCTTTGTTGTGCACCAGAAAAGAACATTTGGGCCTGACTTTTGTTTTTTAAAAGACACCCAGACCTTGTGCTGGAACTCTTTTCAGGGTTGAATTTCACCCATCAAACCATATGGTTTTTAGAAAGCTTTGATGGTCTGGTCTGCAGAGTGTTGAAATACCACCTCTGAGAGAGTGAGTCTCCCTAGATCTTTTCAAAATAAAACAGATGACCCCTAGTAACAAGTAGGTTCCAGTTCTCAATATTGTTCTCAGGAGAGATCATTCAGGAAACAATTGCAGTGCATATGAGATTTTCTAAATGTAAAGGGCATTTTGGCTAGCAACCCCCTTTCCAGTAAAACAGTTTATAAGAGTCAGCTTTAAAAGCAACATGCCTATGACTTTTTATCTATAAAGTCACTGGTACAAAGGTCCATACAGCAAAGCTGTCTCCACAGGGAGCAAGTGGCTTCCACACAGCCCACAGGTGTATGTAAAGTAGATGTAAAGCCCAGTAAAAGTGAACACTGTTTTCTATGTTATTACTGATAACAGTAAGACATGAGACAACACTTGAATCATTAATGTGTCTGAAAATCCTGATCAGTATCAGTTTGGAAGAGGCTCCTAGCTTTTCTTTCAGAAATATACAAAAATACTGTATTGAATCTATATCTATTCTATACCTGTTCATTCAGAGTCCCCTAGCAACAGAGAGGCCATTGATCCAAATTTTTAGTGTCAAGCATAAAGGTGAGCACCTCTCTCAGATCCAGTAAAAACTTATTGCAAGTACTTACTGCACTTGATAGCAGTGAGTCCTTGTCAGAGCAGACCTTAGGACAAGAATGCTTGTTGCTCTGCATATAACAAATGGATTGGAAGACAATAGGCACTATAGTCCAGCGAATACACTAATTATATTAATAAAATGAAAGCTTAAATTTTGAAGCTAATCCTAGGCTATCATTTATAAAAGTTAAGAGGGCATATTTAATTTAGGAATTGGCTAACGCTTCTCTTCCCACTGCTGAAACCTCATAAATGAAATATACTGGATTGCTGCCCAGTGCGGAAATAAAAGTTGTGAATAATGTTTCTATCTCAATCATTGTCAGTGCTTTAATATTCCTAATTACTTTAAAAAGCTAAATATTCAATACAGGAAAAACCTTATTTTCTTTTTTCTTTACTTGCAAGACTAGCACAATTTTATAAGAGTCACTGGGTAGTTTTGGTCCATCTGTACAGTAACATCTTATCCTTTACTCTTCATTATTAGATAAATTGAGTACTGACTAGACTATAGATGTGCGCACATGTGTATGAATGTTATGTCTATGTGGGCACATCTATCTTATTACAGAGGGTTTTTTTATTTTCTCTCTTTTTTTAAAAAAGATACATTTAAATGGGTATACAGAGTATAAATACTCACTAGCTGTTAGGTTAAATGTGTCAACTGCTAAAAATAACCACACGATTAAATGAATTATTTGGGTCTGGGATTTTAATAAATATTGATAGGTAGATATGTACTATCACATTGCCAATTTCTATCCTTGTCTACCTGTCAGATAATCCCAGAAAGCTGCTTCAGAGCCCAAAGCCTGGCCTTCCCCTCCATCTTCCTTCCTTTCTCCATTGCCTTTTCTGTTGTAATGGGGAAGACACTGGCAAAGCTGCAAGTGGAGCAACAATAACTTCTCTGAACAGATTCCACCCTTTTGACCTCAGCTTCTAGAGCTATTTGTCTCAACTCACATTTAACTCCTATTGTCTTCAAGACTACCAATATTTCTAATGTCTCCCTGTATGTTTACACTTTCTTTTATCTCTCTGTCTCATAATCTCTCTTTTTAAAAATCCCAGTCAAACTGTGAGAGAGGGAGGAACTAAAGGCAAAATGAAATATTAATTCACCAAATAACTCACAGCATCTTTCTAGACGCAGCTTTATTTACTCACCTGATGCACAAACAGACTTCATTTAACAAGCTTGTTGCTGTTGCGTCAGTCTTAGTATGGGCCCACATTGCTTAACATCTCTGATGTTTATAGTGGAAATAACATAAGCTCTTTAGCATGAACTTACACAGACTTAACCGTATATTCACCAATTAACAATGTTTGACACACACATCTCCACCTGAAAGAACTGATAGCCTCCAGTGTGAATTAATTTCATATTACAATGTGCAGAAGTTTCACCTCAACCATCACAACAAGCTCTGCAGAAGGGACAAGCAAGGGGGTGATTTCAAGTCAGAAGGTGGAATCTAGGCTTCATGAAGAGGCAAGGTCTTTCAGCAGGAGGAGGATTCTGTCTAGAAAGTGCTTGCCACCAGGATATTTCATATGGTATCATTAAGATTAGAGAGACCAGTTTCATAATAGAGATATATAATTATCTATATTAACACAGAGATAATTAAGCAACGAGACGGAAATTTAACATTTCTTTATAATAACAAGCAAAAAGATGAAAGTCATTATTACTCTATCAGAAACAAAGAGCTAATATCACAGATTAACGGTTGCAAAATAACCAGCTGCCCAGCCTCATATTCCAGTTAAGGCATCGAAGTTCAGAGCCCCTGCTTTGTGTCAGGTTTTCTTTTTTTGATTGTTTTTAACACAATATGAATCGTATCTACATGTCTTTACTCACCACTAGAGCAGTCAGTACCTCCCCATCCTGGTTCACAGTGACAAGTGTCAGGAGAAACACATCTTCCATGCACACACTCCTCTGTGCAAAGTGCTGTTGAGAAGAAACAACACGCAGCACTGTAAACATGCACACCTTAGAGAGCAATATTTTGTTTAAAAATACTAAACTAAACAAAACAAAAAGAATTAAATTGCAAGATTTAATTAATACTAAGTGACCAATATAAGGCAGAGACCTCTTAACAGCAATAAATTCACTTATCAGTTCAGCTCTCTGTAATGAAAAACTCTAATTCCAGAAAATACTTCGGTTAGCAGTTTTGCTTCAATAAAAACATTTTTACCAAACTGACACTTACGATTATCATAATTAGAGAATACCAGCTTCTTTTATTACATTCAAATTGTTATAGTTCATAAAAGAAACAGAATTTCAGTTTTAAAATTGTATTAAGATGTAAAGCAAATTTTTAAAAAAAAAGCTAAAGGAAAAGAAATAATTTCACTACATGATGCTGTAGCTTGGTTTTTTCAAGGTCATCAAGTTTTCAATAACCACTGCTCCATATCTTATTTTCCAACTTAATGAAAGCTCAATCTCCCAGTTTCAAAGTAAAAAAATGGCTGTTTTTAAAGTCTTACTTGCCAGCTGACTAGAGATATGCATGGAAGAATCTGCACTTCTGTATCTAGTTTTAACACATTTCTTTTCCTGTGCTGCTTTCATGACAGATATACCTTCAAATGCATACTGGAATGCCCATCACATATAAACAAACCTGGATGAGGCTGAGTAAGTACTGTAAGTATTGAGCCTCACTGCTTACTACCTTCCAGGGCCTAGACTGTCAGTGATTTCACCTTTTGGTCACCAATGAACACCCAGAAACCTGTTCACAATATATTTAAATTCAAATCACAAGTGATCTTTTTATAATCTTAACTGCGGGACAAACCTTGTTCTTTACAGGTCAAATTGCAGGTGACCCTCATTATAATGATGACAAAATCTTTCTGGATTAGTCATTTCCTTTCTAGGTTCTCTGCATGTCAAAACTGCAATTTGTTCTTATTTCATGTCTTGTGTTTAGGCAGTATTACAGGAGGCATGAAATACTGATAACTAATTTTCTAGTGTTTTATTGTCCTAATCGATTGTGCTTTTATTTTACTTAGCATTTCTGAAGATAGTGAGATCCCTAGCCTACAGACATAAGATTAAAATCAAGATGGGATATTAGAAGAATGGGATGTTTTCTTAGGAAAATATAAGCCTCATGCAATCATTCAAAAATCATTGGTCACTTATGATAGGGAGCAGTCCAAAGTTAGAATAAACATGATTTTTTATGTTGATATTAAAGTTTGGTGTGAAAAAGATGTACAACATGGTGGGAAATGGGAGCTTTGAAAACAGTGCTCTGTAGCGCTTTATGTAAGAATAAGATTCTCTTCTCACTGCTGTAACTCCTACATTTAATTTTATTAATGCTAGGGAAATTGAAACTGAGACTTTTCTGTTCCCCGTATGGACATTTATGATAATAGATCATTCTTTTACGTGCAAAATGTGCAACATACTTTTATCCTTTTAACCAGACCATGCTCTTGTGTCAAGGCATGATTTATGAGCAAGAAGGCTGATGGTGGACTATGTTTTTTTCTCTTCCAAATGACAAAGTTCCTGCTCATTCTTTATCCAGATTTAGCTGATTTAGACACATAGTCATATCACATCTTAAGCACATAACATATATATGAAACAACAATGATTAACTAAGATAACACTTTCTTAATTACTTATTTATAGACAGGTGGACTTCTTTAATAGCGCTCCACTCCGTTGGTAAGAGTGTTATGTAAGACATGTAAGCAAGACTCAAGATCATATTCCTCATTCTAAATCAATCACTGACATACGAATTACAAAAAGTGCCACAGAGAATTATATCTCTGGTTTTAGGTGTTCTGGAAACCCTCGCAGTTGAAGGTGACAATCTTTAATTAGGAAAGAGTCAAGAAAGTTAAAAACACTGCCTGGAACTGTGGGTACTGTCATCTCTGGTTTATTAACTTGCTAAAGAAGTAGCTATGAGCTCACTAGAATACAGTAATTTAAAGCTTTGAAATCACGTAGGACTAACCCCATATAAGAGGTCACACAAATCCCCTTTTCTGACAGAGAAGCTAATTTGATAGAAGCCATTTTATTCTAGGAGGCAAATAATCAGACTCCTTCCACTGTGTGATCTGAATCAGGTCTATAAAGGTCCATATAAAGAACAGATTAGGGTACTACTCTGAAGCTATACTGTGGCAAATACAATTTCGTATTTCCCCATATAAAAGGGAAGTCTTGCCTTTCTCTAATCTTTGGAGTTTAAATTAATTTTTCATTCTATTAACATTCAACATAATAGGATACAACGATCCCCAAGGCATTCTTCATAATATACTTTGTACAGTGGCTTGCAAATGATCTTACTAGTTAATGGAACTATAAAAATTACTTGCACATAAAGGTCAAGAAAAATAAAGATAAGTATATACTTTCTGACACTGTCCCGTTCGACACACAGCCAAAGGCCCCTAGAGTAAAGAAAACTTGCATTAATGCAAGTAATATAATCCCTCCCAGTATAACAGCCCAAGCAGTGCAACCTTTGGAATTCCAGTCTTTTTATGTCTGCATTTTCCCCTGACCAGTTCTCTTCAGCAATTCAGCATCTCATTGATCAGTTTATTATTAGCATTCTTGGCATGAGTTTAGGATCAGTTTGTAGTTTGATTCAGTCTGGTAATAAAATGACCTATATCAAAGCTCTGCCAAAATGCCAACTTTGTAGCAAGGCGTTTATCATGAGTTATTTCACCATATTCAAGGTCACAGAAGAATTGCTCCTTACCATGGAATAAAGTCAACAAAAGGGTTCTATAGCAATTATTTTGTTGATTACTACTTACTTTATAATTACAAAGAGTGCTTTTTTTAAAACATATGTGGTCAATACTCAGTGAAATATAGACTGACTTGTTTTCCATTGTGCTCCATTCCTTTGTGTGGGGGCCAATTCTATGATTCTATAGGGTTTAATCACACTGTACAACACTATTTTACACACACTGTTATACTCTGTTTATCACTACTTTACCAACACATTGACTCCTAGTACTCCCTTAAGCAATGTAACTAACACCGCCACAAATTGCCTTCTTAGCCTCTTTACAGGAGTTAAAGTACATTTAGAAAAGAGTTTCATTCTCAGGAAAGAAAATGGAGTGCTTTAGCTCGGGAAGGTTTCACTAGCTTGTCCAAAAATATAATTTTTGTGGTTTTGGGTTTTTTTTTCTTTTTTTTTCTTTTTTTTTTTTTTTTCACAAAAAGCAGATTTTAAAAAATGTCTTTTGCTTGTGATGAAATATGGCAACATTCACAGTGGTCCTTTGAATGTGGAGTCCACAACCAGCAATCCAGCAAAGCCTCGTCTCCTTCCCTCTTCAGCTTGTAGGACTTTGTTGTGCCAGACAACCACAAGTTTCTTTGAAACAAAGCAAAGTATCTTTGGAAAAAAAGTAAAATTAGAAATTCTAACAGAATGCAGGGCAGGAAGCAGAGAATAGTGTCACTGAGGAGATGGCTGGAGTGCTCTGTGCTAGCTGGGGTTTCCTGGGCTCTCCAGGCTTCCTGCCCAGAGAAGAGAGTCCAATACTGTAGTCCAGCCAGAAGATGATGAAAAGCATAAATAACTGGAGCCATGTTACAGCATGCCAGCATGGCAGAGACTCTCAAAGATAACCGGATAACCGGATACAGATGGTACTAACAGAAAGAAATTCAAGTGCCTTTCTGAACTACACAGAATGAACGAGTCTATCATGGCTGCATACATGGCACTTCAGGTTCTTCAAAATAGCCTTCTTTTCTCTGTCCCATCTGCAGTCTAAGTAGTCTCAACCAGTTTTTCTCTATTACATACTGATCTTATACAAACTCTAACCAGATTAGTTTGTTTGCTGTGAACCAAAGGTAGACCTGCATTTTATCTACATATTGCTGGTATCTGATTTCACGTCGTAAAATCATCTTATGTTTTATCATTGCTGAACTCCATAAAAAAGAAATTTAATGAGTGATGTTTTCCTTCACTGTTTAATAGGAGTCCCTTGAAACATTTTTGACCATTTTATCATGTTTTCCCAGTTCCTGGTGCCACTTTTAAGGGAAAGAATAGGGTGAAGTAGCAGTTCTTTTATGGTTAGTGGTTTCAGATAATGCAGAGAGGTCAGAGAAGATGAAAAAAGATGCTTGCCCCTTCACCATTATGAATCTATTTATTCAGACCACTCTGGTGGTTTCATTTTAATGTACTGGACTCACTCCAGGCTGTGCTCAGCTTAGGATGTTAGCTCCATTAGATAAGCCTGTAGTCAGCCTTTGGCCAGCTTCTCATAGAATGTGTTCAGGAAACAGAGGTTTGATAGTAGATGAAAGATGACTACACCTAATACATTCAGGTAGTTTTTCCCTTTTTTAGACTGTTACATATTTGGGGAAAGCAAGATTCATTCTCTAAATCAGTGATTTTCAATCAGGAACCATGCTCATTAGCTGGTGTCTTGGATTTTTTTCAATGAAGTGGAATAATAGTTCTTCACATTGCTTAATACTTGTTTCTGTGCTGATGACTCAGGATTCATAAATTAGTTTAGCACCTTGGATAGCACCTTAATGCAGAGCTAGTAGCCTTAATAGATGCAGAAATCTCAAAGCCTGAATGGATTTTGAGGAATTTATTATTTCAGTGTATACAACTCTTATTTTTCATCCTCCCTTTGACATTCAATGAAAATATTAATAAAAAATAAAAAGCAAGGAGATCAATATGAACAAAGAAAAGCTGAGATGGGCACAGATCATATAACAGCAAAGGGATGTAAGATCAACTCATTTTTCTATTATTACATTCCTATTCCATTTTCTGCTATTACATTTCCTGGCAGATCTGGAATTAGAGATTATATGTCCATGCAGTCAGATCAGAATTAGTGGTCTTTCTTGTTGGCTGGAACATGGGGAGTTTCTGACCGCTGTCTCTGGGATATTGATCTGCTCAAGACAGCAGCTAGGTTGTGTTATCCTCAGTCTTGACACCCTGCCAAAGCTGAGGGAGTAGGCTGTGCCAGAGATGACTTGTGAAAGTCTAAAATAAGAGAACTGAGGACACACATTTTGAGGATTTTGTCCTCTCCCAGGAGAAGAATCTGACATATGTCACTGTCATCATTGACAAAACATCTGAAAATCTTTATATGAATCTGTTAGGAGGTGAAGATTTGTTAATAAGCATAAAACCTACATTAGTTTCAGCTCAGATTTCTCTTACCACGTAAGTGGCAATTTGAGCCTTTGATGACTAATGAGAAGAAGAACTCAGGGACACCCACATTCTTGTCATGGGCGAGTGTCTTAGATGGATGACATGGGCTCTGGTATCTTTCAAGGCAGACTTTGCTGTTTCCCACTCTCAGAACCCTCAGTAGGCAGATGCTCACAGTTTACGGATTACTAGAGAATCTGGCACTGATGAGAGTCTAGTTTAGTCCACGCTGCAACATATTGCCTGCTCTAGCTGGGGAGAGGTTAGGAAGCCAAGTAACCCTTTCTAGTTGTCATAAGAAGAGCAAGACTTGTTGAGCACCTCCTTGATTTGCAGTCTTGTTGGGTTCTAGGAACAGCTAAGCTGGAGCTCAGCTTTTCCCCTGGGAAAGGAATAGCATAACAGCAGTGTCCATAGAAATAGTGCCATTGACAGAAAAAGTTTAGAGCACTGCAAGAAAAGAGAGGTCAATGAGTGTCACACATTGAAGACACTTGAAATAAGTTCTTTATGTTATTTTGATGCCTCATTGGCTTCATCTGCTCTGGTACAGAGGAAATGGGAGATAGTACTTGCCATTTAATCATGGCTGAACAAGAGCTGAAAAGCAGCCTTCTTGTAGCAGCAAAGGTCAGAAGAGCAGACATAGGGTCACTAAGCCGAACTGCTTTGTAGCTCTGGCTGTGTGAGTAACAGAGGAGCTTTGCAGTGGTTCCCAGCACAAAGCAGGAATTGTGGGAAGGCACTGCAGGATACTGCGCAGACAAATGCGTCTGCACTGCAAAGTGAGCAGGTTGCTGGGCTGTGCAAAAGCAACACTAACCTCTGAGTCTGCAGGTGAAGTCTAAATCTCATGTAAGCTTAGGCAAGAGGGTTTCTGTGAAGGCATGGGGGAGTTAAGGTTAAAAATTTGGGCAAATTCTGCAATGAAGACTAGATGTCCATATCTACTGCCTGATTCAATGAATCATGACTAAGATCAAACATAAAGAAAAGTCTTCAGCCCAAGGTCAGATAGCAGTCCACATAGAGATGGCTCTCACTACCCAAACACTCCATAGGAACCAGGATGCTACAAACACCTGGACTTACTCTGTGGGGTGTTCTCTAGGGCTCAGCCTTCTTTCCCTGACAAGTCACAGCAAGTGACTCGGAGCTCACAGAGAGCTCTTTGGAAATCAATTAAATATTGAGACTTGTTGATTGTTTGAGGCCAGACACTGATTCTATACATTTTCTGCCAGTGCTTCAACTGGATATAATCATTCCTTTCTACCATGTTGAGGCAAAAGACTTCGGCTGTGATCAATTTGGCTAATCAATTGTCTAATACAATGTTATTTTGTGGGATTATTTTCAGCATTTAACATTTTCTGGTAAATGATTTCCCATTGCCTCACTGCAGGGTTCAAAACAATCATTACCACCAGTTCAAACTGTTAATGAGGTTAAGAATGATGCTGAATCAGCAGAGCACAATCTGTGACCCAGGAAAGTTTTTGACTTCCTTCTCCTTCTTTCCCCTCCTCCCCTTCCTTTTCAGTAAATTGATCAACTCTTTCAAACAATTAGTAGAAAACACATTTTCACAAATTAATTTTTCTCCTGAAATTTGATTTAGCGCACTAGCAAACTTAATGGAAATTTGTCACAAATCGCACTTTACCTTGCACCTTTAATAAGAGAGGTGCTATCTTTTCCTAAGCAATGCAGAAAAATTAACATCTACAATTAAGCACTCCTTCCTGCTCCCTATATTCTCAAGTATGATCTAGCACACCCTATTCCACCAAAACACACTGTGATCAAAAATTGATTTGCCAGTAGGAAACTCTTTTTTATTCTGAGGACAGAAGAAAGAAGTAGCAGCTTTACCTCCTATGCTGAAACCAAAGGAAAAAGTCTCCAGTCCTCCTGCTCCTGAGCTTAGGGGATATATTTTTGTTTTCATAGAGTGAAATTCTTGCCAGGCTGGGAAATATGAAAGAAGCTGGTGCCTAACTAAGCTCTCTGGGCCTTTCACCTTTCCTACCAACATATAGAGAAGTAGCCAAACTAATGGAAGAAGAACAAGCATAATCTGATCTTCCGAACAACCCATGATGGCAGAGAGCAGCAGGCACCTGAAGAAAGACTCTTCTCCAACAGCACTAGTCACTCATAGCTATGGGCATCTTCATTACAACCTGGGCTCTCTTAGGAGATGTGTTTGACTGGAAAGTGAGTTCCCAAATGAGAAATACAAAGTTAAAAATTAACCAAGAAGGACAAGTCTAGACATGCCTAGACACACCTACAGGCTGGGGACCGACCTCCTGGAGAGCAGCCCTGCAGAGAGGGACCTGGGCGTCATGGTGGACGACAAGTTGACCATGAGGCAGCAGTGTGCCCTCGTGGCCAAGAAGGCCAATGGGATCCTGGGCTGCATTAAGCAGAGCATCTCCAGCAGGTTGAGGGAGGTTATTCTGCCTCTCTGCTCAGCCCTGGTGAGGCCGCACCTCGAGTACTGCGTGCAGTTCTGGGCTCCCCAGTGCAGGAGGGATGTGGAGCTGCTAGAGAGAGTCCAGCGCAGGGCTACAAAGATGATTAGGGGCCTGGAACATCTGCCCTATGAGCAAAGACTGAGAGAGCTGGGCCTCTTCAGCCTGCAGAAGAGAAGACTGAGAGGGGACCTGATTAATGTATATAAATATCTCAAGAAAGGGAGTGAGGAGAATGGGGCCGGCCTCTTCTCAGTGGTGGCCAGTGATAGAACTAGAGGAAACGGCCACAAATTGAGGCACCAAAAGTTCCACAGGAACTTGAGAAAGAATTTTTTAACAGTGAGGGTGACAGAGCACTGGAACAGGCTGCCCAGAGAGGTGGTGGAGTCTCCTTCTCTGGAGATCTTCAAAACCCGCCTGGATATCACCCTGTGCCACATGCTCTAGAAGACCCTGGGTGTGCAGGGGGGTTGGACTAGATGACCTCTAGAGGTCCCTTCCAACCTTAAGCATTCTATGATTCTATGATTCTAAGTCAGACATAAATAATATTTCTGATTGAGTTTTGCCTTGCTTCAAATCAGTTACCTCTGCTTTCTTACTATGGCAGCGTCACTCAAGTTGACCAAGAATGGATGGGTTCAACATTGGCTGAATGGCTGCTTGATTTAAACTGTGATGAGGGAAACAGACAGGACAGCGTCAAAGCAAACAAGCTATCATTCAGAAAACATTCATAACATCAGTTGCAAAGAGCTGGACTCTCAGATGCACTAGAGCAAAGAGATAGAGAGATATGAGTAGGACTTGGGACTAAATAGTCTAAATCAGTAATGAAACCATCTAGCCCTCTTCTCTGGAATTCACTGAAAAATTACAGCATCTGCATATTTTGTGACAGGCCATCCCTTGACTGCATTAAGTGAATTTCTTTGTGTACAAATTCCATCCCACTCCAGTTTCTGTGAAATATTTATTTTTGGATCTGACAGCATTGCCACATGTCCATAGCTCTCTGATTATTGACTTGCCTGGAATGATGGGTCTTATGCCAAGAAAATTCCATTTTCTGTCAGTAAATGACACAGCTCCACTGTTGATTGATTTTCATAGGCAAAGAATATACATTATGTATATGAGTGAGGATAGATCCATCAAAAATGTTGTTTCCAAAAGATCAAAAGTAGACAAGTCTAAATGTCTGGACCACATGATAGTTCTGGTCGTCTTTGCTGTGCAGTACAACACCTAAAAAAACCCCTAAATTACTCCAATTCTGCTAGATGACTTTTAGTCCTGTAGCACATTGAATAAAGCATTGATTTTTCAAAAAAGATCTCTCTTCATTCTTATTCCAAATTTCATCAAGCCAATCTAGCAAAAATCTTTTTCTGTGTTTCTCACCAACCTAGGATAAATATGGACACATTTCTAAAGGTGAATCTGTCATTGAGGCTAAGCTATTATACAGCATGGGCCCTGGAGGAGCAATGTCTTTCAGATTTCATTCCAGATCAAGCTACATCCTACATGAAGGTCACTCTGGTGAAATCAAGGATAGAAGTATAGTCTGTTTGAAGATCATGTTAATGTATGAGCTACACTGCTGAGAATGGAATACTTAAATGCAGACAATATTCTCACTTTTCAAAAGGAATCATAGTAACGGATCACCTGTGTTTCAGAGTTACTTATTGAAAAGAACTGCAAAAACGATCTAAGAAATAAATTATTATATAATTACAGGGTTGATTCTAATCTCAAACCACTAATTTAAAATTTATGTCACTAGCTCTAGACTGCAGGAGGTCAGTAGATTTCACAATCAAGCCCAATTTCTCAGTAATGACTAATTGTCTAGAGAAACCTCCTACTAATGAGACATGGTAAAAATGTATTCTCTGGTTCTTGTGATTCATACTGTTGCTTAAAAATAGAAGAAGGGGCTTGGAAATAAAAATTTCTAACTAGAGTGTCAGAAGCTACTGAATGCTTCTCAAGATGCCTACCCTTTACTGTTACATAAACATTGTGTAATATTTGCATAAACAAAATTATTATGCAGTGTTTGGGGCAAAAAAAGAAATAATTATATACAATTTTAGTGATGAGTTTACAAGGAATTCCATTTAAATTGTAGAATTCCCTAGAAACTAAATCTTCTGAATGTAGATGGAGTGGTATCAGATCTTGAACTCATACCAGAAAATATTTGCTTCAGTAGAGCTATTATAAGTACTGTGTTGCTGTAATTAAAAACATACTGTTATTTCCTATAATAAATATGAGATTTCATATCTTTAAAAGAATGCTTATAAAATGTTTTGTATACAGTTTCTTATTTCTTAAGCATAAAGAATCTGTTTGACTCAATCTATAAACTTAAGTTGTAAGTTCTGTCAAGTACAGACTGTCTTTTAGTAGCATTTGCATTAGCACATGCACCATGGGCATTACAGTAAAGCAAGCAAACCATACTATTCAAAAAAGAAAAATTTTGATTAAAAGAATGAAATCTTTGAGATCAAATAGATTGAAAACGTCACTCAGCTTACTGTACTAGGGAAAGCAAAGTTTGCAAAAGTGAGTAGCTGTGATAGAAACACTGAGCTTAAGATAAATTATTCAATAACTACTATATGATCAAATTTGTCATGCCCTGAATTTTCAGGAAAAAAATTCCTTGGGGAGCTTTAAACATATTTTAAAGTGAAAAGCATGTGCAACAATACACAAATATAAGGTGGAATGTAATCAGCCTATAAAAGAAAGAAAAAAATGTCTAGGTAAACAGTAAGAGAAGAATATCTGGTTCTAGAGCAAGCAGCCACAGTTGGTTCTTGGTTAAAAGAGTGCTATTTCCTGATTAACGTCCTGGATTTCTGACCTATTACACTGCACTGTATTATGAAGTACTAACAGATGATTGTCAGTTATAGTAGCTTTTCAGTCCACAGGGGATCTGCCTAAGAATTATCCTCTTACAGGTGATAATTGTGCTGGTTAGAGCTGCTGTGTGACAAGACCCTGTGTCAGGACTGTTCAAGAAAACAACTTCATTTTTAAGCAAGTTTTATTTCACATATCCTTCTGCTTTCTGATCTTACTAATTTTAAGAAGTTAACCAAGCTTCCCACACATCTCAGCTCTTAATGAACTTAAGTCCTGTGTGTACATGTGCTGAAGAGGAATTCACTCATGTATTTTGTTTTTATAGGTCCATGCAAATCCACCATTATAGGAGTGATGGAGCCACTTAGCTTAATATAACTACCACAGATGAATGCTGATGCCCTCCACACCTTTTGAGATATGTGCAAAAAGGCCATAACAACATTGGGATTCATTAAATCAGGAGGAGATATTACATAAGTTTGTAAGTGGGGATCAAGTAACGGAGGACGTCCAACCACACAGTTAGGTACCAACCTGCCTTTGCTAGAATTGGACAAATTAATAGGCTAGATTTTGTACAGCTATTTCTTTGAATTCATATCCATGATTCCCATGTCTTGTTCCTGAGCCTGATGAAGCTTTCAGGAACCTGCAACACAAACATGAATACTGCTGAGTACCGCTGAATGCAGGGCCTATTGCTGTGTCCACATTCCTGGAATCCTTTTACACTGACCACACTGAGATTGCCCAGAGAAACCGGAAAAGCATTTTTATTGCTTATGTATAAAGCAACAGTCTAGATCTTTTTCTGACTACCAATAATTTCAGCATATTTTTTCCTCTAATATTAAGCCCTTTGAGACAGGATAAAGTTGTGGCATATCTTTATGCTGTGCTCATTCCCCTGCATAAACAATTTGCTTCTTCTTCTACTGCATTTTTTTCTGTTAAGTCCATCCCTTACTCCATTACCACTTCCCACTAACATGTCTCCATTAACACATAAATCCATCAGTATCCAGAAGTTGATTGCAAGTAACCAATCTACAGGAGATGAGAATTGATTTTTGTGCCTTCCCATTGAAGAGGTGTCTTTATCCTAAATAGTTTCCCCGTGTTGTTATCTATGGCACAGGATGAACTGACCCACTCAAAATACTGGTCCCTCTCTTCCTCTCCAAAAGACACCTGCAGTGCTCAGAGCAAACCAGCAAAGGCCTCTGCTGGTTTTGAGGTTGCGAATGACTCCATAACTGCCAAGTAAAACCAAGCAGACATTTCAGCAGTACAACTGAGAACCTGCTTAGCTCATGGAGTGAGCATCTGAGGAATTAGAACCTAATTAGGATGCTCAGAAGTTCTTCTGTATCTTGAATTTCTTTGTCAGTGACTACACCCTAGAAGGCTCTAGCTTAGGAGAACTTATGTGGAATTTTATGGAGGTTGAGTGACCAACACTGAGATTACAGTAAAGCCCGAACGCAGTCTGGGTGAAGCTACCTTATCTAATACAGTATATGAGACGCTGGCATATGACCCTTCCATTACGCTCAGTTAAAAAGTTAGCAAATGTGGCTCAGGATGAGTAGGGATGATCAGTTCTGCTCTGTGCTGCTCCGGTTCTTTCTTATCAACTCACCTGCTCATTTAGTAGAGAGTAGGGATTGCTCCCTGTCGCCCCATCCCAGTAAGGTGACGATGATGACGACTACTACTACTACTACTACTAGAATTTCTTAGTTCCTATGGATCTTTCCCTCACACGGGAGACAGAGGACCCAAGTTATTTTCCTTAAGTAACTTAGTGGAGGGAAAAAAAAAAAAAAGAAGAAATTATGGTAAGTACATATAAAAAGAGGAATTTCAAAGTGTTACCTACTGTCCCTTCAATTCTACCATTAAAGGTGTTATACACAGAGTGGCCTTCCACACCATTTTCCTGTCTTCTTACATCTCAGATCAGAAAGAGGATGTCCCCTGATATATAGTATCTATGTACTGCTATATCATTTCCCTTAATTTATGTTGCATTACTGATGTACGGAATGCTGTACTTGAATAATGTAACAGAAAGGCTTTTACAAAAAGCACTAGCACCAGCTGTAATGTCTGTCTATAAAGATAAGAAAAAAGTATTTCCTAAGTCCAGCAGGTTTCAAACAATATATTTTCAGGTTACAGGAATGCTGGCCAAGAGAAATTTAAATTCAAGGTGAGAAGTAGGGGACAACATTGCTTCTAAAATGTTAGTAAGCTACTGCCGAATAAAGTTAAAATAATCAACAAGCCTGACAATGAGCAAACATCATGAATATTCAGGATGTTTAAACTGCTGATTCAACATTTTCTAAGAGTGTACAACTTTTGCACTGATCACATAAGGTATTATTTTTCTTTTCATCATAAGTGCACTTGACTGTGGTGTCCATGTGCTGTTGCAACATATGCACTGAAGTATTGTAATTCATACAGATGGCAGGAAGCTTTCAAATTGTTACTTCTATAGTACAGATGTTTAACAATTTAGCCATATGGCTCCAGTAAAGGAGTCTTTTCAAAGGTAACAAAAACTACATTAGACACATAACCTTGTAAATCTGAATGCAATCCTGAGGTATGAATTTTCCTGTTACTAAAATATAAAAACTTGGTTTATGTTATGAAGTCTGCATGTCTATTAAGAATTACACCATTTAGGTAATTTTATTTAAAATCTCTATAGAAATCAACTCCCATATTTGCATAATTTCACTAAGTCAACTATTAAAACAATATTCTGCATTGTCTTTCAAATTCATGAAAGGTGCCAGACATGAGGTGGTGACAAGAAGGGCAAATAACCACAAGCAAATATAATAATGTCCCTAAAGTATGGCCTGAGTGAACTACCACTGTAGATGACACACTGAGATCCAATCAGTGAGTCCAAGAATTTCTCAATAAAAAGAGCTGTTGAAGAAACCAAGGAGCCCTCATGATGGTTGTGGCAATTTTTATGTGGAAAGCTGAATGCTGAGAAACAATCTGAGATCAATAATATCTTGACTATGAAAAGAAAGAACCATGAAATGGTCAATTTATAACAACTGAATTTTTCCTGGTTTGAATGACAGATAAATGGCACCGAATAAGATTGTTAAATCACTAATCCTGTCACTATTATGTCCTGTCACATTGCACAGATTTGTACATTGGAAAGAGAATATATGGCATGGAAGCAAAAATCAGTATTGTTAAAAACTAAAATACTGTGAATATCTGAAGATAAGTGACTTCCCAACTTTAAGTTACTTTTTTCAGGATAGTTTTTTCTACTAGAGTTGGATATAATTTGAATGCTGTTTGCTGTACCATCTTCCTTTCTCCTGATGTTTGGATCTCTGACCCTTTGTTACCTAGTCCAAACTTCTCTTTTTATATGTAAGAATAAGATTAAAATGGACAGACTGTACAAAGCACTGGTCTTTCAGACAAAAAGATTTCTATTTAGTGCATAGAGTCTCTTTCCACCTGATGTATTTTTAAAGGAAAATATTCAATTAGCATCTACTCAAAGGGCAAATCCACCAAAGAGCCTTGCAATATTCTTCTTTTTCAAGCAGCAAAAAAAAGTATTCACAGATGCTTTATCTACCAGATACTAATCTAGGCAGGATAAATTGAAAATATCCTTGTGAAAATAGTAGTTGAACCCTGTGGTTGTTACAAAAAAAAAAAAAAGAATCTGTAGTTTATGCATTTGCTTTGCCAAAAGCTTACCATAGCAAATAAAGTATAGTAAATCAAAGCTGCTCTGATTTACTACCAAGAGTATGCTGTTTGTTTTCAGAGAGAGCTCAGTGAAAAGCTATGTCATGTATAAACACATTCAGAGAAGGAGAGAATCATTTTGCAGAACTATCAGAACAGCAGCAACCATTTCTAAGACATCAATGGAAGAAAAATGCAGCTGCACGTTTGCAGAATTTTTCATGTTCATTTGTTTTGCTTCATTTTGAATATTGTACACCACTGCAAAGTATTTCAAGCCCTCTGTAGGCACAAAGAAGACCTTATACCTCAAAACCACTTAACCTAAGGACCAAAGGACTGCACAGATTTATAATTTACCAGTAAAAATTAAAAAATATTTAATCTGTGCTAACTTCCACATTTCAGATCGCAGTAGCGTAAGGACATACGAAAAGTTTGGAGAAGACATGGTAGAGAAAAAGGTCCTGGGTTAACCTGATCATGTAGAGCTAAACAGGGTAGATTTTATTAGTGTTAATCCATTCAGGAAGTCCCAACAATAGGACAAAGGAAAAAAAAGAAAATACTTATGTCTGATATGCCTTTAAGAAGATAGTAAGCAAAACGGGAAAAGATTAAAACAATAGCTGAAAGCCTTCACTCCTGCTTTAACATCCAAGAAAGAATCATTAATAGAGATTTAAACTCAGCCTTCACTAGTCTAAACATGTCACTGTTAATTACAAAGCTATTTAACTTTTGCAAGAAATAAAAGCTGCTATTAATGAATGAAGAACCAATTAGCCTTTACTCTGCACTGTTTTTTTAATCAAACTTTCTTTTGATCATCAGCCTCACTGCGGGATGTATTCTCTCCTCCCCGTGCTGTAGTGGCTCCCATGATTGCTAATGGAGGAGATGCTGGAGGGTTGGCTGAGCGTGGAGAAGCTGCTCGGCAGAGCTGGAGCCTCCTCCTCTGGTGCCACTGGGGTTCCTGGGAAAGATGCTCATCTCCAGTCCGTGCCACTCTCTGGATGATTCTGATGGTGTCTCCTGCCTTTTCTCTTGTAGGATTTACCATTAGAGAAAGAAGCACTGAACTTGGCTAGAGGAATGTGGGACTAGACTCTCTCATTGGAAATCAGCAGAAAACGTCATTTAAGTAATTTTAAAGAAAAGGAGGAGCTAGGAGAGGGAAGCTAGGAAAGAAAAAACAGGGAAGGGCCACCAGGAATGAAAAGGCAATTCACTGGTGACAACAGATAATAATTAATGGGGGAAGTTGCTTGCTAGAGAAGGAATATATGTTGGAGAAAAAAAAAAAAAAAAAGGGAAAGAGCCAGGGCTAAATATGTAACATACGAAAAAAGACGAGATGGGAAAAGGAGGGATCACACTAGTAAAATATTTTTGTGCCGCCAAACTGTTCTTTGCAGGGCTGGTGGTTTGTTGGCGTGTGTTTTGCTGGTGTTTTTTAAAGAAGGAGGCTACTTGTAGTACCAAAACAGTATGTAACATGATAGAGAACTACCTGCTTAATTCCATTTCCCTCTTGATCACACTTGCCGCTCAGACCTCCCAGGAACAAAGATACATGCAAAATATTCCTCAGGTACTTTCTCTTTATATTCAATTTGCATTTATGATCATGTAAATAATGAAATAGAAGAACTTGACCCTTACACATGTAACCCATGGACAGACTAGAAGAATCATCTGTACTGGGTCTAACATGAAGCTCTTTTTTGACTAGATACATGCTGTCTCTTCTGCATTAGCAGACCTTTACACCTGTGTGGTGTATACTGTTTCTTCTCCATAACATAGAGACAAGTTGTGCCAGGTAACACTAAGGAACAATACTAAGGAAAAAGCCCTGTAAAATAAATGTTAATATCCTGTATACAGCAAGCAATTTTGCCTTCTCAAAGAATCAGAGTCTGCAAAATTTTCCTCTAGTTGCTACCAACATAGCAATTAAAAAAAATCAATACATTGCACAGAGCAAAATGAAAATAAGTTCTACTCCAGACAGGATTCTGAGCCACAAAGTTCAAGGCAGCAATAATATTATGTGCAACAGCCACTGCAGTGATGTTGACACTTCAGAAATTCAAATGTAATGCATACTTCAGCACAGGGATGATTTCAGTGTAGACAAGAGGTTCTGTTAAATGTTTTCCTGGATTTGAGTCACACACTGCACTTTGAAAGATCAAATTATTCCTCTCTCTGTGAATCAAGACTAATTCTAATCCCTTATCTCAAAGGGTGGCCAACTTTGCACATTCCAAAGCCTCTTTGCAGTAACCATGTAGCACAAAGGGTATTTAAAATGAGATTAGGGCTCATTCATGTTTTCAAAGTGCTCAAATATTACAAGGCAAGCACAATATAGGCACTCAAATACAAGCACCATCACAGATAGCCAGATACAGCCTTTAAGCACTGTGTCAAGTTATTTAAAGTTAGCTGGATAATTGAATCATTTTCACATTTAAATTATTCCATGACATTCTAAAACTGTCAATAAAATTTGGATCCTGGTGAAAAACTTCCCGTTTTCCTTGTGTCATAATCCCACTCTAATGAAATGTAGACAAGAGATTCCCAGCTTCCATTCCTTTGAGCAGTCTAGCAAATGCCTCTTGACTCAAAAAACTTAGAAAACTGCAATACTGAAAAAATTATATATTAGAGTATAGGACATTTTTAATTAAAAAGGCTCTTAGGTTTTGCTGAATGTTCCATTTTGCTTTTTGTTGCCCTAACACACTCCAGAGCTTTTTATTTGCTTATGCAGTGTAATTAGGACAAGGCTCTTCGTAAGCTTTATAAAGAGCAAAATTATTGATAGGAACCATATGAAATATAATGATATTTAAATGTTCTTTCCTGTAGAATCTACTCTTATGAAAGAGAAATATACTCTTATGGAGTAGAATAAAATATGGTTAAAAAGTAATGATGGTTTCAAAATTAAGAGGCAGAAACTTTATGCTTCTTCCTAAAATATGGAGTAGTTCAGTCCTGAGGGTGCTAGCAGCTCTCCTTATTCTTTAGCATTCACATATTTTTAGATAAATCACTTCTCAAGGTAAGGTCTGATTCAAGAAACATCCGCCACAAGTGTTTCAGTGGAACTTTTCTTGCATGCTTGGAAGGCATAGAAATGAAACACTCTGTATCAGCAGTTCTGACTGAAAGTAGTGGGACCTAAAGGTTCTCAGTAGCTCTGAAAATAAGCCCTTAATATTACTACCGTAATGCACCTTTAACTTGTTTACACCTCCTCCAAATAACTAGTTTTCATTGTCACATCTGAATTAAAGCTTTGTACATACGTATACAGTAGTCTCCACTTTCGTAATATCCAGGGCAGCACTGGGATCTTCGCCGATACATCGTTCTTAGTCCTCTTCGATATGCTGTTTTATAACTTATTCTAAATCGCAAGACAGAAAGCCATTTGACAATATTGAAAATCAATGCCTACTGTTAGAATTATATTTGTGTTAAATTATAGCAAGGATAGCATTCAATAATTATTTTAAAATGTATGAAAGCTTTTGGTATTAAAAGCCCCAATAAAAAAAAATCAATACTTGTTTGGAAACTTGAAATATTTCTTCTGTTATAAACACAGTATTCATGACGGTCCATCACCACAGCCTTCCTCAGGATTGCTATCTTAAAACATTACCCCAATCCTAAAGCATGGACAAGGAGTTTTTTCCAAGAATAAAGACAATTCATTTCTGAAGATGAGCAATGGGATCAACAGGTTCTTCAATGGATGCTACCATGTCTCATGCTACTCTAGCAGTTACACAATGAAACCTGTTCTTGATCTACAAAACTTAAAATTAATTTCAAAGTGATTTCTTCCTACGTGGTAACCCTTCCAAGGCATTAGTGCCTTGGAAAATGACATTCATCTCCCAATTCAGTGCATATTGTATGTTTTCGTTACCAGAATTGCAAAAATGTTTTAAAAATGTTAATCATCCTGTAGTATTTTGAGATTATTCATAGTATTAATTATGATACCAGAGTAGAAAGTGAATATTTAAAGGATAATATTTAAAACAGTTTTATTGGTGTTAGTTTATCATTTTTCCTTCAGTCCATTTCTAATTATTACTAATCTGATTGATCCCCAAGTATCAGAAGTGATCTGAAGAAGGAACGGAGATGTTGGAAGTAATTTATACAATTGTTTTTTCTAAGCAAAGGCTAAACTTTTACATAGCTCCACGGAGCTCACCAAACAATCAAAACATATACTGTCCAAAGAAAATAAGGGGGCTGAGCGTAGAATAGATTATTCTGCTAGTCTACCTTGTAACACATTTTTTGCTTGGTGAAGCCTGGTTCTGAGGCCATGGACAAAATGTACTCAAAATGCATCAAAATGCAAAGGTGGCATAGTGAGACATAATTATATATAGTAATGTGCCAAGAGTGTGCCTAATTCTTCAGTTATTCTGAAAATACTTCCTGTCATAAACCTAGACATTTGCTGATCACTCGACAAGGATGGTTAGATTTTGGGCACGTAATAGATACTTCCGATAGTGTATGTGTATATGTGTGTGTGGCAGGGGGAGGGAATGGCAAGTTGCATACACCTCAATGGCCCATTAAAAGACAGGCTACCATTTATCTTAATTAAATTCCATGCAATAATTTCTCTACCTCAGGTGATGGCCAAAGTAATAATTACAGTAAAACATATCTCTCTTTCATACGGGTAGTAGAGTACCATAAAAGCGTGGCAAAGACAAAAGCTGTAAGAGGAGATAAAAAGGCAAAGTAAAATTAAAATGTCAGGGGATCAATTCTTACCTGTGTCTAGTGCACTTGAACCAGTTCAGTATGTCAGTACATCTTGTATAATAGATCTGATCAAAAGGATGAGCATAAGATTCTTGCACTGTCACAGCGTAGCTGGGAGCAGACAAAGAAAGAAAGAAAAAGGCTGTTCACTGAAATCTGAAAAGCCTTAGTTCCCTGTATATTCTACTCATCTAAATCCAGTAAGAGAAATAATTAAATCACTGATCTTAGAAACTACAGGCCTTATTCAAAATCAGACAAAAAAAGGCATTCTGTCCTCATCCCTCTTTTAGCTATGCTCCCAAGTGAATATTCAATATTTTGAAAATTGAAGTCAACCATAGCTCTTCCTCAGGGTTTTGGAAATGCTTCTAACTTGGATTTCTTAACAGAATCAGGCATAGAGATTTCAGTCTGAGCAAAAGGCCATTCCCTCCTGGATCAGAAACAAATGTTACCAAAATTCATGTTTGTTTTAGAAGGTGAAAATGGTATTTAGTTAACTACACAGTGACAATTTTAAAAGAGAGAAGCAGCCTGTTTTCAGAATGTCTCAGTTTCCTTCCTGCTCAGGACTCCATTTTTGCTGGCATTCTGTGAAGTTAATAAGAGCTCACATTAGCTCAGCACTGCTGAGTTTTGCCAGCATGATGGAATCCTCACATTTTATTTTATGATGAAGGAGCATCATTACTTCAAATAATATTTGGTACACCAATCAAATAGCATAATTTGTAAAAAGCTCAGGGGTGTTTATTTTTAAACTACACAAATTTAATCCTTCTAATTTGTAGCAGAAATAACTTCAGACTAACTGAAAATTGTAACATCACGAGTTCAGTCATGTTGTAAGTTTGGAAGCCTTTAAGATATAGCTAGAATGTGGTTATCTTTCTTTATACAAATGAGTAGACACAAGCAAAAATTAGGCAAATTGTTGTTCACACAAAAAATCACATTACTAAGATTTCAGCAATCTCCTCCTCAAAACAGTGCTTGTTCATGGCATAGGTGCTACATTAATTATTATGGTTAGATTTAGAGTGACTAGGCCTCTCTCACAATTTAGGAACATAAATTCCATTGATTTGTTCTTCTTGGTCATTTTAGAATACTGCAACTCTATGTAGTAAGTGAATGTATCAGTTAAGAGGTTCATAATCTAGGCTTCTGATCTGGTAACGAGCTCTACATTATCAGATCTTCAATTTCTTTGGAGAATCATACTGAAATCATTTGAGGCAGGGTCAAGACTCAGGTATTAGCTCTCTGAGTCATTCATTATATCGATTGTCTTAATCATCCAAGTGATTTCCTTCTCATCAGTGAGACTGCTGATGTGATTAAGGGCTGGGAGACGGGTATCAGGGAATACCAAAATATTTGCTCAGAGGGTCTGATGGGTTTCAAATCAAAGATTGAACTATTATGACGCTGCTTCCGTGCCCCTTCTAGACAAGCCAAGATCCTAGTACTTTTGTCTTCATCCTCTCTCATAGTTTGTCAGTTTGGAGGACAGAACCTTTTACAGTTACTAATGCCAAAGCACAAAATACTTACATGGCTCATTACAAAAAAGAATAACACACAATTCTTAATTATTATTTTATGATCTTGTTTGTTACCCAGTGCTTGCCCTAACAATCTTTTCCCTTTGATTTATTAACAACTAAGTAACAAAGTCATCTTGGTCAGTACAACCAATCAATTTTGGTATTTAATTTTTGTTTCTCCTTGATTGGGTCTCTAGGTTGCTGACTTTCTTCAGACAAAATCAATATTTTATTCCTGTGCTCTGAATGCACTTCACCTCACCACACAGACTGCAAAATCTTATTCCTGAAAATGTGTAGTCTTTGCTTTGTAGTTGCATGACCTACAAGCAGTTCATTTTCTCATTAAGGCCTCTAAAATGAAAACATTGAGCTATTAAACTATGTATTCATGTTTCTTCTTGTTAAAGGGCTAATTTTGCTAACCCATAGAGCAGCTCATATCTTTGTGAAACTAATGCACAGAACAGAACTGGAAATTTAGCAAGTTAAACTTCAGAGTGTAGCAACTTTAGCCTCTGCGTGAATCTGAATCAAAGCTAGTGGGTTTCTGTGTATTTGTAAAAGCTGTCTTGAGCAGATTCGCTTTTAGGACTAGAACATTGCAACAATAAAAAGAACAGAATTACCACGGCCTTTAATTCTCAGTGCTTTCATGCTGACACTCTTTGATGCTGACAGGAATCTGGCAGATAAAGTCACAAAGTTCAGGGCACACAGTATAAACCTGCACGTTGCATCAGGAAAGGCTTAAAACTAGTCGCAGTGTCTAAATCACACTCAGCAACAACCTCAGAATAACAAGGAAGACAGAACAAGGCCAACGTTTCCTTAGGTCTCTCCATGATAAATGGAAAGATGCGTGTGCAGCCCTCGAGCAGAAGCTGTGGAGGAGCTTTCCACAGCAGATCTGAGATTACAGGATTACATGATCTATTGTTCTAACTTTAAAACAACTCTTTAAAATGATCCAAAGTTGCTCATTAATGCTATTTCTGTCATGCAGATCAATTTTCTTTTGTGAGGGAAGGCAGAATTTAACAAATGATCATTCTTCCGTTATCTTTTAAATGCACAGATCTGAAATAGCTAATCAACCATGTTATACATTACCTTTCCCAATGACTACAAACATTTGGATCATCTGGATTTAGGGACAGAGTAGTTTTGAGCAAAAAAGTGAGAAAAAGCCCTTTTAGAATCCACCAGAGTAGCATATGGACCATCATTGTTGTATCTAGATAAAGAAAAGAAAGCACAGTCATTAAAAACTATAAATAAATAAATAAATAAAGGACCTTTTAAGCCATTTTAATCTTTGCTTTTACACATGTCCAAACAGTGTGGAATTGTACAAACTAAACTACATACAAAAAACAATCACTTGAATACTAAAAATTTTTTTAAAAAAGGTGCGGATACTACTTAAAAGAAATTTATATACTCAAACTTACTAAAAAACAAGAATTAAATTGTTAATCTTCTCAAGATATTGATAATACCAACAGTTCTTCCAAAGAACATTTTTGTTACTGAAGATTATTTTCACATCTGTTTGTAGCCACAAAATAAATCGGGTAATTAAAACAATGCACTCTCTCATTAGCCTACAGACCAACGGGAGAAGAACCAAATACCTATTTTGATTAATGTAAATGAAGTTACATATATCAATATAGCAGTAGCAAGCTAGATCTGAGACATATGCTTATTACACAACTGAAGGGAAATCAATTCACTTTTTACACCTTATAAGAGGGAGCCACCTAGAATAATATAGATCAGCTTATTGGGTCACATCATGCAGAACATTAACATGAAATAAAAATATTTGCACTGAAGTCGGAAATATGTTGTATAAAAACTGACTGCATATCGTCTTTTGTCATCTTTTAGTTCACCTACAAAACACAGCAATTTGTATCTCCCGATTACTAATCTGGGCCCTTAAAACTGATGTGGTCTGTTTGTCTAGAGGTCCCCTGTGACTTCAGTCAAAATATACAAAGCAGACAGAAAATAAGAATCTGATTTTAGTTGCAGCTGCTCTTAAATGTTAAGCCAGTAAAAAGTATTTTTAAATATCCATTTTAGACATTTACACCTTTATATAATCCAAAATTCTAACCTAAAGTCCGATACATTAGCCTTATTCCTGGCAACAAGATTGCCCTAAAAATAGATTGAATCTTCATATGACCATCTAGCAAGCACATGGCTCATTGCCTCATGATCCAGAACAGCAAAAGGGACGTTACGGGGTTTGCTCTGCATGACACTGATGTACAACCCAGCATAAAGAAGTCATTGCGAAGCAGAATGAGCAGCAGAGGGGTAGCCAGGAAGGCTGATCTGAGATTAGCTTCTGATTCAAAGCCATCTAAGCCAGTTCAAGGACAGCCACTGCCTTTAGTGGACTTGAAGTCAAATCCTCAAAGGGAGTACTAGCTTATCTTTTAAATTATTTCTAGACCTCTCCTAAGCTCAAAATTGGTCTTAAACCATGTAAGTCATATTAATATTAATTAACAAGATTTAAATGTTAACATTTCTCATTAAATTAATTTAAGTCTAGGAGTAACCATTCTCTATATGCAAGCTGTTTCAAACCCCATGGTGTCAATACAAAAGCATACATATGAAATTAGGGCTGAAGAGAAAAGGATATGAGAGTTACTTCTGCTCACTCAAGGGATGTTAGCTACAGTTATCCCAGATACTAGTTCTGCATGGAGGAAAGGTGTCTGAAATTGCTTGCAGGATAAAACCCTAAGAACCCTAATGCTGAAATTGGTTGGTGTTCAGCACTTCGCAGTTGAGCTATGCTTCGATGTAAGATGTACCAATATCTGTGAACTACCAGAACTATGAGTTCCAACAAAATGACAGTCATTTCACAACAGTATCTTCAAAATGGCCATTAGGTATGTCACCCTGACTATCATTTGAATAAAACCAAACAGCAAAGAATGGGTTCTACTGAGCACTATTTTTGTAGTTTGCAATTAACCCTGTGTCAAGTTGCCACATATTTGATAGAATGCAAAGGTGAACCAATAGCACTAGAGAAAAGATAATTTTCAGTCAAAAGAAATAGTCATAGGAAGAGCAAGGCTGCTGAAGGAAGTGCAATCCTTAAGAGTTTTTTGTTTGTTTATTTGTTTGTTTGTTTTACTTGAAATATTGATCTGTACTCAGTTTGTTTACTTCTTGGGAATATCAAGAGCCTGTGTTTATCAATAAATTAATCAAAGGCAGAAAGACAGTCTGCTTTCTACCTAAAGATAGTGAGTCTTTTCCTGTTTACCTAAAGCAGCCCTGTATTTGAATTCTGTAATTCATAGGGAGCTCAGTTTGATTTTTAAGAAAATAACATATAAGTCCAGTTTTGAAACAACCGCTCAAAGAGCTATTTCTAAGCCTTAACAGAACTTGGAATGTTTGCTTAAAATGTATCTGAAAGAGGGTAAAATTGTTTTCTAAGCTTTTAATGTTAATGCTCTTTTATTATCTGTTTATAAATGAATTGCTTTGTGAAATAAATTCTCTAATCTTTTAAGTCAGATGATATATCAGAAACACCCAACTCTCCAAATACAGCAGAATCTCATTTATCTTAAGTATCACTCTTTCTCACTCAAATCACTTTGATCACTGCTAATAGAAACGATCTCATACCAAAATGGAATGGTTGACATTACAAGACTCAGAATAAAACTCTAAAAACAGGAGCATATATATTAAAAACCAACACCAAAAAAACACCATTCCAGGTGGAATAACTTCATTAAAGATATAATCAGATTATATGAGCATTTCCAGGCACTCTCAATACTAACCTACTAGTTTTAGCTATAGAAAAGCTACTAGGTGACAAGTCATTATTTATTCATTTCTGGATTAATTCTGCAGACGCTTTGTTGGGAATTGTGCTGGAGTCTGTAAAGAAACTAGAAGTTTCAGCTACCATTTAAACTGGATGAAGTACCACAAGGATGTATGCATAAACCTGGTGTTTCCCTCCTTCACAGTTTATACTACACAAACCAGGACCTTTGTAGCCCACCAGATTGAGATCAAAATGCAGGTAAGTAAGAATCCAGAATAGTAATAGGTAATAAGTAAGAATCCTTTCTGAGTGAAGAAAACATTCCCTAACAGGCTGAGAACCTGGCTTTGGTAATATGTCCATAAAGGCGACCACAGTACTGGCTGACAGACTAGAGAATTTATCTAAAAATGACCGCTACAGAATTTCTTGTTCAAGATCAACAGTAGTGAAACATTTCAACACTGTTGTCATAAACATTTCATAACACGACTTTGGCATGAAACGTAGGCAGAATCGCCACTGTGTGACGAAGCGCTGCTCTGAATGCTTGTCTCAATTTGGAATTAAGTTCAAAAACAGGAAAAATAGAAATTCCATCTCTAATGAGGGAAGATATTTACAAAAAGTCACTTTCTGTAGAATAAATATTCCCAAATCCCAAGTTACTTCTGAGAATTTTTCTTTTAGATGCTTAAATGTATATGTTGTCAACTAACCCAGACTGATTTTTGTTGGAAGTAGCCATCCAATGCATTTAAGAAAAAGAACCACTCAAAAATTCTTACCTCAATGTACAAAGGTTCCCAATGGATCCTGTTTTCACAGACTCTCAGCCCATGAAGACACAGAGTGCATTAACAGGATAGCAAAAGGAAGCTCTTCAGATGCTGCTTGGCCCTGCAAGAAAACAAGAAGAAGAACAGAAAACAAGTGAGGTCAAAGAAGGTGCATTTAGGGGAGTGGAAACAAGGCAGAAATGAGATAAACCTAAAAGAGGATAAATATTCACAGGTAATGAGTACACTGTGCTATAAAAGACTAAAGGCTTTTGGTTAATAGCAAGTGCCTAGGAAAGGGTACAAGAAAGTGGCAAGCATGGGGTAATACTTTTATATGCTCCAGCAACACGCAAGTCTGACTCCCTCGGCGATACCTTTGTGTTTAACAGTCTTCGATGCAGCTTTTTTTTTCAATCATTTGTCTAATCATTTTTGATCTGTTTGTAAACTTAAAGAGTAACAGCATCCTATGACAAAGTTTCACATCCTGTACTGCATGAAATACTTTATCTTCTGCCTGCAACCTTAGCTTCATTTGATGCCTCCTTGCTCCTGTATTAGATGTGAATGTGCACACATCTCCCTCTCCGTTCTGTTTGCCACTCTTTTTTCTATTTTTTTCTAATAATTTTACAGTAATTCTTAAACTTCATTCAGCATTTTTTAGACACTAGGCAACAGTGAGCCACCATTTCCATAGAATCATCTAACCTAACACAGGCCCGGGATATCATTCCTAGGTAGTAATACCTTAGAAATCAGCATTGTACATGTAAAATTAAGGTTGTTTTCCCCAAATACATTATGATACATTTCCCTATGCTGAATTTCATTGTCATTTCCTCACGCATCATGGAGTGCAGGAATTCTTTTTCTAACCTTCTGCAAAGAGCTCTTACTACCTTGAATAACATCAGCAACCTTTGTCATCCCACTATTCACCACCCTTTCCAGGCATGGGCTCTAAGTGCAGCAGTCTTAATTGCAACCCAGAGTCCCACTGCGTTCTGGTGGTGATATTCTCCCACTGTCAGCCTCACTCTTCCATTCCCAGACTTTGTTTCCTAACATGGAAACAGGAGGGTTTTGTTTACACATGGGTTTCTTCTGATATCCCTACATGAAAGTGAGATTTATTTCAGAAAATTTAATGAGAGACCATGCAAAGGCCTTTCAAAAATCTAAGTCCTTCTTGATCAACCTGGTCAAAGAACTTTAACAATTTAGGAAGCTTTTACAAAGCCAGACTGATTCTTCATAAGCTTATCAGACGGATCAAGAGGACCCACAGTTCTGTACCTAATTACAGTGTTTACCAAATAGGAAAATTGAGGTGCAGCAAAATTAAATTGTATTCCAGTTCTTGTACATGCGTGATTAGGAAAGATGCAAGAGAGAAGTTAAGTTAGAAAATAAAAGGTTGGACTTCACTTAAGAACCATTAAAGTGAGTATTTGCTGATTACACCACTTTAGTCTCTAAATTGTAGCAAACTTCAAACTAGCTGCCCTCTGCAGCATTCCCCTTTCTCATCCCATCTGAAATTTTCATGAGAGTTTAGGCAAGGGATCATTTAAATACATGCTCATTTGGCTTTTCATCAGATTTTTTAGAAACAAGCTGTTATGAAAGCTGAACGAGTCCATGAGTTTCAGAACTGGTCAGGAATTTCTGGATGCCTCCATTTGTGATTAATAACACGAGATACGGTGAAAGAGCTTAGTGATATGTAACGCTCGGAGTGCATGCTGAACAGCAGGTCATTTTAATCTGGACAGTCAAGAATAAGTCACTCAAACTCACTAGTCACCTCTAAAAATTGTCACCTGACAAACGGAAATGTTACCACAGGCAGGTTAGCATGCTTGGCTTTTTTAATCACTATTTAAAGATGTTTTAAAATGATGAGCACTTCCCAGAGGGGGCAGGTACTGCAAGTAAAAGCCCTGACAATAAGATTGTTCCCATCACCCAAACACAGAGAAATTCAAGCAGCAGAAGAACTGGCATAAGCAGTGGACTGTCCTCTGTGTTGTTGATTTTTCCTACTGACACATTACACTATTAATGTAGGAAGACAGGAGACAAGAAACAGCCTTCATTAAGAAAAGATGGTGTTTAGGTTAACAGGGTTCATTTAGGCCTCTAGGAGTCTTTGTTACTGGAGGCAAATTATTATCCCTTAAATGGAGGGCAAACAATTGAGCCATAACTTGTGCTACAGAAACCTCCTATCGGTCACCTAGTCAGCTCTCCCATGTTCTCCTCAGGCATTGTCCTCTTTAAGGTTTGAGGGCATCTCTGCTGGTAATTTCGAGAATCAGCTCAACAGCTGGAAATACTTGGTGTATTGACTTCAACTATATCCCTGATACCATTCTCAAAGAGGAGTCTCCCGTCACCTGGAGGTGACACAGACATCGGCCCCTGCTCTGGACAGGACCTGTTTTCTTCCCTGCTGAGGTCAATAGCAGGGGTGATTGACTCCAACAGGAATTGAGTATCTCAACAAGCTTTAAATTTCTAAACTGTAAAATATATCATCCTGAGTTGAAAATGCCACAGTAAATATGGTTACAGCTACACGAACATTTCATGAAGAAGTTTGAAAGTCTGTCACAGCTCCCTATTTAGCTGGACTTCCATCGGAGTCTCTGGGAGCTTGGCTACAGAGGAGGCTGCAAAGCAGGGATGAATAATGAAACAAGCTCTTCTCCATCTATCAAACGCTATTTTCGGAAGCTCAGGATTCTTCCTTTAGTGCTCTCAGAGGAGAACTGGGTCAAAGTCCCACAGTGACAAGCCAGTAGGCAAGCAATCTGGGCAAGCAGGCTACCTTAGGCTTGTAAAATACATTTATGAAGAACAAGGCTGGTGTATAAGTCTAGGATTCATGGAACTGGAATTTAAATTACATTGTCAGAGCTTTCAGGCCTGATATGAGGTTAGCAAAGTGGCCTAGACGAAGGTAGCTTAAATTCCACCTGGGTTCTGAATCTGGTATTTTCTGAAGGTTGGCTCTCAGCCTTAAGAGGGATCGAGCCAAGAAAAAGTCCACCAGGCTTAGAAACTTGGATGAAATTATGCACACACAAGTTCTCAAAGTCTCTGTTCTTTCCACGGGAAACTGGGGAAGTGACCAACCTTTCAGTTGAAACTACTCCTTTCTTTTTCTTAGATAAACAACCAAAAGTCCAGCAGAAATAGAATGAAAATATTACACTAATAACACCTGAAAACATTGCTGAAACAGTGCCCAAATCCAAATAATTGCTGGCTCCTTTTCAGCAGTGTCATCTAGGAAAAAAATTATCTGTGACTTTCTGCTCATAATTTTGTACTTGATTTCAACTACCGGCGCAAAATTGGAAGCCAGCCCTTTGGACATTTGGCCCTTTAAATTTTTAGTCCAAACTCAAGCTCATGGAAATGTTAGTGCTCCTTCTGGAGCCTAAGTCCTGAAGTCATCTTCCTAGCCCCACCAGTCACCAGGACTGGGCAAAGGAGGTGGCTGATGTTTCACTAGCACTTTCTGCCAGAACCAAACTGGAGGGCTTTGAAAGCAAAATCCACACAGGCTGCAGACCTTCACCAGGACCAGCTTTCATCTCTGGGCTTTCTCAGTTAAGCCAGAGCAAACAACGAAAGCCAGAAAGAGCCAGTTTATGTTTTTATCTTCGGAACCCTTCTACTCCTATGCTGCCATGTGACTGTGGCCACCAAGAGGACACCAGCGCTGCAGGATGTCCCTGAGATCCCCATCGTGCTGCTCAGCAGAATTTTAAAGTTGCAGGAATCATGTGGGGAATCACACTCTGTTGTGAGTTAACGGTACATTTATTTTCACCATCCCATGCATACTTCAGATATTCCTTCCCATACCTTACTCCAGAAGAGAAAGAAGAAAGTAAGCTGGCCCACATGGAGAGGCTGATCATCTAGGACACCTGATGATGCATCTACCTTCAGCTTCCCACCTCATCCCTCTTCCAAATAGCATGTGCTTCCTCAGACACTGAGCAACAAACACCTTGTACTCTCAGAACATCCACGATAAATAAAAGATCTAGTCTAAGTGTTAGAGGCAAGCCTAGATGAGAAATAGTATGATTACCATTTTGGTAAAGAAAAAAAATCAAACAGAAATAGGCAAGGCAGTACATTTTTACAGTACACTCTTTTTTTGCAGTATTTACAGAATACATTTAAAATTCATCTGAAAATGTCTGTAGCAAGAAATGAAGTATTCAACATATATGCAGTGAGATAAATTAAGTATGATTCTGTGAAAGTACTCTGAAAGTCAGGAAGAAAGCTCTGTTTGTAAAGGTAGAATATCCTTTGTGGGTTTATTTTAAAAAATTACTTCTACTTGTCAAGAACAATTGCTCCCTTCTTTTAGTCTTCATTTATCTCCGAAGAAAATAAAATGAGCCAAACAGCAAAAAAAAGTCCCAAGTACAGTGAACAGCTGAGCCAGGGACAAATTATGTAAAACAGATTGATGGCTGTTGATGTACAGTGCTGCTATCAAATCCCAGTGCTGCAGCTCATATTTCATTTAAAGTCCCATCTCTTCTTTTCCAGAAAAAATGCAGTATTTACAGAAGAAGCTGATTTGCGAACGCTAGAGTTGCACTGAGGATCTAGATTCAATTTTTCCAGCCTGGCTTTTTGGTGAATGTTCTGAACTCTGACGACTGTAATCCAAATAAAACAAAAGTAAATGCTAGAGTAAACTAAATGCTGAAACTAAACAAGAATTTTTCAAGAAGTGATGCAGACTGGGCAATTTTTTTTGTCTTCAATTTTTTTCATAAAATAGTAAGGAAATAATGTTTGCTTCCTCTGCATCTCTGCCTTTACTAACTCCACTGGTCCAACAGCGTACATCTTCATCTGCTCTCCTGCAGGCTCTCCCCGTGCTTAATCCTCTATGGTAATCTCCCTTATAACAGGCCTCAGATGTTCTCTTCCTGCATTCATTTTTCCTCCCAGACTCTTGAAATCTTAATCTAAAGATTTTTAACTTCACATCTATTAAATACATTGACTGGTCCAAGGAGAATATAACTTTTTCCATCAATGTCTACTAAATATAAGAAAAATGCTAAATCAATTTTTAGATTTCTAATGGCTTGACAATTAGAGCAGCCACTTAAAACCCATCAGTTTTACTTGAAATATACGAAGTTTCCTCAGAAGCTGCAATAATCCTTTGTGCTTTCCTGTGCTTCCTATGGGGCATATCTGGAACACTATCAATACTGCAGGAATGGTATTTGGTTCAATCATGACAAAGCTAAAAGCCTGAAGTTGTGATTCCAGGCAATTTTTTGGACTTTCAGAGCAGGCACCAATCTGTCTAATAAACTAAGCACCCTTGAGAAGCAGATCAGGTACCTAGGTGCCTGAATATGTCCATCAGCTCCGAGGCTTAGGCATCCAACATTGAAAAGGGCTGAACAGCTCCACTCTTCCCCAGGGCACAGTGCTAATGCTGTGGCAAAGCCCAGGGTGTGTGAGAGACATCTCTACAGTTACTGCTGGTCATGGATGCAAAGGGCATCCTGCGGAGCTACTGCCTCCCAACTGTCACATGTGGAGCTGTTGGCAAGGCAGCTGCTCTGTGTGTCTCAGGTGAGTTCCCAAAGCTCCTCTACAGGTAGCTCAAGAGGCATATTAAAATGTGAGGTTTACATCCTTCAGTCTCTATAACTGGTGAGAATAGCTCTGTCCCAGCACCCAGCAGCACCCAACGGCACCTTCGCAAAGATGGGTCTCCATAGGGTCAGACCAGCAACAGTTGTGATGCCCACTCCTCCTTCACAATATCCAAGTCTTACACTCCTTTGTCTGTTTTCTCCTCTGTGCAGAGCAGAGAGAATAGGGGAATGTGGCCAAAACCTCCAGCAAATTCGGACAGTTTGTTGGCTGCCCAAAACACTCTCACCTTTCCAGGAACTGTCACAGAATTTTCAAGAGATGTTCCAAGACTCGGACTGATACGGCAATAACTAGAGAGACAAATGAGAACATGACCCAACTCTTATTTAATTTTACATCATTGTGCAAGGCTCTTGACTCTGCTGTCTCCATGACCTACTTTATCTATTGTTTATTTCTTTTTTTTTTTTTTTCTGGGAAATTGTTCATTAAGGATAAAAGCACCTGGCTTACAGTAACAGAGCACTGTGCAAAATATCTGTCATAAAGCAGAGAGAGGAACATTCATTAATACATCAGGCAGAGCAAATCCACAAAGAACTGAAGAACTGCACAGACATATCTCTAATATAATGCAGGCAAAGAAAATGTAAGGGCCAAAGTCTCTACTGGTGTAAAAGGCTAAACTCTACTGAGCTAATTGTGCCAACTTGGACCTGCAGAGAATTTGGATTTAGCAGTTTAGTCATTAGATACAGATGATACTAGAGTTACCAGGGTGACAGGGTTTTCTTTCTAGAAAAAGAAAAAAAAAGTAACTAGAAAAATCAGTATAAGCAGAAACAGATCTGAATAACTGCTGTATGTAAGTATGCTTCCTCTTCCTCCTCCTCCTAAGTTTGGCACATGGACCTTGTTTAACTCCTTTGTGAAAAAACTTTAACAAAGATCACAAAAGACAAAGTTTTTTGGCTAATTTTAGGCCTTCTCTCATTTCACAGACATGCTAATTAAACTTTTTTTCTCCACAAATTGAGAAGAATGCTTTTTTCCTCTGTAATTCCCCTCATCACTAATATCACACATGTACTAACTTCTAAGTGCTCTTCCTGAGCCCTCTCCATATCTTGCTTTCAGATGCACAGCACTCAAAAATAGAGTCAAGAGGAACAGTTCTCTAAGAGAGCCTTAATAACTGTTCTGCAGAGGCATAAACATTGGAGTTTGAAAGTTTTATATATATTTTTGAATTTAGTATAATGTAAGCTTAACACAAGCTTCCTCACTGTGTTCAGTTTAGCTGAGCAAATATCCCTTGCACATATCCTGCTGAACATGGCCAAACATGACAGAAGTTTAACCTCTTGGGAATAGCCACACAATTCAATGGCTGCCAGGAAACTTAACTGGGTTCCCCATTTTCTTCTCCAGAATCTTTTAGAAACAATCTCCAGCACAGTAAAGCACAGTGCAAATTCTGAGAGCCTTGTCTTGGTTAGCACCAAACTCGTGGTAATGTTCTGTTTGTAATCTTGGTCTCCTTTCTAGAGGGCAACATGAATGAAAGTCCCCCTAGGTCCTCACAGGCCATTCACTGTTTTCCATCAGCTGTAATTTGATAATTCCCAACGTCTTCAGGACATGATACCAGTTCCTTTTCCCCTCTTGCTACAGCATAGTCACTTCTCTGACCTTCTATCCATCTTCTAGTTCTTGTCTTACATGCTGCTGTCCAGGAAACCCTTTGAATAATCCTATTTAAAAAGATACGCAGATTTCTTCTGAAGATAACATCAACAGGCATTTCCCACTTCTTCTCCACCAAATTCACTTCAAGTAGGGGCTTCTCTGTTTGTTTAAACTCCAATTTTACTAACGCTGTCTCCAAGGGAGCCTGTGCGGTCTTTAAACTTCTAACCTGTTAACCAACATGTCAAACTTCTGGCACAAGTAAGAGTAAGGAGCTAGGACCAGAGCAGTCAGAAATACTGAAAATAATATTAAAGCTGACTTGAAAATTGTTTAAACAAACAAACAAAAAGACAGTAAGCCAGTTCTCAGTGCTTCAGAAAGGGCTTTTTATAGAAGACTGATTCTGTCCTTATGCTTATCCTCAGAAGGACTGGGTTGGGATATGCCTTTCAGAACTAATAACCTTCCAGCGAAAACAGGCACCAATATTGAAAATTACAGGAATTAGTTTAGTCCTGGAAAGCTATTTACACCTTACAAGTTAAAATCTTTACTAGTAACACATCACTTTATTACCATGAACTGAAAGTAAACTGAAATTTCATGCAACTGAATGGGCTAATTACATACACAGACACTGTGTAAAAACTAGGCTTTTCATATTCTTAAGTATAAGCAATTAAAGCTAAGAGTAACACTTTAGAATTATGTCATTGATCTAGATTCCTTTTCATTTCTCTGTGAAAGTAGTATACTTACATAAGACATATCTGATGTTGTTCCTGTTCCCCAAATCAGCATTTGTTCTAATTAAATATTCACCAGGTACCCCTTCTAAAATATTTTTGCCTTCACACGAAATTAAAGTTTTGAATGTTTGAAACTATCATTAACTTTGAAGAATTTATTAAAATCCCACTTTTCAAGTAAAAGTTATCGGGAGCTGTGGGAAATTCTGTATTAAGCTGGCCTACTAATTAAAACCAACTATCCTGTATTACTTCTACTGTTCAAATGCATCTGCCTACAGATCTAAAATCTTCTCAGAACGATTAAAATCAGGAGTAAAAAATCCCAAATCACTTTCCTCTTTCATGTGGAGCCAGACAGAACACACTTTTTCATATTTCAAAGTCCATTAAAACATCACCTTTGAAAACAGATGCACAATCAGGCCCAGAAGTGATTTATGCAAGTGAGATGCTGGGAACTGCCAGGAACTATTCATGTTCAAAGTACCCCCAGCAGGCTCAGTGAGGTCCAGTTTGCATCACATATAATTAGGATTTTTCAGGCTATAAAATCAATAATATAATTAGTAAATGGTATGTTATTTATCAGAATCTTGCTATGACTTGTCCTATCTTTGATCAAGCTGGGCTGACTGATTGCTAATGATATTTAATATTAATTAAGGAAAATAGAGATAATAAAAAGTTCTTTGGAGAATTACCTAATTATGTATCATAAAGAAGGAAATATGTCATATCTGTAGTTTAATGTTCATATTAATTACTCTTGGTTAGGATACCCAAAAAGGACGTGAGGATTACAAATCAGATTTAGTTGCACTTTTTTTCTGCTTTACAGAACTACTTTCTAAAGTTGGCACACCAGATGACCCAGTTTACTAATGAGCTCTCTCATTTCTAATAGCAAAGTCTACAGGTAAATTCTTCTTCTGCTATGGGACAGCACCAAACAAAGCAGAATATTTTACAAAATTCACTTTTCTTTTGCCACTGAATAGCTGACACTGAATCACCGAAATAAATAACCAAATCTGCAGAGATTAAGCAGGGTTTTCAAAAGAGTGAATATCCTCCCTAGCAAAGGACAATTACAATAGGTAAAAGTATTTCATAATCTCTTAGAAACACAATATTTTGCCATCAATTACTTTGATGATCCAAGACTAGGTACTGAGGAATAGTCAACTGAATAATATTTCAATTTGACATAATACATCTAGGTAGTTTTTTATGATTTTCCAGTATGCAGAAAAGGGGAAAAGGAAAATCTTCGTTATTAGAAGATGCTGTGAGATTCACCAAAAACATAGTATCAAGTTTAATATGCCCATTTCTAAACTAGAAAGGAAGAATAAAATAATCACATTAACACCACAGGGCAATTTCTGTAGTTAAGATGCTGTATCAATTAGCCCTCATTTCCCAATATATTCTGACCATAATCATACAGACTCTAAAGCTCTTAATATAAGCTACCTACTGTAAATGAACTCTTGAGTTCTAGGAGACTATTCAAATGCCTCCAGTTGTGTATGAGAAAAAAAATTCTCCAGAATCTGGGTATACAATCTCACTTCTAACAACTTTTCTGAATAAAAATGTTTAAGAAAGAAGCCATGCTTATATTATCTCACCTTTCTCTTTAATAAACATATAGAATTGTGTAATATTATCTGGAATTTGAAATATTCCTGGAGCAGGTCTGTTATTTTTTTCTGTGACAAGCCCTTGCTGGTCAGCGGCTCCCTACTGTCAGCATGGGCAGGGAACCCTGAACTTAGGAGTCAGCTAAGGTCTTCCCAGAATTAAATTTTTTCAGCAAGAGATATAGGGCGGGGAAGAGAAATCTTGTATCTCTAGCAATGTGGTTTAGCTTGAAAGATGAAGGGTGAAAGTGCTGAGAGCAGGATGTTGGCTAAATAGTGCCACTTGTGCTTGCCCCAGATGGGATGGAGCTGGCGGGCTGTTCAATGCAAAGTGATTAACGATTGCTCGCAATCAGCCTGAGAAATCAATTACCATTGAGTGACACAATAACTCCCTGAGAGCCCAGCACCCCCCAGCTGATGCTTCTCCATGGACACGTTTCTCCTCATGCTGCCATTTCTGGCGCTATAAGTGGTCTCATAAAAATAGTGGCCTTTATGACGTTCATGAATAACGTTCTCACGTGAGAGAGGTTTCTATCTCTTTTAGCCAAAATTCATTTTTTTGCTCATTCACATTCCACTCTTTCACCACTTTTTAGGACATCTAATAGAACTACGTAAGCACTATACAAGAAAAGCTGTCGCTTTTAAAAGCATGTTTAAGGATGATCCCATATCTCAGTTCAAAGGTATTGTAGACTACAGGGAAATCACAAGCACGAGGAGAGGAAAGGAGGTCTCTACGCTGGAAAATGACACATTTACTGCGAGTGTTGTGAGCTCTTTCTCTTGATTTCAGCTGCACCATTGCTGCCTGACCAGATCATTACTTAGTCACTATTTTTAGCTGTCCTTAATAAGTTTTTCCAAAAGCAAATTACTTTACTGACATAAAGTAATTAATGCTTTCAAACAACCCCCAATGCCCATTTCAACACATATTTTAGGACGCTGAACATGAAGAAAAGAGTGACAACAGAAATCTGTTTGCATATGATAGGCTTCTCTCTGCCTAATTGCCTTAGTAGGCTTCTCTGCATTTCTTTCCATTTAATGTTTGGGTTTTTTTTTTTTTTGAACAAAGGTGACAGGAGCAATATATATCATCCTGAAAGAAGTCTCCCTGGTTCCCTGTACAGTGGTACTGATGTCCTCCTCTGTCTACTGAAGATGTCCTAGAACATCATTAGCTCTTTATACTGGCACCTCACAGACATCCTGTAACCAGTGACCACAACTAGATCCCTCTTCTACCCTGTCACATTCAGATGATAAATCTTCAGCTTATAGCTAAGTTCTTGTTGCTGCTCCCTAGGTGCATGACTTTGCATTTGCCTTATTAAATTTCATGTTGCTACTCCAGTCCTCAAGGTCACTCTGTTCTTCCTGCATCACGATCCAGTCCTTCTTGGTACTTACAAGCTTAGTAGTCTCCTAAATAGAAATATAGGTATTTCTATCTCATCCTACAGAAAAAGGACAGTCAAGAACTTTGGTAACGCATGCTTTCCCAGAAGAAAAATCCCAAAACAAAATTAATTAATAAAACCTTACTCCAGTCTACACATAAACTGTCTACACAGGACCATGTATACTCATCTAACATAGCACTTAAATTCGGTAGACCAGATCTGAAAGAAGGCCTCAAGATTCAGTTACTGAGTTACCAAATACTTCTGGAACACATTTTTCCCTGTCATCACCAAATCTGTTCCTCTAGACAATGGAGATGTAAACGAAGTTCTGTTTTCATATTAATTGTAGGCGAAAGACTTCATATTTCTTCCCAAAGAATTAGATGCTCATAAATGAGCATATAAAAATGAAAGAAAGCTTGATAAATCTGGTTCTACATTGTACTATTATTTGCAATTTGCTTTAGCAAAAAACGTATTGGCACATACAACAAATAACAACTTTTGCACTAAAGATAGGGTTAGCATACATTACTGAAAAGTCTGCTTTGTAATTTGTTCTTCAGTATTCACATAAAAGCACCACACTCGGAGTATCAGTGACCACAAACACAAGCAGCACAGCATAGGCAAGCATGTGCTAGGAAACAAGATATCACTTGATGCATTTGAAATAAATGATAGCTTAAGTCTTACTAAAAGATAGCGCAACATCATAACTGTCAGAGCAATTTTCCACATCAGTAGTTTAACACCTGAACTATTGCTTATTTTTTTCAACAGAGCTGTTCCCAATTTCTATCTATTCTCCTCTGAATCAACATCAGTTCTGAGATGTGTCATAAACAATGTTTGCCTAAAAGAGCCAAATGTACCACTGAGGCGGCAACTTAATCAGGAAGGAGAATTTCCTTCAAAAAAAGAGAGAGAAAAAAAAGATTGGCTCAAATTTCTGTTTCATTTTCTGTAAACATCTGGGTTGTAAATAACTGTAGGCTTCATAGGCACTGTAATATTAAGCTGCCTCTGACTCTGTGTCATAAAGATTGAGTTATTAATTTTAATTTAATGCTACCATAATTTTCAGCTTTGCATACAAGTATAATCTTTAAAATCTGGTACCAGCTATCTTGGCAGTGTAGCAAGATTCTTATGTCTTCTGTTGTGCATGGGAACAACTGGCTAAGTATATTTACTTGCCAGGCATTTTTAAGGATTTGCTTATAGTTCAAAAGCTGTGCAAAAGAAATTTGATTTTCAATGAAAAAATATAAATTTAATAAATTAGTTTTGCAGATTTAGAACAGTTTATTTCCACTGTCTGACAAAACAAAAACAAAACCACATTGTGAGGTGTAAAGGAATCACTTATATTCATAGCTAGTCCTTCAAAAACCTATAGGGGAAGAGACTGAGAAATTATAAGCCATTAGTGAACGGGTTGTTGCTGACTTGTGTCCCTGGAAGCAGGGCAATGTGCAGCAGAGCTGGCTGCCCTGCAGGAAGGACCGTTGCTTGTACTTCACCTCTCAAACCTCTTGCAGGATCTTATCAACCTGCTGTTGGAGGGAAGACAAAATTGCACTATGACTTTTTGGAAAACACTCTTTAAGCAGTCCCCAGATATGAATCACACTGTTCTGCCCAAAGTCCTTCTTCAAGCTATTTTGATAGCTTGACACTTGTTTCCAGTCTCATGAAGCTGTCCTTGAAGAATCAATTGAACCAATATCACACCAGCAATTCAAGTGCCCTGTTACTGGGGAAGCAACGGGTGAAGGGGCAGCAGTGACCAGCTGACACCAGCTACCAAGTGCTGGCATCTCCCAGAAGATTCACACACAAGATGATCAAGTCCCAGTTTCTAGCAAAAATACTAGCAGCCATAAAGCCATCTTTAATAAAAGCAATGAAGGCCCCAATCAGTAATCAATCCCTTCAGGAAAAAAAAAAAAAATACAGGCCACTAGAGTTTCCGCAGCAGAGCTGCTCAGAGCCAGTGCCCAGATACTCTTGTTAGTCCCACGGAAACCTGCTCACCCTGAAACCTTGCAGCACGTGCATGCTGGCACAGAATCAGAAGGACACCATGTACTTATAGATTTGTTTGCAAAATATGATATAGAAGAGATATAGTAATAATATGTGTAACAGTTTGTTTTCTTTTACCCTTCTGATGAGGAGTCCCAAAGGGTACTGAAGACAGCATGTTGATATATAGGAACTATTTTCCTTTCTGATGTGGGTGGTAAGCCAGAGTTATTAGGCACCAGGCCAGCAGGAGGGAACAGCAACAACTGAATGAACGAGAGTGGAGGTAATTGTAACACTTATTTGAATTACAGGCAGATCACAAATGAACTCTTTTGCCACTTGTTTTCTCCTATGGGAAATCTGACTTTTCTGCCTTTAATTTAATCATGGAAAAAATATGTCAAATATTGATTATAACTAGAAACTACAGTCTTCTACAAGCATGTACACATTAACACTAGGGCGCAGATATGACCTGGAAGAAATGCACTATTTGACTTTCTTCTTCCTGATTCCCACTTCTACCTGCAAATTATCTTTATACAGAACAGTGTGTTCAAACTTGTAAACATCAGTTTTGCTGATGAAAAAGTCCACACGGGAATTTTTTAACACCATTAAATTTATGTTGCTTGTGAGGCTTAACATAACTAAGAGTCACTTCTTCCCACTATGAAAGCAGAATACTACCAAGCCTGTGTGGCAGTACTGTATATCAACATTGGTTTCAATTTATCGCAGGTTGCAATAATATTCCAGTAAAGTCTAACAGTAGGGAATTTTGCCAGGAAACACAAGTGAAAATCCTAAAATGGTATTGTTTGTCCATGGCCCTCTAGGAACACAAGGAAGGAAACATGTGACAGGCATCTGCAATGTCTTGTCTGCAGAGGCAAAAAATGAAATAAGTGTGTGGAAGAACCCTGTAACGGGACTTCTGCTGCTTCTCCCTTACCGGCCCAGCATCCATTTTCTCTGCCCTCAGTGTTTATCTCTTCCAATCACGTTGATGTCATATTTTGAGACTTGTCAGTACTCGAGAAAGTCAAGGAGCAGTTTCACTCGTCAATTTTAGAGAAATTCAAGGAGCAGCTTCACTTGTCCGAGAAAGTTTTCAAGATTTCAAAAATTTCCCATTCTAAATGGAAATGAAACTAACCGTTTTAGAGGGGAAATATCTTTGCCACACACCTCAATTCCTGAATAGCCCAATCACTGTGCAACTCAAGGAGGCAGAAGTTCAAATCCCTGACCTGCATCAAGAACAGGCATTTCAACTTGAGTCAAATATTGGCAATTTGAGATTAATGGTTTCTTAGTAATTTTAAACAGAAATTCATTGTGGTCAAAACGAGTATGTATGTTCTGACAAAAAAAAAAAAAAAAAAAAGACAGATTCAGTGAAATGACACCTTCTGGTTAAGAAAACATCTCTGTTCAGCTCTATTCATTTCCCATCAGGACTAGCCATTTTTCATCTCTGATTGTCCCTACACAGACTACTGCTGTCTTCAGTATCACACACCTAAATATGCTTATTTCCAAGGGAGCCCATGTAAGCTGAATTCATGATTAGAAGTATTTGGTGAAGTAAAAGGCCATTAATCTAAAGGTCCTTTAAAGCCTTTAAAATATTTCTTTAAAAGTGGTAAGCTGTGTTCTCTACAGCTTTCACAGTAAAATGTTTGATATTGGCTAGACCTAAATGCACATCCCTTATAAACACAGCACAAATGCTACAAACTATTTTGCTAGTCACTGACTGAAATGGGAACAGGATAAATTCTTGCTCTTGTCATGAAAACTCTGTTTAGTCAATGACTGGGGAGTCAGTCCCTCACCCTTCTGCACTTGTTGCCTGACACATCTCTGACAAAAGTTAATTCTGTGTCCCTTTCTTTCTTCCTACCAATTTTTCAGTGATAAGTGTCCTTCTGGCATATAAACCTGATACAATTATAGGCTCTCTAATGAAAAAACATTCTCCTTACAACCATCATTTCCAGTTATAGAGCACAAAACATCGTTTTCATGATGCTGTCACAGTTGGCAGATCATATGAAGATTTTTTGCTTTATTAATCAGAAAATCACAAGAGTTTCATACAAAAAAAAAGAGTTCATACAAAAAAAACCCAAGAGTTTCATACAAAATTCAAAGAAGGTTCAACCTTGTTTCCAGAGCCTTATTCTGTTAACCAAATAACAGCATGTGCTATCTCCTTGCTTTCACTGAAGATATTCAATGTCTTAACAGATTTAGTTAGATTGAGTCTAATTCTACAAAGCTATTCTGAGCTTCTATGCAACTTGTCTTTTTCTCCAAATCCAAAAGTAATCTACAGAGTCCTAAGACCTTTTTCCATATCCAAACGTGTTGCATTTTCCTACCAAACACACTGAGTATTAAAACCAGCCCCAAAATAACACTCCAAAGATAAAAAAACCCACTGAACATCTATAGTCATATATTCTGATTTTCTACAGGCGGCTGCTTGGCAGAAACTTCCTGGAATAACATTTTTCCCCCAACATCTCCAGGCACCTGCACTAGGAAGAAGCAGAGAAAGTTCCTGAATATTCTGCCCATGTTTTCAGCGTGAGGTACTAAGTAATGACACTGTTAGAGCGTTTAATGTTACTGCTTCACTGGTCCTCTAGCACATGTCCAGTCAATGCCTGACCAAAGAAGATAAATATATTTATAATACACAGCAAAGTGAATAACAAAGAGTTTATATAGTTGTCTCTGACAAACCTGACAAGCCGTAGCTGGCAGCTTTAATCGGCTCCCAGCTGAGCCTGGGAAATTGAAGGGAGCAGAGTGCTGACCTTTCTGATGAATTTCTGAGGAGAAGGTTAAAGTTTTGTTTACTTTTTTAATGGGAAGAGATATCAGTTTCTAAGACCTTTGGATAAAACTGAGATTTCTGAGCAAAAAGACTGTAAATCACTTTTAACAAAATAATTACTCATTTATCTAAGGCTGATTTTTCAAATAAAAGGATATGGACTAAGGATACATAGATGAAAAAGCCTATAAGGTCTAATGGCACAAATCCGTTTTGCCAGATGTCAAAAATGTGGTAGATAGGATTTCATGTCTGGAATGTGAAAAACACAGTATAACACAATTTAAATCTAATTTTTACAAGTCAGTAGTTTTCAATACTGCTAATTTTATATTGCAATGAGTATTCTGCTGCTACTTGTTTTGTAGAGGAAAAGTGTCATTTTTTAAGTGCATTTGTTTACCTAGTGCCAAAAAAGCGCAAATTCTTAAAGAATGGTTAATAATATGAATAGATATTTCAAAATAATCTCTGCTATCATTTTTAGAAGCAGCTGAATATCTGTACTCTGAAAATTAGCCCCCATTAGCACATCTAAGGATGAAGAGATCCGGAAACAGTTTTCAAATGTTTCACCTTGCAGCTTATAGCCCCTGCAGCCACTACCCAAACTGATGTGGCAGGAAACTTTGTTTTTCTAAGACACCAAAACCATTTTCTGATGAATAGTATCAGTAGCACAGAAATATTCTGCTCATATTGCTAGGTCAAAAGTCTACTCCATATGGATGGCTGATACAGACCTTGCAAGAGTTTAGGAAGGTCGATGATTTTAAAATCAAGACCAAAGCAAGTTTTGTAGTAAACAAACTGCAAACCTTTTGCTTTTTTATAACCTAATTTACCGATCACTTTCTGTCCCCTAACTTTACAAAAAAATAATCCATAGCTTTAAATCTCCCCCCACATACACACTCCCACATCTCTGAAGATGTTTGCTGAACTAGGCATCATATAAGCCACTGTACCATTTTTCAAACAGCTCTGAAGAAACTCAAGTATCGATTTTTGCCAGAAGAGTTTATGATACACCCGGATGTCCATCAAGACACTTGTACAAGGCAAATAGTTTCATGTTTTAGCTTGCTTTTTTTCCATTTTCCCTGTTCTATTTCAACCTCTTCTGCTTGGTATCAGAGGCAGACATTGAAATTTGGCCATAGCTTTCCAATTTACACTCATTGTTCATGTAGCATTACAAAGCTCTTCTCCTTAACATCAGTTCAACTGTTCAATTAAGTCCTCAATTTACTAGGAAGGTGATAAACAACCTAACTGCCATAGGAATTCTTCCATGATCAACCTAATGGAAAGACGTGGTCTCTAGTTGCACCTTTCTATTCTTCCCAATGTGGTTGAGGCATCTGACAACGGCAAGGGAATTCTGCTCCTTTTTGAGATTAGGTTATGCTACATCCTTGCAATGAGGGGAAATGAGGATCAGGAGGTAACAAGAACTAAAGCATGATTCTTGCTGGGCCCAGAGAAAAGCACAGTTTCCTCAGCAGCAGAAAACACGAGCAAACTGTATCTTACTCTGGGTATAAGGCAATCCCCAGATTATTAGAAGTTTTTTATAAACTGTGATGGAAGATAATTCTGTACCTCTGACAGTTCTCTCCTGCTTGCTGGTACAAGGACCAGCTAAACAAATTCATGGGAAACATAAAAGGTGCATTAAGAAAAAGTAAATATTTCTTCTACCACGAAATTAGTATGTTGCCATTGTAGTTATATATTCTCATTTAGCAGAGTTACACTCATGAATGTATACAAATGGCAATATTTTTAATATCATTGTGGGACACTGTTCCCACTACTTAAAACATACTAAAAATCAACAAGTTAATTTTACACTAATAAATCTTTTCCTTGAGTGGGAGTTAGGGAATACAATGAAGATTCTGCACAAGTCTGAAAGAATCTAGGTCCAAAAATAGAAAGTCAGGAGAATTGGAGCTTTTCTTAAGCAGATGAAACTTATGACAGTCACTATCACTGTGGTAATAGGGTACCTGTTAAAGTGCAAAAATTACAGGAATACAATGGGATAAAAATGCTTCAGACACGCCTTTGCTGTTGAGTTATGAGTCAAATTTATATGAATGTTTGATCTACATTTTCTAGACCATTCAGCCGTTATTTCTTTGTCATACCCCACCTTATTAATTTCCTTTCTAAGGTAAAAACAATCTCTAGCTCCTCAACCTTCCTTAAGAAGAGAGAAAATACATTGAAAAGATGCTTTCAGGTTTGAAATATTTGGGCCTTTATTCCTCCTTAATTTTGTAATGCTGCCCACATCTCCAAAACCCTGCAACATTTCAGAACTTTATTTAAAAATCAATTTAGAACAGATTTTAAATAAAATCTTCCATTTAAAATACACTCACATGAAAAGAGGCTTAATTTAAGTAGGCTTTTAAGAGTATTAGAACCACTCCTAAATCATAACCTCACACAATAGCTGGCTAAGGATGTGAGTTAGCTTCTTGGATCAGTTCAAAGCTATACCAGCTCGAGTAGAATAACACTGATTCAGCCGAGCTAAAGATCCAAGCAAAGTGCCTTCGCTGGGAGGAATACACCTGGAAAAGTTGTAGTCATCAAATAGTCTCACACATCAATACGTTACTGTTGTCCACAGCTTCAGACTGGAGTTACCTCCCTGGCTGGAGGTAGAGAAATCAGAATCAGCCTCCTGAATCCAAACGTGTGACGTACAGGCCACCTCGTTTTGTGCATGGTGAGTATATTATATACATCACTTTAGCGACACACTCAGGGAACAGAACTAGTAAAATATTTCCTCAGGGTAAAATATAGCTCCCTGGAGTCATAAAGCCTAAAGCAAAAGGTTATTTTACCTACGACATATGCTGTGTGGTTTATTATTCTTGGGGGAGAGGGAGGAGAGCCCTGAAGGTGTTGTGCTAATAGGCCAATATTCCACTACCCAGAATTTCATCCATCCTACCTGCCCTTCACTCGGTCTGGGCGCAAAACTTCATTACTGACACTGACGGGTAGACAGAGATTGGAAATGGAGAAGTCAGGATACCAGTGCAGAAATACCTCATGTTTAGTGAGCAGAGAGGAATGATGGTTGTGGATAATTATCTGCAATTATTTATCTGAGATAATCTCTCAGATAAAACACTCCACATTTTAAAAAGCCTTCAGTGAGATTCCAGGTGGTAGAAATTACTTCAGAAGAGCCTAAAGTTAAACAAGCTGAAGATCTGTCATTCTTATTTAGGTCTTCATGCAAAGCCCAAGACTTTGACCCAAAGACATAAAGCTTTCTGCACCAAACCCAGAAGGCCCTAGAAGTCTTGGCCTGTTCTTTCCATTTATAGCAGTTTTAGAGCATTTCATCAGAAATCAGCAGTGAATAAAATGCTGCCATTCCTCAGGATTTCACTTTTGCACACAGCAACGTGCAGGTTCTCTGTTGAATTGCATCACTGGAAGGTGCAGGAAAAGCAGTCAGTGGCCTTGCCCTATAGGGAGCAGAAGAGAAAAGAGCTGCCCAGTTTCTCAGGGCACTCTGCTCATAAGCTGTGGTTGAGTGTCTTATAGTACTTGCTGCAATCTTCCTAGAGGCAGCTAAAAAGGGCTTATTTCTACTTGAAGATCACAAGCAACAATGAAGAAGAAGGGTCACACAGGAGTCAACTGAGAAGAAATAAAAAAGATTAAGAAAGAGAATATTAAAATAGAATATTTATGGAAATGTTCTGACAAGAACATCTAAAAATGGATAGTAACTTTCTAGAAGTAAAGAAGTACAGTCACCATGACAAAACATTAGAAAATTCTGCACAGAAGAAGCCCACACGGTCCATAAAGGGTCAATGAGGATAATATTTTCCCATTATCTAAAACTTCTGTATAGATGAGCACTCAGGATCCCAGGCTGAGCTGATAATCTGTGGTCCTAAACATTGTAGAAGCATGTATGAGCAGAAGCTAATATCTGTATCTTTCCAGTGGGAAAAAATAAAACTAAAAAAATGGAATCTTTATATATTCTTTTACTACACCTAAACTTAAAGAACTGTAAAATTTGCATTGGTGTTACCAATTTTACAAAATTCAGTTAAGGGCAGAGGAAGAATAAAAGCTCAAATACTCCAACCTTGTGTCTTTTTAATATATTTTCAACCTTTCTTAGTAATGACTGATTGCCTTTAAATCTAACAGAAGTGGATTCAGCTTCTTATGCGTGTGCATATAAAGAAGTAATGAAAGACTTCTTTCTTTGTCTAACCTGAGATTTACACACTACATTTTGGAGAGCTTTTCACAGAGGGTCATTTGAATCTCTAAAGGCAGTAATTACAATGAAGGCAGTAAACAGGAAAACAATTACAAATGCTAAAAGAAGGGAGAAGCTGAAGTACAGAATGACTTAAGACAGCATTTGAGAGTTGAATTAGTAGCTAATCCAGGTGTGTAGGCTTAGCTAGGACAAATTGCATTCATATCTTCCCTTCTTTACCCAGTAACACTCCCTTTCCTAGAATGCTCAGCATTACTACGCAGAGCCTTTCCTTAGGAGGAGATGCTGAAGTGAGAGGCTCAGGTCTGTTCTCAGCCAGCTCACGATCAATGGATTTATTTCTGCTTCTCATTATTATTTATATGGTGTAGTATGCAAGGCCGAGTGAGGGATGGAGAACTCTTGTGCTATGCAGTAAGCACAAGCACTCAAACCCAGAAAATTCCTCTTTGTCCAATTAATATCAGTATGTCTTACTTCAAACGACTAACTCTGTGTTTACACCTACAGAACAGAGATAAATGTCTTTCTGCTTTGGTGATTTTAACAAGATCATTCTATTCTCCTTTGTCCAGTTCCAAGGAATGCAAATTTCAGTTGCAGAGGAAATTAAAAAAAGAAAAAAAGAAAAGAAAAAAAAAAAGCAGGACCAAACCGCATAGCTTAGATGCTTCCTCAGCTTGTTATATCCTCTTTCAATATCCATGAGCAACTGAGGGCAACTCAATGCCACAGAAACAAGAATGCTGATCTCCTATACGTGCTATTGTGAATATGCAGCACTGAAAGCAAGGACATCTTCAGCTCTCAGAGCATTTTTTTTGTTGAAATATCATTCCTCACTGTTTGGAATGAAACCCATTATTACCAATTAACCTGCTGTGAACCCATATCACTGGCTGAATTGAGCATAATTATTCATCCATAGTAATAGCTAAAGTAAATTCTGGCAATCTCAGCTAACATTGACTTCTCCTTTGGGAAAATTTTCAAAGATGCCATGTCCTTGGTAATGTTTTTAAAACCTTTTTTTTGTGTTAAGCTGTTATAGAAATTGTATCATTACGAGTCATTTCTTATTCTGTAATGTTCTGTTTTCTTTTTTTCTTATATAAACATCTATAACTATCTCTATTATCAACTAAAAAATTACCTCCACGTCTTAAGAAAACTGATTTTTCTAAAATGATAGTCCAAGTTGGTTGTCTAAAAATAAATTTTTAAATTAGTTGTTACTTTTCATAGCTTTTTAACCACACAGTCTGATGAACCACAGCCCTGTGAGCAAATGCTTGCATAAATCTTGCTTTGAATTTATTTCAGGTTGTCAAATGTAATTTACTAAGAGAACATCTGCCAAAAAAGAATCCAGAGGCAAACCTAAGTTGTCATCTTAATTTAAGTGTGGTTCCTTTTTGTTAATCTTTCTACATAAAAGGTTGTAAAATAGTGCCTGAAAGATGCAGTCCTCTTTCCCAATAAAAAAGCAGAGGTAGAAAAAACAGAATGAAGACAGACTGTTTCTCTAGCTGAGGAAACATGTGCTCAAGACATTTAAATAAATATTCACTTCCTCCCTGAAAACTGCATTCTTCTGTTTATTCTTGGGCCATGCGCAATGTGGGAAATGAACAACCTGAACACTGAAGATGAGGAGCAGCAAAACATCTGTGTTAGCTCAGCCTGAGAATGCTGCAGGACAGGTATTTGGAAGGGTGAGCAGTACCTCGTGGGATAACTCAGCTGGCTGCTGGGTCTATCATGTCCGGTCCACGCTGTACTGCTACTGTGAAATAAATTTCATTAATCACAGACTGAATTCTGGCTCTCAGTGAAAAACTGTTTTACTTTCACAATCAAGAAAGTGAATTACTAAACCATGTCAAAAGCTTCTTTGGATCTTTTGCAGTGTTTCCTCCTCTCATCTCAGTGAGTTTGTTGTTCTTGCCTTCAGGACTGAAGCAAACAGCTATTGCCCCCTTCATTTATTTATTTTCCTCATATGGATTACTGTTCCTTCCACATTATCAGTTTCCCAGTTGTCCATCTTAACTGCTGTGTTTTCTTCATTCTCTTCTTCTGTTCAGATCAGCCAGGGCTGATCTACCAGAAATAGTTCTACCACTGCTCTTTTAAAATTTGAAGACCAAGGCAACTTGTAACAGTGAGGAAAAGCTCCAAGCACAAACCTGTAGCAAACAGCAACGGGGCAATTACACACATACGAACCGATTGATACTTGAAATGTGAGCACCAAGCGGCTTGTGCACAGTAACACAAGCATTTCAGCCGTGGATCAGTGTTGGGCTGAGTTGAAGTGTCACTAAGATTTATGTTGCATACTTGCAGCTTTTCAAAGCAGCAGCAGCTTCATTTGCCACACAGTAATCTGTCCATATGTCCAAGGCCTGGACAGTTGATTGGAGTGAGGCTGGGCTTGCCACTGAACGTGCACTTCAACAACTAAAACTGGCAACCCATGGAATTCACACAAACCTCAAGTGCATAAAATATTCCAGCTGTTGCTAATCACCACCAGAACAACAGAAGTATGTTGCCTCCTTGTTTTCTGTGTTGTTTTCCAGCACTCAGCTTTCTTCCACAGTTATGCAACAGCTACCACTCAAAACGGCTAATATTACTAGACAGAATAATACATGTAAACTGAAAAACCACAAACAAATTTGACAGCTCTGATGGAAAATCCACTACCACACCCCACTGCATTCAGATGATACAAATTTAAAGGGAAATAATTATACTCCAAAGTAGGTGACTAAATAGTATTTAACGTGATGTTCCTACTATTATGTCACTCTGGTGCTGATGAGGATATGCAAATTTTTGTTAGCTAAACATACCATATGTGACAAAATAGGTGGAATAAAAAAGGCTTGCTCAATTCATATATACCATATTTTCCTCTTGCCCTGTACTCTGCATGTTATTTAGTGTGTTTAGTTATTTCTTGTGAAGGTAAGATCTCTGTTATGCTATTAAGCATAGCCAAGCCCCCCAACTCACTACAAGATCCCCCACAAAGTCCTCCTCCCCTCAAATTAACCCAAAGGACCCATTTACAAATTTAGAATTCGAGAACTGTCTGAAGGATGGCCTGCAAATCAGGAATGTGCATATTGTGCATGGCTAATTAAAACCTAATTAATTAGCAAGCACCTACGCCTGACCTGTGCATACTGCTGAGGTAGCTGTGTGCACAACTGGGCTACCAGGCTCTCTGCTCAGCTTGTACTTGTGTCTACAGCTAAACTGGAAAATGTCCATGAGTCCCAAAGCCATATCAGAAGATGCAAATTTGAAGGTGGGCAAAAGCTGCTGCCTACAAAGCTCAACTCCTTAGCTCAGCCTCAGTAAGCCTGTACTTTCAGGTCCCAAGGCCATTCTTTTGGTCTTTAAAGGGGCCAACAGACATATTTCTTTGGTATTCAAGCAGCTCATTTTTTCTGGATATGAGTTGGGTCTCTTTTTTGGACACAGTACCATTTTATACCCTATCTGTATATCTTCTAAGGACAGACTTTTACCAACAACATCATAAATCCCTGGAAAAATACGTGCTGTTCAAGATCTCAAATTCCAGTGGTCTAAATGCTGGAGCTAGGCAATTGGAAGCACAGTCACTCTGGTTTTAGCTAGATTAATAAGTACCTCTCTATAGCTTTAGCACTTTGCATACATTAAAAGACAATATTCTACACAACCAATTAAGATCTTATCATATTAACTGAACTGCCATTATAACGTTACCACAAACCATCTAAGTAATCACTATATGATAACTCCCTAGAACCAAGTTCACTGACCTACCAGATGCCTGCAGGAAAGGTAGGTTTGGCAGTATGCCTTGAAAATGGAGATTCTGGCAGGCAATTCCTAAAGCAAGGGACCTTTTCCACCTAAACAGGAATTCTCCAACATCGAATGTGAGGAAAACCAACAGCTTTTCTTTCTGAAAAAGCTTTTTAAGATTAAATATTATCTAGAGACTAAAATTTATTACAAGAAACCAGAAAGAGAAGCAAGAAAAAGATGAAGTTGCTTCATTTTGTATCCACATAATTATCCATCATCTGAGCTCAAATGCAAGGATGCTTTATAGTCCAAGGATGCAGGTTTTCATTTAGGATGGGGAAAAGTCTGGTACAAGCCACAGATCTGAATCACAGTGCACTACAAGTTAAAGCCAACAGCTTCAGCAACACCTTGTCAAGTACTGACAGTAACTGCAGAGCATCACACCATCCTGCAACATGAATACAGGTGCAGTATAGCTCAGGAAGCAAACAGGTTTTTTTCTTTTTAACTCTTTCTAAATAGTTCTGCACTCTCGCAGCACCCTGTGGAGCTCACCACCTGAATTTAGTGGTAAAACCAAACTTCAGGGAAAACTGAGACCAACTCAGCATACAAAAAAATCACAGAATCTTTAAGGTTGGAAGGGACCTCTAGAGATCATTTAGTCCAACCCCTACTCTTTGAAACTGCATATAAGCAACAGACACACCTTGATTCTATGCGATATTCCCTACAACATCACAGCAAAACTACATCAGGTGAAATACTTAATCTAAATTACTTTAATTTTTGGCACCACTAAATAATATCTTAAAAAAATACCGGAAGGCTCCCCTTCTTGCACTGGGAAAACAACCCAGTTGATAGCTTGAGGGTTGCAAACAGTTTCTTATGGTTGTCTTGCCGTGCACTGAGTTCCTGGGAAGACTCATGGAAAAAGAGACAGTCTTGACTAGCAAATATTTCTCAAGACTGCCAACTTGCAAATTTTCTATAAAAATCCACTGTAGCAAATATGTCACCAGCTTCGCTCAGTTTTACCTCAACTACATGTGCAAAAGGCGCTGGTTTTTTGTGTGTTCAATCACTGTTACTAACTGCAATGTTTATGTCCACCTAAAAGTGTTCAAGAAAGCTACCATTTGTCTGGTACCACAGTCAAGTGTAAAGATCTTTTGAATGTCATTGACCTTCCCATTGGTCATATCCCAGCTTGCTTGTTGTTTTCTGGCTTTTATATTACGCTTAAAATGGCTATTAGTTGAATTCTCATGCGGTACAAAATCTCTCATGATAGTCAAAAGCTGTTTAATTCGCAATCTCGTGTCTCAGCCATTGATTTCAGCTCAAGCACTCCTGCTGAATAAGCTCCTCTACTACCAACATGACACATAGGAGACTTCACCAATAACAGATGGATAACACTAAGATCTATAAGGTCACAGTAAGAATAATACTACCCTGTGGTGCAAATCTCCGTTTTCTATGACTTTAAGACCACGCTACTCCCGACAACCTTTACTCAAAGCTATAAATGTACAGGTTGGTCAGTGCAACATCTGTGGGCCTCCTCATTACAGACTTCCATGTGGAAAAAGGTAGTTTTACTAACACTCCAAGTTAATTACACCTTTTTTTTTTTTTCTTAATGCATACACATGGTAAATCCAGTAGCATTGAACAGAACACAACTCTAATTCATCTCCATTGTCATAAACTATGACATCAAAACTCAAGACGTTTAGAAGGAGCAAAAAAAGGCTTGAGACTGAAGAAAAGCCTAGAGCTATATAACTATGTTCTTCTTGAAACAGATAATTTTTTGGGAGTGACCTCTCAACTGACACCAGTGATAGGATAAATGCTTGACATTTCAAGAGAAAGTGCAATGAGTAGCTGAAACGGTAAGTCTAACTATTAGTACATTACGTGAATTGTAAGGAAACTTGAATTGAGCGGTTCCTTAAAGTCAGTGTCGCACCTACAATCCGTAATATAGATTACAGGTTACAGTTATGTTCCAGCAAAGCTTGTATTTCATTTTGTGTGGATTCTCCTTGGACGTCATGCATGCATTCAGCAGGCATTCACCATTTAACCTGCTGGTCAATCCTTCTTCCCCTGTTTCACTCAATAATTTGTGCCTCACTCCCAAAGAGACATAAAAGCCAAGTCCTGACCTTGCTGTGGCTGGTGCAGGAGCTAGGGTAGGGGCCATGCAAACATGTCCTCTGTGGAAGAAACCAGGCAAGCAGACAGCACGAGGGTAAAGATGTAAACAGAGCGCACAACAGTCCTTGCCACAATGCAGTCATTACTCTTCACTTGCCTAAAATTCTGCAAGAATACATTACCGTAGTTTTCTTCAGCTCTTCAGTATCCCAATACCACAGAGTTTGGGGAGACAGTAACTTATGCAGAAAATTTTGTTATTTATTTGTAGCTATAGAAACATTTGTAAATACTACCTAATTGCAGCATGAGCTGTGATTCAATTAGATACTAAAATATATGCCAAAATACAAGCACTTGAGTAGGTCCAAGGAATCTATTTTATGCTAGGCATGTGCATGACAGCTACGCTGAATCCAGCCCAAAAGCAGAAATTCTATTTAAGTTCTGATTATTTCTATTCCAGCAATATGCTGCATCTCCTGCTTCTCAAAAGATATTCTTATTTTTATTAAATCAAAATTTATGGTGCTGAGGAGTTAAAGGGAGAATCTTTATTTCAGATGCCACCAACAAGAATATGGGTTTTTCACTTTTAAGAATCTCTCCTTTAGGAGGAAGAGATTTGACATATCAAATATAGACCAACTCTTCCCTCTGAACACAGCAGATACTAGTAAACACTACTTAGACAGTCAGCTAACACTTGTGATGATGATGGATAAAAAGTTCGAAAGCTTCTTGCTGGGAGCAAGAGCTTCCAACAAGAGCACAGAAAAAACATCTGTTGAGCTTGGTATTTTTTCACTAAGAACTACCACTTTGGATTTTTTCCCTTCCCCCCTTAATTTTTTCAGTTTCATAAATCAGAAAGTGTTACACTAATAAAAAAGCAGCAAGCAATCAGTCAGAGCAAACTAATTGCTGTTGCTATTTCAAAGAACCTCTTTTTAAATGGCTAAGCTGTTTTGCTTTAAAGTAGCTATTGTATATATGCATTAATTAATTTCCTAAGGATTTTTATTACATCTCCATGACACAGTCTAATTATCTGATATTACCTTTTTCTATGCATATAAGAACAACATTGCGACAGCACGCACTTTGATCGCACTCAAAGACTCTGCAAACTGTGAAACCAACAGACTCAAGGTCTGACTTAGATGCCAGATGCTAGTAAACCCTCATACAAAATCTTTTCATTGCAAAGGGGTACCAGAGAGAATCTGTCAAGTGTTGCCCAACTTCTACATATTTCACACTCCTTCAAAGATGCAGAGAAGAAGAAATAGTGAGAGGGAGCAAGAGAACGGACACGATATTTCACCCGACATATCCCTTCTGAAGTGAAAAATGTAAACACTGTCTCCTTCCTCTGGTCACCAGGAAGAACGAAAACAGAGCCAGCTGGCAGCCTCTTACTCTCTTCTTCTCAGTCATGTTTAAAATGCTTTTTGGTAAGTCTGAACACTGTATCACTGGAGTGATGTTGCACCAGGTTGTTCTCTCATCCAGGTCTGGCAGCTGGCAGTGTAACGTTACAACCAGGACACTGGACACATCAGTTTTCCTCACAACCCTCGAAGGAGAGTTTTCGCAAAGAACAGAGATGCTCGAAACATAAAAGCAGCCTGATACCAGAAAAGAACCAAATAAATGTAACCCATAATATGCAGTCGGAATTTGACATTAAGTATTAACTTAATAAGGTATTAAATATTTACTTAATTAAGTCGCTGCAGGACTAGATCTATGTATCTGGGCAGGTTTCAGTGGATTATAGCTATTAAATACAAGCCTTCAAACTAACCTCAAAGAGCATTTAGCTTGCCTTATGTCAAATCATCAGGATCCTGGGTATATATAGAGATATTCAACACTGCAAACACAATCTATTTGCTTTGGAGTAGAAACCAAGCCACAAATGAACATTCCACTTTTGGCCTAAGTGTTACCAGACACTGAGTTTGTGTGGGTACGACTCAAACAAAATACTGTACAGCATATGGAATATAACCTGGGGGAGGGAGAGTTGGAGAGACAGCAAATGAAAGTCTAATCTGTGCTGCAAACAACTCCCATTAATGGGAAACCAGGTAATATCACAGCAAAAGAGACTGCACTCCAAGAGTGGCTGCTGCTGCCCACTGCCATCCACTCCTCCGCAGTGCCTGTTGTGCTGGGTAGCAGCACAACCTTCTAACTGCTCCAGGATCGTGCCAGAGATTGGCTTTAGGGCGAGCTTGGCATCATTACTAGCTGAGAAACACACAAATATTCAAACATCTGCTTGGGCTTCTTGGCTCTATCTTACAGCTTCAAGAACTTTTATATCCAGCAGACAAGCAAATAGCCCCAGTCCAACAACGCAAAGCCATTTCTCAGATATTGGAGTTCTGTACCTCCTTCTCCTGGCAACTAATTCAAGGAGATGTGTAGACCCTGGGGGGCTCTTTATATATAGTCAGGAGACTATGGTCATGTATTGCAGGGGCCTGGGTGGTAGGGTTGTCGCCGAGGCACCTATGCACACATGAATACACACACTCAGGTCAGTTCTCTATTTCAAAAATACTTGTTAAAAAATGAAGGCTCAAATCCTCCAGATACAGACCACCCTTAGAAGTGTTCTTCCATTCTGCAGAGGTAAGAAGCATAGCTCAGGATGGGTTGTAAAACACAGGAAAAAAAAAAAAAAAGGAAAGAAAAAAGGAATATGAATTGTACATCGTTTGTACATATCATCTTTCTGTACTCTCATACACTTGGCATTGGCATGTGTCCTCTGTCAGAGAAAAGGCTATAGAGTGAAAATGTGACAGCAATAAACCATCGCGGCACTTGAGAGAAACTGCAGGAAATTTCCATTCTATTGATTCTCTCTGGACATCAATGACACACTAGGTTTATTTGGAAAACTAAATTCTAGACCATGTTGTCACATGAAGATGCTCTAGTTAAGCTGTCTGAGTGACTAAAATTTAATTACATTTATTATGACACTCTAAAATAAAGTAAGGAAACATTTGTTCAAAGTTAGATAAGCATACAAACACTTCAGCGTCACCATTAGTCAGTGTAGCACACAGGTAAAAATCTTCCTGAAATAAAAAGGTGTACTCTTTTCTATGGTTCATAAAGTTTCATTACAATTGTTAACAAAGCTATAATATTATTTATCGTTAAAAAATAAACTTGAGATTGGCTAAGTTAGAATTCTGTAAAAGTGCTAGAATTTGAGCACTTAACTCATACAGCAACTTCAAATTTTGTGCAACACATTTTGAAAAATTCCTCAGGAAAAAAAAGAAACATGGCTATTAAAAAAATCATTATGTAGAAATAGGTTTTCAATGCTTTCTTGCTGTAATATGAACCTTCCGACAATAATAAAATTCAGATATTAAATTGCTTCCTTTCTGAATGCACATTGCCGCTTAAGTAATTTTTGCTGACAACAGAGGCTCCAAGGAACTTTCATGAAAGTTATTTTGAATGAAGACAATTCTTACAGAGCTCTTTCTATCCTTGCTTATAAATAAGGCAACACTGGCAGACATAGTGGGTGTATCAGCAGTATTTGACAAAAGTGCCTGGACTCCCTTGAGTGGAGAAATGTCATTATGGCACAGGAGAAAATCATTATCTGATCTATAAATGATTATCCAGTGGTGGGATTTCATCACTCTGTTCTCCAGTGTTGCAAAATCTATGTTTTAAGAGAGTCTCCTTCAAAGTATGCTCCAGGAAGCAGAATCAGCCTGTCTTCTACACACGCAGCTTCAACAGGCACCTTTCAAACAGCAGGGCTGTCCTGCTGCTACCAGGAACACAAGATTGGTGCCTCAGTCCTATAAAACCTGCTCCAAAACACTGCAAGAAGTGGACTACTGCTAAGCCCTGAATCATTATTCTTCATTGTAAAGCTTTGTTCCTACCCTGCTATAAATAGACCAGTTTTCTAACTCTGAAATTTTCGGCTATACATTTTTAATAAAATAGCAGAATTCCCTTTCTTCTGAAGTCTGCTCAAAATATTTATTTGATTCTTCAGACTCCTGAACATTAAAAACATTTTTCCTACTTTTGTTCAGTTTCTCAGTTACTGCTTTGGTCATTATAGGAAGGGCTATATAAAGTACAGCAACATCTTTCTAATCCAGCTCTGCACAAGACTGTACTAATTGGCTAGGAGAGTGCTCACTCAATCTTAAAAACATGAGCAAGTCACATCTCTCTCAGAGGAGTGTGTGTGCAAACCTCTTCTGCTCTCCTGGTACCATTGCAAAGCTCTTCAAAAAACACACCTCTAAACTTGGCACACAGTTGATGATTCCCAGGAATACCTACAGGTGCTCTTCAGGAAGCACCATGCATTCAAATTCTACATTTCTTTATCTGGCTAAATATGGCAAAGTTAGGTAAGAATATATTAAAGATGACATATAATTCAAAGCCCTAATCTTTCAATAAAAATTGCTCAAGAAGAATGAGCCGTTTAAATGGATTATTTTAAAGAAAAAAGGCTTAACACTGTGTTATGATAAATCTGTATTTCAATGGCAGATGTCCTGTGCTTTAATAATAATGTTATCTAGCTTCTATAAGTACTAGGTGCAACCTTGCCTCTTTTCAAGTATGTATGAACAGATATAATTTCTACCTCAAGGAATTTGTCTTGTAATTCAGAATGGAATTATAGTACAAGGAAACATGGAAGACCAGGCGGTAAAATGTGAAGGATGTGCATTTTACTCAGAAAAACATCAAAATGAATGTTGAGAGGTACTTGACACTGTTCTTTGAAGAGGAAGAGGCCCGTACTTAAAACAAATGGGGTGATCTTTGTAATAAAACAATATGAACATTTAAGTGTTTGGCAAAAGAAAAGTTTATATATTAGGTGTCTCAAAAAAAAGAAGTTATTTTAGTCACTTTTGTTACCCATAACTGAAGATGACTAGCATACACTCTAAGCTAATTTAATAATAATAATATTGAAATATATACCTAATAAAGCCACAGAGAATCTGAACTGATCCAACAAGATGAGCATAATGTGGAAATATTCCTCAGCAAACCACCAAGACAGAGATGAAACATTCAGGAAGAACATTTCTACACCACAAAATTTTACCCAGGGCAGGTTGCTTTTGCTGCATCCCTTTCAAAGGTCTATTATTGTCTCATTGCTGTAATACAGGTAGACAAATGGAATTAGTGTCTTTTTTCTGGCTCACTACAAAGGTAACCTGCCTAAAACCACTAGCAAAGACTGTTTAAGCGAATCTGGCCAGCTTCCATGGAAGCAGAAAGCAGACCAGAGAGTATAACATCTCCTTCACTCTGCTCAGAGAAGATTATGGCTAAGAGATGAGGGAGGCAGTATCTTCAACAGTAGCTAGATCTAAAATGTTAAGCCTCTTCAAAGCCTGAAAAATAGTACAAAACCTTAGTCAACCAACAGAAGATGCCCAGACAACTGTTCTTAAGTCCTTTATCCAAACTAAACTTCAACAAACGTCAGATCCAGCACTGCCACTTTGGAAAGCTCGTGGTCCTGTGTAGAGATGGGCTCATTCAGAGCTCACTGCCATGAAGGAGTGATCATGGTATCCCAGGAAAAAAGCTTCAGCCTCGGGACATCACGTAACACACATAAGAGGAACACAACAGAGTTTGCTCAAAGTTACCCAGCAAAAGGGAGGACAACTTTTTTCTCTACAGAGATCTTGCTACATCTTCACGAATTACAAACATTTATCTGTCTGTAAAAGAGGGCAAAATTAGAACCCCAAATATACAAAAAAGAACTATGCATGAAGTGCATGTTTTAGCTTCCTCTAGCAGGCTTAAAGAAATGATTTTTAGACGTGAGGTAACAAAACAAACGAACAAATAAAATACATGAAAACCTTTCTCTAATAATGTCATAATCTCTAAATGTCTCTAACCTCCAATGTCTCTAATGTCATAATCTAAAATAAATTCCTCCTCACTTTATTCTGCTCTCTCATCTAAAGCCTCTGTCAAGGCATCAACATGCTTCAATAGCCAGCACAGCGTGAGCTCCATTGACAGTTTATTAGTGGAATTAGGTCTCTGCTTGTACACTATTCAATAATCCTGAGTGTGGGAAGTACGTATCTTAGGTCAGGGAATTTATCATTCTGATTGTGTTGTTTGCTTTCTTTTCATTGCCTTTACTCACTAGCAAAATGAGCCGACACATCTCAAACGTTTATGATTCAAAATCTAGCTGTACTGCAACCTGATATCCCTCAACTAAAAATACTATTTAAAGTAATTAACAGACTTCTAACTGGGATTTGAAAAACAATCAAAATCTCAGATTTTAGCTTTTCCCTTTTATTGCAGCTTGGCCAGCTTTCTTTCCCTACTTTCTTTCAAAGATCCTTTCATTCCATTTAGATAGACTTCTAGCAAGACAGATGGGAAAATTCACACCAGCCGCTTAGTATAGCACCTTCCATACACATTTTGGTGCAAAACATCAGAAAATCTTGTTGTACTTTTCCCCCTTGTCTTAGGAAAAACCTACAAAGCTTTTCATATGCTTTGAGATTGTGCTTGTGTCAGCAGATTCACTGCTCACTCTAACTTACAATTATTTATTTATTTTTAGCAATTTTGGCTAACTACCATTATATACATATGACCATTTTCATATAAGAACTAACAGTAAATTGCAGAGAAGAAATTTTGGGATTAATTATGAAAAAGATATTAGTCAAATAACATCCATTTGAAAATTTAATCAAAGCATGACTTTTTTTTTCTTTTTTTTTAATGTGGTGTTGGACCGGAAAGTCTTCTCCCAAGCACCATCCCAGGTATCCAATGCTAAGAAGTAAGAAAGAAGTGATATATAGTAGGGACTTCATCCAAAATCCATTGAAATCAATGAAACTTGCCCATTGATTCCAGCTGGCTATTGATCAAGCCTTTAAGATAGCCTTTATACCGGATGGAAAGCAATATGCAAAAGGCAACCTACAATTGTCCTCAATTGAGATGGATGGGGGTTTATTATAAAATGGAGAATACTGCTAGACTCATGCAGCTTTGCTAAATATGCAGTTTTGGAGAAACCTTTTCTTTGGATTACTATAAATCCCATTTTTCTAAGAATTTCCTTCTTGATTTCCACGACTTGTAGTCGTCAGACAGCTCTTAGATAGTGAGAAAACAGAAATGACTAAAGTGTTCTTTCCTTGTCAGCATGTGATGTCCCAACCAGAACAGCTGTGTATATACTGTTCCTTTGAGCATTCACAGGCAGTGTGAAATACTCCAGAGAGGTGATTTATTTTTATGTAAGTGATGTGGCCACTTGTACATTAAGGCTGATCCTCCTAAGACATAGAGCACATGTGCATATCTTTCTAGTCAGGAGTTCCAGACAGAGATAAGGAAACTGTTCTCTGAAGTGATCAATGCTAAAAATGAATCTTTCCTAAATCTTTAGGAAAAGGCCAGAGAATTGTAAGGGAAATAGTGTCCTACTGATTGATTCGTTTTTCAAGTGAAGATGCAGACAGCAGTTGAAAACCTGCATTTCAGCCACTGCAGAAACACACACACCACGCAATGCTTCAAGCAGTCAAGACGTCAAAAGTCAGGATTCAATTAGAGCTGTACTGCAGCTCCTAGGGTATTTCTACTGCAAATCTAATACAAAAACACATCCTAAACAGATTTGCTCCGTATGCTAAACCTCACAGTACAGTTCTCATCTTCTTAATTTGGTGTCAAGATATTGTTATTGGCTCCATACATTTTCCTTACTCCTTTAATATCTCATACACGTGATTAAGACACAGGATCATCCTGCTCAAAACAAGTTTATGTTTGTCTAAGCGAAACAGCTGGGGTTCAGGATCAAACGAGGAGGGGGAGGTGGTTCCTAAGAGAAAGAGGAGGAAATTGATGCCACTTCTTTCACTTAGCGAGTGTTCTGGCTGGCAGTTCCAGGCTCCCTCTCTGCTGTCACAACCGCAACTGAATATGATGCACTTTGAACCTGAAAAGAACTAAAGAAATGCTGTCCCAAGAGAACTCCCTCTCCAAAAGTAAAAAGAGAGAAAATCTTTTTCTGCCCTGAGAATTTATTTTAAGTTATTGGCAGTTGACTAAAACGAAACAAAAGCTTTTTGGGATTCACTATTTTGCTATTTTGTCTGCTGAGTAATGAACACGAACACAGCAATTACATCAAAATTGATTGGTTTAAAAATGCCTACTTTAATTAATTTATTATAATGGTTATAGAACAATTCCAGACAAGGTCTAACATAGCAAGGATTATATGTCAGTCACTTAAAATGCCTGAAGGATGGGCACACCCATTTGCAAAGACACTGCTCACATCAGTCAATGCAGAATATGTTGGTGGAGGATTCTTCCATGCAGGCTCTGATGTAGCTTCATATGTTTTGCATCACCACTGCCATTAAATTCTCTTATTAAAATAAATATAAATTTAAAAAGTAGCCCTGCAGGCCAATATTTTTACAGTGCTTTAAGTTCATAATCTTGGCAAGTCTTAGGAACCAATGAATAGTTGCAAATCTTTGTCCCAAATCAAGTTTAAAGTAAAAACAAAAGTACACTTCAACAGGAGTAATGTATAGACCAAATCACACATAAGAAAGCAGAATTATTTTCTTTTTTTCCTATCTTGCATCAGGGTGGCAATAATTTCTGCCCCCCCCTCAAAAAACAAAAACAAAAACAGACAAGCAAACAAACAAACAGAAATAGCAGATTGCAAAAACCTTTCCAACGTCGTTTAACCACAGATATGCTGACTGGTGTATTTGGGGCCTTTCTCAAATATTTTGGCTGAAAAATCTCAGTCAAGTGTTTTGAACACTTTCCACCACCACCCTTTTTTTTTGTTTGGTAATCTTTTGTTTGGGATATATTAAAATTTTCAGAGGATTTGATAATTTTTTCAACCTTTTTAAATAATATTTGCTATCCTCTGCTCAAATTGGAAAGTTTAAATGCACAACCCACTGTGAGGGCAAGAGTTTTCTTTTGAAAGAAAGTCAGTTTACATTTCATCAAGTGAACACAAGCTTTATTTCTCTTTTTGTTTGAGAGCAGGAAAGCGTAATGCCACAAGGACCAAAAGCCCTCTGTTGGTATATAAAAAACTGCTGTGCTATTGAGTAAAAGCTTGGCCTGAGTTAGAGTCCATTAATAGCTATCTGTACTAGAAAGACATTCAAGTATTTTTGTTTGTTTTTGTTCTCCAGTTCCTATCCTCCTAAAGAGAGCCAAAGGCTAAATAGTGCTGCTTCTAGTAAAGATTAAATAGCAAGCAATTCAACTTGTGCCACTACACTTTCAGCTAAGAAAGGGGTTATGTCATGCCAAAAGAAAGAGGTTTTCTTTGGAAATGTGCATTATTCTTCTTTCCTGACATGATAGAAGGAAAAGGGTGCGTTTTATAGCTCTGCAACATTATTAAACTTAGTTACAGCCACCCTATTTGAAAGACGCTCAAAACATCACCAACGCTATATAAGCATTTAAATGAAAATGACAGGATGAAGGGTAATAGGGGAAAAAAAAAGCATTTAAAGTTTGTATAATCCCAAATATATTATACCCCTGCATACACATACATGTCCAAATCTCTCATTACTTCCTGCTACTAAAGAAAGAAAAAGTGCGACTTTCACTCACATCATTATCCATTACATAGAATTATTTAGTAAATAAGAAGTAGAGTTAGAGGCATAATAAGTTAGCAAACAAAAGAAATAAGGCAATTTTCTGACTCCAGTCACTTTATGGTAAGTTCAGGTATATCTAATGTTATTATCCAGGCTGCTCCACACTGACACTCTACTGAGGGTAGTGCGAGAAGCATATTGTTAACTTAATAAAATGAAAAAATAGAGATGTCTTGGTAGATACAGTGAGGTACAGTTCAAATTCATCATTAAAAGTTTCCAATAAAGATATTTAATTAGCATGATAATAAAACTAAGCAAAACGCATACAGTGCACCAATCTAAATTGGCTTTGCAGGCTGAACCCCAGCAACTACTTGCAATTCTAATGGCTATAGTCTAGCAATCAACACCCTCTCATTAATCACTGCTAATTAACTTCATTGATCCTTAGCACTGAGATTTCCACCTTAAAGCATCCCATGAGCAGCATCATGTTTGGTATGATATATAGACAGGAAATGGAATGAAAGAAGCTTTACATCATGAGGACATAGACACTCTAGGCCAAGATGTTGAGCTCTATGCTTTGATTTTAGCTCTCTTTTTTAATAAGGCTGCTCCATTAAAAGTGAAAACAATCATTATTTTTCACATGGCCATGAGTACAAGAAAAACACATGAAGACTGTAGAAGCATTTCAAATATGCTACTTTTCTATGAGCTGTCACTTTAAATAACTAGTCTGAAATCCCTACATTTCCTGCAGTTATTATTACAAATTATTTGCACTGCAGAACATACCTAGGTAAGGCTCAGTACATAACTGAGCAAAATATAAAGTAATAAGTAACAGAGTTGTAGCTGTAGAATAGCCTGGATCAGCTGGACAGGCAGACAAACGGCAGGACGGTGCGGCAATAGAGGCAAGTGTGTTTGAGGACCAAGCAGCAGTTATTTGAGAGCACTACAGTACACGTGGCTTTTAAAAAAGGATTTAAAAATGGTTGAGACTGTGGATTTGATTCCCTCCTCTGAACGGGGAGGGAGATGTGGGAGGGAATAGGAAAAAAATGCAGTTTCTCTATTATTTCTTAGCTTTAAAATCATAAAAGGCTTATAAGCAGATAACGTTAGAAATACAATACTAATCAAGAAAGAAGATGGGTGCCTTGAAGATAATATAGGCAGTCAAGAGGAGCAAGCAAGCAAATGGGAGTTAAAGTTACACTATACCGTTGAAATAGCTTGTGCAGCAAGATCAATACAGCGTTGACAATATATTCCTATGCCAGGAACGTAAAATTAAAGTACATGTTTTTGTGGCAGCTGGATGTTCTCAATAAAATATAAGCTCTCATATAGCTAAGTAAGGACTGTAGGATAGAAAAATCTCCATATATAATTGAGAAAATACTATTTCAGTAACTAATGATCTGCACCGATTCTAGGGGATCTGAGGAGCCCAGCTTGCCAATTAATTCAAAATCATATTCAGATTAAACTCCCAAGCCTTGAATTTTCCTCCATTTATAATATGGAAACCTACAGAATTTTCTTTTTTCTGAAAAGCACAGTATTCCAAGGTGAAAACAAAGACATTTTACAGCATAATAAATCATCAATAAACACCAAAATAAACTGGGTAAGAAAAAGTTCTTACCTGGCAAACTTTTTTGATCTTTTCCCACAGGCTAGTTACAGATGGTATGAAGGTGACACCACAGAGCACACAAAAGGAGAAAAGACCTTCTCCTTTCTCCTCAACTTCAGCTTAAAATAGTAACTGAACAGTCACAAATTCACGGTGCACGAGTCACTGAAGCTCTTCCAAATCTTCTACTATGGCTCTACTTGGCTTCTCTAGCAGGGATATACAGCATACAGAGCAACTAAGTGTTGGTGCTTCATACAGAAAAACCCAGTAAGATTTACATGGATGCAAACATAGAATGATTTTCAAGATCAAAGTTGTTCATTTGGGGAGTAAATGGCTGCTGTTGTCTCACAACTTCCTGCCTGCTGCCTTTGGGTGACACAGTCAACAAGGCTCCCTTTGTATAGCAAGTTCTGCTAAATTGTACATTAATGCACTAGATGGTACTGAATCATCTGTTCCTGTCTGCAAGCAGTGCTGAGGATTTATAGTTCTGTGGCAGGAAGTTTGAATTGACTTGTATAGGCATAGTTAAAGAAAGAGAAGGTCATCCACAAACATCCCTGGCAAAAGGGAAGGAATAATTAACATTTTAAAGAGAATTAATTACAGGAGAGACATTCATAAACATACCACAGAGTTTCCATTATATTCTGATCACGAAAAGTGCATGAGGCGCAGAATAAAAATATTTTGGTCCACAATCACCTAGTTCTTGGGCACAAAAGCAATTAATACTGGAATTACACATCAAATACCAAGTTATCCCAGCCAAAACTAGCCTCCCTTTTCCAGCATTCCCTGTTTCTGGGGAGGGTCCCTAAACCATAGCAGGGAATGATACTATCAGAGCCTCTCTCCAAAGCACCTCCAAGAGACAAGGCACAAATTAGGGATCATGTGGAAACAAGATAAAGATGCAAATACAAGTCCATGTCCATTCAGCATTTAGACTTTTACAGAGACCTTCTTCATCACATGGTGCACAAGTAACCCAATGGTGATCAGATCCCAAGTAGCTGCTCTTTGGATGCCCTGTGTGCAACTAAGGACAAACTGTGGCTGGCTGCATAGCAATGCAATTGCTGTTGCTTCATTAAGGTTAAGATGGTGTGATTTTAAAGATGAGTCTTCTGTAAATCTTCCTTCTATGGCTAACCTTGAAAGTTTATCTCAAATTAGAGGTTGTGTACATTATAGTTAAGCTCAGGAATCCACTTAACTTAAAAAAAATACTCTTTCCCAATCAGGAAATCAAGGTCACTTACGAGTCTAATTAGAAATAAATACATATTTAAGTGGTTTCCTATAAAGCCACAAAGTGTAAAGCATCACAGAGTATCTATGCTAGCAGTCTCCTCCTTTAGATTTCATACTCCTGGCTTAGTCATTCACACTGGGTCTTCCTCAGAACTTGCATGGACTAAGTATTATCCATTTCAGGATTTTACGCTCCTAAGAGCACAACTATTGCTGAAAAAGATAAAACTCACATTCCTCTCTGCTTTTGCTCAATTACACTTCCTCTCCTGAGCAAACCTGCATGCAAATTTACTTCTAGTGTAAGTAACATGGACCAAGTACATTTCTTCTTTGCTCCAAGATTTAAAAGAAAAAAAAAAAAAGAACTCAAGGGACATCCCTCTCAGAAACCTTATCTCATTCTCAGACATTCATGCTAGCAGGAAACTCAGCCTGCTACCCGATTTCATTGCTTTGGCTATTCTTCAGTTCACAAAGAAATTTCTAGGTGTTTTCTTGTGGAAAAATAAATAGAACAATGATGTATCTTTGACAGACTGGAAACCAGCAGAGGGTAGGATGAGCAATGCCTGCTAGCTAGAAAGGTGGTCAAAACAGGAGCTTTTGCCAACTCTGCAGAATGTGGTACATTTGCCCTGGGGAAAAAAAGATACTTGGAAACAACGCAGTGGAATCTTTGTTGTGCAGTGAACTAAATGAAGATCTGATACTGAATGACATTTCATGAAAAGCAGGACAAGTGAAGGGCTGACTTAATGAGGCAGCTCCTACTTGGCCTTCTTGGGAATTACCAAACATCTTAGAGGGAGTAGGGTCAGAGGAAGCTTCTTTCTCGAATTCAGAACAACTGAAGTCTACTGACTGATCATACTGTCTTTCACTAGTTGGTGTCTGAGGTCTTTTTCTGCAAAGAGAATAACCCCATGCTAATGTCTGAGAGACACTGTTGCAGAATGCTATTCATATTAAACTAATGAAAAACAAAACAAACAAACAAAGAAGTGGAGATTGGCATGTAACAACTAGTAACTTCAAAAAAGCAGCTTACGGTAGAGCAAAATCACTATTTTCAAGATCACACCACAGCTTTGTCATGTACATTTTAGAGAGATTCTCACTCTGATCTGAAATTATTTAATGAAGTTATCAAAGGTAAATTTATAACTATACTGCATGAAAAAGCACATTTCAAGTATAACCCATGCTCAGCTATAGAGGATATGCAGATTTTTCAAAAGGTGTAACAAATCTAGCCTAATTTTGCTCTGCCCCAGAATTAAAAAAATTCCATTTCCCATTGTTTTTGCACCTTGATTTCACAAGGTTCACAGTGCAAGCAAGCTGTAAACCTCAGTGTTCAATTTACATCACCTGGCATTATTTTATTGTATATGTAAAACAAACTGAAACTGTTACAATTTCCGTCTGCTAGAGCTGAAATTAAAAAACAAAAACAGTCAAACAAATAGAAACCAAACATGCTTACACACCACCTTCTCACAGACTTTGTCTCCTTCAGTTTGCTCAGATTAAGGAGAAAAATTTTTGACCTGCTTGTTGCCAAAGGAAATAATTTCACCTCTATCTTTATTGCCTGCAATTTGTGACAAAAATTAACCATTTGGTATCCAACTGCAACCAGTTCCCAGCAAAGAGATACTCAAAAGCTCAATTTGTAACTCACTGCAAATGAAATCAATTGGAGGAAAAAACATTGCCTTGGATCGCCTGGAGTTATTGCTGATAATCTAGACATTAACATTTTATGCCTGCAGAAATTAATTTCAATAAGGCAAATGGTTATGAAACATCTAAAGTAATATAAAGAAATGTTTTTTACAGCACTAGGATAAACAAAAATATTTTACAAGCTACAATGATTTCTTCATTACCTTTAAACCTTCACGTTTTCGGAATGAAACTTGTAATAACAGATCGCTCACTGCAGAGGTAACTGAATGGATTAACTTTCAAAAACTCTGAAAAAATCCTACTAACACATCACATTAGAACAGAATTACCTTTCTTATGAGAAGAGGAGTTCTATTCATTATTTCTGTTTGTTTGCCTCAGAAGGGGAATAAGACTAAGAATGTTTGGGGTAAATCATAGCTATTGCAGCAAATTAAGACAATGCCTATGAATAAATTTTCCCCAGCTTTGTGCTTCACGCAATAAATTTAGTTTATATGGATGCTTAACAACGGAGGAACAACATGCAAGGATGAAGGCAGAGGTATATGAAGTCAGAGATCTATGTCGAATTTACTTCTACTCTGATTCCAGTTAAAATTCCAGTTAGAATGCTGATGGATTTGGCTCAGTGTTGATACATGCAACCGATCTGTGTTTGTGGTAAAGTTACCTATTTGCTTTGGTGTTCATAAAATCCAAAAAAATTATAACACCCAGCTAGCATCCCTAAACAGTGAACATCACAAATGCATTTTATCTAAAGATACTACTAGCATTCACAATCTCACGTCTAAAATACCACAAAATCATTTAATTCTTATGCTGGAACAACACTGCTAGCAAGGGAGGAGGTTGTTGGGACCTTTAAAACAGTCAGAGAGATATTGATTTCATAGGTTCTGAGTGGAAAGCTCCACAGTTTATGAGAAGAATAAGAAATAGATTTTAACGTGGTTTACTTTTTTTTCCTTATTGGAATGGTGATCAGGAGGCGTTTGGATTATGATAGATGTTTAACATTACTTACTAATTTCAATACTTGCAATAAAACCTTAGATGATGATAACTCATTGTCAATCCCATGTTTTGCTGACAGAATATTAACTACATCTTGGTGTAATATGCTTGCATCAGGGTGAACCTGTTCACAGGCAAATAATAATGTATAAATTGTAAGACATATTAATAGACTAGTATCTGTTTTAATTACATGTCCTATCGGTGAAAGAAAGATTCATTAGGAAAGTGAATGTGCAGGTTTGAGAACAAATGTTACATCAGCAATATTATCATTGGTTGCATTTAATTAATTATGTCAGTTTTGCTGGCTATGTAGGATAAGAATACAAATGTTTACATTAATTTCCATTAACAAAATTAAACACAATTAAATAAAATAAAAAAATTAAATGAAAAGCCAACATGCAGATTAGTAGGATGCATCATGTCATTAATTGACAAAAACAATGGTAGTTATAATGCCTGCAATCATATACAAAGGGCAATAAAATGAAGATGTATCACTGTAGAAAATTTACTGAACAATTTCCAATGAAATTTACGTGACTTGTTAAGTTTGCAAGTAATTCACTCTTTTTCTCTAAATGTTTCATTGAAGCAATTAATGCACCAGTTTAGAGGAAAAAAAAAGGACCTTCCATAATGTTTAGTTTTAGGCAAAAAACACTTTCTTACCTGTAATGAAAATTATGAATCGTTCTCTGTTACTCAAAACAGAGCAAGAAAAATGTGTTCTAAGAAGTAATTAATTCTAAAATGGTTGTTGGTGCAGATATTGGTGAAAAAAAAATGCAAAGAACACAGATGAAGAGCTTTTTGACAAAATAAGCAGCTTCAATTAACGCCTCTAGTCCTTCCTTTTATTGTAGGATTATAATTAGTTCAAAGTAGTTAATTTATAGCTTTTACTGTAACTACACTTAGCTTTCCTATCGTATTCTTCAATAAGTTCTTTCTGCAGATGCCCAAGACAAGTTCGTCTCAAATAAATGGTCTGATCCTCAACTGTCATGTATAATGAGTTGGCACAAAATATATATCCTATTTCCATAATTAATAAGAACAGAACACAAAGTATATCAGTAAATATACATAATCTATTTCAGACTGTCTAATGGCAACTAAAACAACAGATATTTTTGTTTTCTATATTTCTGTCTATCATAAATCTTTCTATACTAATTACCGTGTTCCATATTCCTTCTCATTCAATTTTTTCTATCTCCAACTTTATTGTCCTTTTTCTACATCCTCTGGGAATGGTGCTTTCCAGTACTTCAGCGGTTCCCAGGTTTACTGCAAGGTCCCCCATGTGGTATTTATAACTTTATAAAGTCCTGTTTGTTTCTTTTACGCTTGCTTTTCTTTGATTGTGCTTGGAAAAAAAGACACATGAATACTTACTAAACCTACAATTCTTACTACTTTTCTATATACTGAATTTTGAGACAAAGTTCTAGGAGAAGCTGCTGATATTTCATTAGCTGTTACCTATTACTGATGCAGAGCCTGTTGATATATGCATATAAAAATATACCTGAATTATTTTGCTAGCAACAAAAAAAAGCTTTTCTTTAGTCAAATGAAAGAAACATCTAACTAACAAACAAAATAATAAAAAAGGGAGAAAATACACATATGTACACATATGTACACATATGTAACTTTCTTTTTATCTTTTTATAAATATAAATTTGAAAAAATGTATCTGAGGTGCCGATTTCTCCCTGGACTTGCATTCTTACAAACCTGGAAACGGTTCTTAAAAATAGATGAAGAGCAATATAAGAATGTAAGTTTCCTAATGATTTCTCTCCCATAGCATAGAATTTCACATGCATTAGTTCATAATGATGTCAAGAACAGCATGATTTAGAGCATCCTGAGGTTCTAGATAATGATTCAAGGATAATACACTAAATTGTCCCTGAAAATTCTATGTTCTCATAAACTCTATGTGCTCATCTTGTCAGTTACAGTTTTGCTGCTATATCTAAATAACAATTTGCTTCCTAAAAACATGAGAGTTGATGTGGCCAGCAAGTACACTCCTAGATGGTTTGGTTAGTACATGTTAAAAAAGTTGAAAATATTGTTTTCCATGTTCTGACAAGAGAAGCATACATGTACATCTGCTACAGAAATGTATTTTTTATATTCAAGCTGAGGCTTTGAGAACACCAAGAGGTATATTTTCTTCTTGATGTACTGATGCATTAAAAGGAATTATGCATATAAACTTGGCCATAGCAAGAAGATACTGTATACCTTTCAGTGAGCTGGACTTGATTATTCAGATAAAGCTCATAATAAAATGAAAGCAGCATCAGGAAAAATAAATGAATGAATAGCAAGATCTTTAATAATGAAATGTTTCCACCTGAAATCTTACACCAAGAGCAACTGGAATGGTCAATAAACTGCAGCTCTAACTAGTCCATAAACAAAGCAGACAGATTGATGCTCAGCTGTGTTTGCTTCACTCTGGTGCTGGCTTATAGGCACTTTAATCATTTGAATGAAGGAATCATGTACTAGCACCGAGGAGACTCTTACCTCATCTGATTGCTTAAACTGGCACACAGTAAAAGGAACTGGACACACAAGAGTGTTACAAAACAAATTAAAATACTGGTACCATGACACTATGGAAATGTTGCTGACAGTGAGTGCACATATCAAGCATAAATTTGGAGGAAACTCATACCAAAGCTGAGAAAGGAAAAGAAAAAGTGCAAGAAGACCAAAGAAAGTAAGGAAACAACATACAGAAAGGAGGGAAGGTTTATTCTAGTCATGCAGATGGTTTTGAAATTCCTAAAGCGTAATAATTTCATTACAAATACCAGTTGGTTACAAGACCTGCTGTCAAAAATACAGAGGACGACCTGTTAAAGTTGCAGTCATACTACTGAGCTTCTGTCTTCTCACAATGATATAAAATATATTAACATGCCTTAATTTCTTGGAAGATTCTTCACTTTTTTTGTCCTGAATGTTACTTCATCATTGAGGTGTATCACCGAGGAAGTCAGAGAAGCAGTAAAACTGAAGTAGACCAAGAAAATTTCTAACTTCCAAAGACCTCTCTATTCCCCTAGCAGCCCTGGGACACAAGGCCTTGAAGGAGGGGGGTACTGAAAAGGATGAGAAGGTCCACAAGACTTGGAAACGGATGCAGTACAAACATTCTTGGGAACATTTCCATTAATAGACTTGGAAATTAAGAGAAAAAGGAGACTAAAATACAGGTAAAATTAGAAGAATTTTCAAGCTTCTTTATAGAATTAAGGGAGGTACTTGTTCCATTTCACAAGAAAATGACTGTGTTTTTGAAGACAAAGTCACAGTACTTTTTTTTGCCAGGGGCCCAAAATATGGCCCTTGTATGAGGCTCAAAATTCTCTCCCCGTGGCACATTTCGGGGAGAATATTTCTACCTATTTCTAAGTTAGAATCTATTCACTTTAGAAAATATTTTGCATTTAATTTGAAGCTGATTGGAAAATCTTATCAAGCTATCTTAGAGTCAGATTGGGAATATATCAGCTAAATCGAATCATGGGATGAGTTTCATGCTCTTTTACAGCAGTCATTTAAATTTACTAAAGCCAATGTGTCTCTGTTGAATTACACCAGTTTTCTAGCTCCATAAGGACACACTGATATAAACTAAAATGTTAGCAACATTATTGTCAGTAATCTCCTTTTATTTGCTACAAGGTCTGGAAGGAAGTTGCTTGTTTTAGTAGCAGGCCAGTAAAGGCCAAGGAGATCGTTGCACACTGAAGCTCAAAGTAATCAAAAGGCCTGAAATCCCACTAGGTTCCTTGCTGCTCCTGAATGTAGAAATAAAAGGCAGTCACCAGAAATAATCACCTTTACCTCCATGTGATAAGGCACATGTGTATAAGTGTACACTAGTCTGGCCAATAGCTTAGTCTCGCTTAAAACAGGATATTTCCAGTTGTCAGGTCAATGCAATTCTTTAAGAAGTAAATTTGGAAGTAATAACAAATGGTGATTAATTGCATCAAAGAAATAGTTCTGTCCTGAGTACAAACCAGTCTGATTACATAACAAATAAAAACAGTCACCTAATCTATGGGCTACCCAAGTCATTAAGTTGGGATGAAGAAAAACTGAACAATCAACAAACAGGTTCTTTGCTGTCAGTTGCGCTCTTCCCCACCAATAGTACATCACTCAGTCTAAGGATTGAGCTGATTTACTCCTGAAGACAGAGAAAAGCAAGCTAAAGAAGAGCCACCTTTCCTCCCCTTTGCTGCAAGGCAGCAGGGAGCAATGCTGGAACCAACTGTCTGGCACTTTTCAAAGCAAAGGGAGGCAGAAGGATGCTGTGGGAGTGAAATGACAGAAAGGACAAAGCCTAGTTTCTGCCCACAAGGTACCTGATTATTGTTGCCTATATTTGAAGAACAGATGAATGAATGAGGGAACAGGGATGAGGCTTTGTGTATCTAGGATGGAAACTGAGAAAGTTCTACTGACTAAATGCACAAGATGTTGTTACCAAGAATGTTTGTACTGCACTGTAGGCTGCATCACTAAATTCATACAGTTTTGCCTTCCTCAGCAGCCAGCTCTAGCTCTTACTCCTCTCTCCAATCCCCACTGTGCTCTGACACTCTAACTTGACCAGCTCATGTCACCAAATTCTGCCAAGCAGCTGCTATACCCAGCCTAAGGACCTGTAGTGTTCATTGCTCCAAGATGGCCCACACACGCAGTCCTCTTTCCCACTGACCACTACATTAGCTTCCAAAAAAATGCATCAGAAGACAACTTCAGAGAACACCTGACCTGTTTTCCTGCTGCTTTCATCCATACAATCCCAGTAAAATCAGTGAGTTTACTCAAGCTTATGTAGAACATAATTTGGCTTAATCACTTTCTTTTCTCTTGAAATGTTTTGCTATATCTGATCATAATAATTCAACACGTGATGGAAATTAGTTCATCTTAATCAGAAATATACTAAATACCCATTCAACATCTGCATACGTTGTCAGGTCCTTCCTGCTTGGAATGCACAAACTAATTAGATGAGTAATAAATGTTGTGTCAATTGTTGTGTCAGATTTATCAATGGTGTAAAACCTCTGACTTCAGTGAATTTACATCCTTGATTTGCCTTCTTCACAGACGGCTTATTATGGCTAACAGTGTTTACCTATGTATCCAAAAATAATAATGATAATATTCTTTCATTTATATTGATTTGTCCAATTTGCCAGGAGGAAAATACGATTAACCATAACTAAGAGGAAAAACTTCAAAGTTGACTGACAAGATGTTGTTTAAAGACACTCAGTTCAATTAAGCTAAAAGCATCCTCTCATTGCTGCAACGGCGCTTCTAAAACAAATCCTACGCCGCAACAGAATTAATGTAAAAATACCAAAAGTTTCAGGAATGATTTTCCATGTACTACCATTACCCTTATTTGCAGTCATTAAGTATTATACATTGGCAACATAAATATGTTAAAGTGGTTTCCTTGGTGCAATAATGAAAAATATCAATAATTTCTTTACTTTTATGTAAGTTTTACCAGAAACATTTTTTCAAACTGAATTTAGAAACATATGTGCTAGATGATAAAGTCAATCTGAAAGTCAAGCTAGTAAAAACACAATCCTCAAAGGCCAATTCCTTAAGAAGGCTGATCCAACGAGGTTATACACAATATGAAAGCTGGTCTACTGATGCAGCCACTACAGAAACCATTCTGTTGCTGCACAAGCTGTAAAAAGAGCCCACAGAAGTTAAACAGAAGAATATTCAAAGAAGTATCAATATATACTTGCCCTACTGAAAGGAGGATACAAAACTGGACTAGAAGTCTTTTTTGCCATTCTCCAGTATGGCCAGGGTATGTTGTTACATCCTCATGGAGTCTTCCTGAGCTGAGGGTCGTCTTGCAGGATTACTTCTTCCCTAGTGTCAGTTTATGTGCTAAAATATTTGACTCATGATGCTTATATTCCTAAAATGTGAAACCAAAATGCACTAACTGAACAATGCTTTTGACCTGAATTGGCTTGGAAGGAGCCTCAATAAGCCCTTTTACTTTCTCAACCAGAATAGAGAATAGAATTGACTAATTACAGTTTATTTCACAGCCACTGGACAAAAATGCATTCAATATAATCAAGTCGCTACTTCCTATATTTTAATTATAGAAGAAGTATTTTAGAAGTCAGACTTTCAATAAAAACAGGCAGCTTAACAACACATAATAATAAAATTTTTATCAATAAGAATATTCAGAATTAACTTTCTGTGTACAAGTGAGATTTTAAACTGCAGGTTCATTTCTCCAGTGATCTAATTTAAGGTTTGGTATCAAACTATGTTTCAAACACATAAAAAAGCCTCCTATGGCAAACTTTTATCGCTAATATTTTCCATTTGGTCTCTAATAGGTATTCCTAATTGTATTTGTTATAAATATGGATTTATGAATCTCAACTAGACTGGTTTAACTTACCCTATAGCAATATCCAGTACCAACAAAGACCATTTTAAGACAGAAAAGGTTTATATGAGTGACAGTAATTATGAAAATATAAAAGAAAATGCCTTTTACACAACTTAATTCTCCGTAATTCTATTTCAATAATCCAAACTAGAAAGAACAGTCTGTAACAACAATTTGGGGAACTTTGTTCACTCCACAAGTTAGAAGGTATGTTTATTGCAAGGATATTAGGCTTTGGTTGCATGCCCTAGCGAGAAAATAAAGATTTACATCATTCTCAATGAATCTATTTTAATTTTCTTTTCAAATCTAATACTCTGATTCAGCAAAGTACTGAAATACAAGCCTAATTCTAAGCACACAGTGAAGACCTCTGTCACTGTAAATTTACTCCTGTAAGTCTGCTTCAGCAGAGCTGCTAACTGCATGTTTAGTTTTGAAGTCATGCAGTATTCAGCGGCTGCCCAGTTAGTTACTAACCTAACTGTTTGGCTGGACAATAATCAGTGTTTTAGAAGAAATATTAAAACTGCCATAAAAAAAAATGCATTCCCTCCCATCATTTACGTATATTCTGAGACCAGCTCTCACTCCACTTTCAGTATAAATGAGTTATTTAAGAACATGTTTGTCAAAAAAGTAACAGGAAATCTTATATATTGCTTCAATTGCAGGACTTTGAAGAGGGTTTTGGAGTTAGGATACGGATATTAAGCACCGGTCACATCCTTGTACCTGAGTGTTACTTATCACTCATAGAAGATTAAGCAGACTAAGTAAACATGACTGTTTCTGCAATGTTATTTATATATATATATATATACATACCTTCTACTGTTTAAGAAAAAAAGGAGAAAAAAAACAGTATGTGACATATTGTTTTAGACTAAGATACATGTGAAGAAACTTCTGCTATGAGCACTTTTTTCATTAAAGCATCTCCTACAACTTTTCCAGATGGTCAGTTAGTGGCTATTCCTTGAGAGCCTCCATACACTATATACTTGGTGAGCCATGGCTCCAACTAATGCTCAGACCTCTAATAAATGCCCACAAGACCAGAGCCAGTCCTAAGGTCCTTATGCAGTGGACAGAGAAAAATAGGCTCTTCTGCCATGGCAAATTCAGAAAAATCAAAGTTGGACATGTAAAAGCCATGAGCGTTGTCCTTCTTCACCACTCCTTTTGCCAAGGAAATGGACCAGGCTGACAACTACTGCTGTCAGCTTCTGTTCACTGCTAGGCTGAATAAATATAGACTCAGCAATGCTATTTTTACAACATTATATTACCACACTGTGTGTAGTTTCAGCCAGACACTTCGTCTTGAAAATTTAACTTCAGATATGTTTTAAGCAATACATAATAAAATCTCATGCAAAAGAAACAAATAAACAAAAAGTTGGAGGGTATGCAAACTTTTGCTCTGGGAATAGAGCAGTTAAAACACGCCTGCTGCCCATTTGACATTTTCCTTAAAAGCTGCACTGGAAAATAAAATAAAATAAAATTTCTCCCCAGAAGTATTATGATTGAAAATAGCAACTTGAAAACAGCAATGTTTCTATGGGCTCCTGCAAAGAGGATTCTCCAGTGCTCAGTAGGGTGAAACCAACCTTCTCGAGAATACTGATCCCATTATTCAGTTTTGGTAATTAAAATGTTTTCTAAATGATTGTTCCTCAGCAGGAGGAAATTGATTAATTTTAATGCATTATTTTAGCATGGAACAACTTTTTTTTTTCTTTTTTCTCCTCTCTTCCCCCTTTCCTCTTGTTCCTATCATTTGCAGATAAATTATTTAGACTCAAAGATTTCTGTACTGTATTTCTGTATTTGACACAAAGTTTTAGGGAACAAGTAGTGAAGACCAAACAGTGTGGCATCTATTGCAGCTTCAATTTCTTTCTATTTAAATATCAATTAATTAGGCATATATCTTGAGAAAGTGGTTTGATTAATAGAACACAGATCTAAATGCAGTTTTACCAGAATTCATGTATTTAGAAATGCTTATAGGGTTTCACTACAAGCTTCTTCTGAAAGCTACATTTTCTTTTCATTTGGAAATTGATGCACAGAATTTTATTTATTTAAAGTATCCTTGAATAACACTAGCAGTCCAATTTGCAAATATAGACTTCTGTAGAAGCACAGACCCTCATTTAGAACCAAGTTCTAAGTCCTTTAAAACACACATACTGACTTCATTTGGCTTTGCTCACATCAGTACTACAAAATAAGCAGACATTTGGATAACTAACTTCAAATACTGGTTTTCAAAATTAGATCCTGTCATATCTTTATGAAAAATGTGCATGTATCCTACAATTTTAGTACAACAAGCAATATTTCAAATATTGAAAACTATTTTGTGTTCATCATCTGCAGTAGCTGATATCTGTACAGAATCAATGCTACCACAAATGATCTAACATTTAATAGTTTCTGTAGCTCCCAACAATTTTCTCTTTTTCATACTGACTTTTACTTGATTAAAAATTACAGTAAGGCAAGTCCAAGATGATTTTATCAAACAATAAAAGTTTGCTTACACATCTAATTCTGTTTTCAGGCAGACTTAGATAGACGAGAAAGAGAGAAATGAACGGAACAAGACAGGTCTATAACTAATAAAGACTAAACCATCTAGGGATGAATACAGTACTAATAAGGGCTTTGTAATGGATCTTAGAGTACTTTGCAAAAATGTTAAGATTAAGAAATAAATATATAAGAAACACAAAACATTCCCAGAAAATACAAGCTACTGATATTAGAGGAACTTTTGACAAATCAAGGATGGGTTTATGTTTCTTGATTCTGTAACAATGACTTTTTTACTGACATTAAATGAATTCAACAAGCAACATACACTGCTATATTTATTACTTAGTATCCAATCTAACAGTGCTCAAAGGTTCAAAGCAGAATGAAGGCCTACACACTACGCAAAGGCATCCAAAGAAACTATCTTTGCCCCAAAAGGTCACCAGTTTACATATCTCTCATGAAAGTCCAGTATTCAAAAGGTGAAAGACTTCAGTGCTGTTGAATATCCTAACTGCTGGCACTTTCAATCATTGCTGACTTAGTGCGAGTTCAGCTTTGAAACTCCACACTGACAGAGGCTGAAAACCAAATAAAGGTGATGTCCTTCCTACAGCAAAGTCATCACTGTGTATTACAATACAACAGAGAGCAGCATAGAGATTACATCTATTTTTGGGATACACTAAATGGTTAAGAGACTTACAAGTAAAAAGAAAAAAATGCAACAGTATGAAGGAGAACAGCAGGAAGACCACTTGATTCTATTTCAAAACACTTCTTAGTATATGACTGCTTGGAGTAAACAGTTTTAGCTACAGAAGTAGAATTATGGAAAAGTAGAATTTTTGAGGATGAACTCCTACATAATGAATGACAAACTATTAAGTTAATGCAAGAAAATATTAATTTGTATTAAATGTATTTTTGTTATTACTATTTTGCTTGACAGGCAGCACGCAACACAGCACTTTACCTTTTTCCATTTCAGCCAAATTCTTGGCCACTGGTAAGAAAAATTTACCAATAGCCAGCCTTCTAGTAGGAAACACAAACACTCAAGCAGTGCTTATTCCCAATGGATCCCATTGTCAAAATCAGGATTAGACCTGCTATTAGGATCTTTCTTAAGATCTTCTCTTAAGAATTATTTTTAACAGCTTATTTCTTACACTGCTAAGCAGAACAACTCATGAAAAGAGATGTTTTAATCTTCATACACAAGGAACTGTGCTTATAACTTTTGGTGTATCTTCCTAACTGTGATGTTTCTACGCAGACATTTTCTCCTTCACAAATCTAATGCAAGAGTGAAAAAAGTTTGGGATTTTCTGTATGCAATGTAATAAAAAAGCAGGATGCAAATACACTAGAATATGCGAAATAATTTTCATTTATACTTTTAAATATAGAAAATGATCTTTCTGTAAAAAACAGGTAGTGCTCTCAAATGGATTCAACTAAAGGAAATGTGCTAACAAGTCCATAATTCTGCCTCTGGACAATGGCACAAAAACAAAAGCAATGACAAGAACTTGATATAAATACGTCTCAGCTAATTCAGTGTTCATGAAAGAAATAGGCAGATTTATTCACCTTTCAGTATTTAATTCATACTTTCTTTTTTCCCTCCCTCCAAACATTACATATTTCAAAAGCCAGGGATGTAAGTGGCCAAGTCTACTTCTTTATAAACAACTACAGTTCTTTCAAAAGTATTACGTCCTGCTTTGGTATCCCTTCCACTTACAGGATTAAGCCAAATTATTTTCATTCTCTCCCTAATCACTCCTCGTTTTGCGGTTCTGTACTTCACCACTGTCACCATTCCACCCCTGAACATCCCGCTATTCCAAACATCAGCGAGGTGCAAGTTGAACGTCAGATCCTCAGGAAAAGCACCAGGAAAGCTGCCACTGAAGGGTAGCAGGGGATCCACTGCCGAGGCCAGGCAAGGGCAGACCTGGAGAGCACCAGGCTGCTGTCACGGCTCCTGCCGGCGCCGCTGCACTGAGTTTGCGGCAGTGGCTGCGCTGAGACCACGTTCCATGGACAAGCAGCACCGAGATGCCAGCCCTGCCCCTTCCTACGTGCTGCCGCAGGCACAGTTCACCTGATCAGACCAGGTCCTACCAGCATTTGCATGTCCCTTCAAAGAAATACCACCACAATTCACTTGACCACAACACTTCCACAAGCCCAGAATAGATTGGCCTCCATCTTCAGCATATGCTGCATATTTGTAGGCTGCATACAAAATAGACCCCTTCATTCTAGAATACTTACGTCAGCATATTTCGTTTATAAAACATAACAGAACTACAAGTCCATATTCGGCTTCCAGTGTTAATTTTAACAGATGATTTAAATTAAGTCTAACAACAAAGGTCAAGAATAAACTGAACAAGATGCAGAATTGCATGTTCAAAGAGCACTGGCCTACAGAAAACCCACTGACACTTGCCCTTCCCTCTTGCTATAATCCCAGAGTCCACCGGCACAGATCTGTGTTAAAAGTCCAGCAGAAGTAGTTCTTGGACTATTAGAAGCTCAGAATAGAGCAAAAGAGTTGGACATCAGGTCTTTTGGTTTTGAATAACTGCATCATGAAGAGACAACATAAACTTGGTTTTCTTATCACTCCAAGTATGCAGACCCAAATGCCATCCTTTGGGGAATGCATCATCACACTGCCCTTGAAGGGGCAAACTTTATCCTTAGACAAAGAATAAAAAGACACCGGGGAAGAAAAGACAAAAAAAATACACTTGCAGAACAGTAAGAGAGCAGGAAAAACAGCCAAAAAAAGTGAGGAGGATATCTCTGGATTATCCAGAAAACATCAGCTTTAAAAGCTGGGCTTTAATCAGCACAGCAGCATCCTGCTACAGCTTCTCTCTTCTCTCTCTATTAGGTAAAAGGCCTAACAGATCCGTTCCTCACTTTCCAATTCTCATTTAACTCAGCAGTTTCTGGGTAAGCCTTTTATCTGCTGCTGAATCTTACTTGTCTCCTTCTCTCCTCTTGTTTGCTTTCCTAATTGTGCTTCCGTTCCTTGCTCTTTTGTACATATAAAAGTGACTTTTTCTATAATTCCTACCCACGCATCTCTGTCTGACGAGCTCTTTTCCATCGCCTTCCTTGTTTAACGTTGCTCGCCCCTTATTAAGCAGTTCCCCCATATTTTCCCATTTACAGATCAGAGCAAAAGGAACAGCTATGTTTGCAGGCTGCACTCAGATCATCCACAAACAATCCCACAGACCATACTCTGAGAAACAAATTTCACTCATGTGTTTATCAGATGCAATGATAAAATAAAAATGCAAAAGATTAGGAAAAACAAAACTTTTCAAAAATGTGTGGTCTGGAATGATCATAACACCTGCCTCAGCTGCTAAAACTGCCCACTGAGTTCAATCTGTTAACACTTTGCTATCTTCTGAGCACAAACAGCAGATGCTATTTGGTGCCTGGCCAGACCCGGGTTACAGCAGTCACAACTGCTACTCTAAAGGGTTTATAGCCCAGTGCTGGGCTAAAGGCAGCTCGATCCCCTCTGCAGCAGACAGCACCATGAAAACTCTCCTTCCATTTGCACTACACAAATCTTTCCCTATGTTTGACCACCATTATTTACTATGAATGCATATTTTGTAAATATAATTTACCAGTGTTGTGATTTCTGTGAGACTTATTCCCAGTAGCCCTCATAGCAGATACTGCGTCTAATCAATCCTCAATTACTATGCAAATATATCCTATAGGCCACTGATGTCTTTCTTTTCAAACACTTAATACATTATTAATGATAACTCTAATGGCACCAAAGACTCTAAACCGAAAGAACCTCTCACTGTAATTTATACTTATCCTCACTAAAGAAGATTGATTTGTCGGATTACTTATTATTCAAGATTTTTGCAGTCTTCTGGAAAAGTAATTATTAGTAGTTCTAATCAGTGACTGCATTTACTGTACTCCTCTCCTCAAAACAATACTCTACATATCTAAGCAGAATAACATTTCACTGTCCCAGCAGTACATGGTATACTTAGGTCTATATCCAAAAATCGTCACTCAGGGAAAGCACATAATAACTTCAACCTGCTAGTTAAAACAGTGGAAACATCACTGTATATGAGAGGTCTATAGCTCTGCCCTGCTTTAGCAGTATAAACTCATTGGAACCCATTTTGCTTAGACTAGAGCTTGGGCTTAGAATTTTCACAACCATTGATTCATTCATATATAAGACAATATTTGGACTTCTTACCAGCACTCCATAAAGAGCAAAATCAAAGTGAAAACCATGCATTTTTATGAAAGGGTGGGATTCATCTCGCCAGACTGGAGCAATCCAAAAGCTGGGTGCCTGCCCAGTCCAGTCTGCTTGTCTCCCTTTATGCTGTGGGGAGGAGATGCCTCATACCCAGCAGGCAACACATCTCCAAACCTTTCACGTATCTGCAAACTCATACCTCCAAAGCTCAATTAATCCCTTTGTGAAGGAACCCAGTCTTCTCCAGAGTTTTTAGTGCATGACTATTCACATGGTGCTTTGTTGAAGGCGATGCATAATAACACTAAGAAGCAAATTTTCTGATACTTGAATTGTATCTATAAAAGATGGCCCTGTTTGGTTGATAAAAAGCCTATGTGAAAAATGCTAAAAAAGAAAATTAGAAGAGAAGAGGGATAAAGAACATGGCTACACTGGACATTTTTATGGAGTTTGAGAAATGGTGGGTGTTGTTAACTTTAATGGTTTTGATTTGCCTTATCCATTTCAACATACAGAAGCTAATACGATTTCAAATTAATCACCCAGCACTTCTTTAAGATGGTATTTACAGCTTTTACATTTAAATGAAGGCAAACAGAAGTATAATATATGCTATAATAATGCCATATACAGTACTATTGTTTTAACTCTTTAATAGAACTAGGCTAGCTGCGGCAAGTAGATAAAATCCTCTGAATTGTGAACCATTGCCATAGTTTGTCTTGTCAAGGCTTCTGCTTCTAAGAATATTTATGTTTTTACTGTTCCTTGAAAACTATAAATGACACAGCATGCTACTGAGACTGTTTCAATCTCAGTCTAGATATTCACATTTGGAATTAGAGTATAAACCCCATTCCCAGATAATCTCATCCTTTCTCCTCATACTGTTAACGAGGGGCTTAATGCTGGACTTCCTCCAGAGGAACAAAATTCTACATCTTGTACTAACCTGCACAACTTTGCTGAGACTGCACAGAATGAAAACAAATGCACCATTTCATTGTGAGCTAGAAAAGCACGAATCTGATCCCAAAGCACAGAGTGCAATGACAGTTTTCTGGAGTGGCCTTTTGTCAAGTCAGTACTAGACTATGATGTACAACTCATCTGACACGCTGTGTGTCAGTGAAGTCACCTACCAGTGTCCTACACCGCTACCAAAAGCATGTTGGTTGCTAAATGACTTAACTTTTTTTTTTTTTCCTTTTTCTACCAAGCTTATTTTAGAAAGGTTGTATATCAATCTGGAAAGTGCTGTGAACATGATGTTATCATAATGGTACCATATGCCAGTCGACTACTTACAAATCATCCAGGCTTCCTATGCTTGATAGATTTTAAAAGCATGATAAAGAACCCGATTCCCCTTATGCTTACATTTGCTTTATATCAGCATACTCCCATGTTTTACACTGGTTAAAAAAAAAAAAAAAAAAAAAAAAAAAAAAAAGAGAGAGAGAGAGGAACACATACCTAAGCCTCTACATTTCCAGATTAATAAAATAGCCAGGTTAAATCTTTTATTAGTTTAAAACACCTTGGTTTTGCTATTCACGTACTTGCTTCAAAATCAGACATGTATGTCTGACAAACATACTTTCTAAGTACAAAAGATTCAAACTCTATGAAAAACAGAATTGGAACTCTTAGAAAACAGAATATGCTTCACAATTACACTGTCTATCTGTACTGGCTATAGAAATAGGTTGAATCCTCTGACTACAAATCTTTGGAGTTTTTAATGTGTCTTGCTGTTTCAGCCTTTAAAAAGTCAACTTAAATTTACAATATTCCCTCCCATAGCTTTTCTATAGATTTTGGGGGTGTCAGCTTCCTTTCTTCTTTGTTGCAGAGAAAGCAGATTTTCATGTGTTCGCAACACTCCATAAACCAAAACCTTGTGAAAAAACATCATAGACCACAATACTTGTGTTAAAAATGTGGAGTGTGCAAGAGTTTAGATCTTAACAAGGAATTCAGTAAAAACTTCTAAACGTAAGTTTACCTCCATATTTAAACTTAAGAGAACTTGGGCAATATCTACTCATATCTAGCAGTGGAGGGAAAAAAAATAACCCTACCTCTCACACTTAACGTACCTTTAAGTTATCTATTCTGGCAGGTCTCTGATAGTGCCTTTTTAATTCTTTAAATTATGGTTCATGGTGACTGCTAACACTCATTAAGACGTGTTGGGTTAAAACCCTTTGAAAGTGAAGCACATGAAGCTAGAGCACAGAACCACTTCTTCTACACTTTTAAACACTCAGCTACTCTATCCTCCCGCTCTTCTAGACATAGAATTTCTAGCACTGAATATGATTCAACCTCAAGTTCATCCAGTCATTAGCCTCTCCAGATCCTCTGTTACTGGGGCAAATTCTCACTGCCTATTCTCACAGAAAAGAAAAAAGCTAGGCCTACCAATTCTGGCCTTGTTTGTAATCCTCTGCATGCTGGATCTGCTCCACTTTCCTGCTGCATTTTTGTGAGGATGCTAAGTGGTGACCTTCATCTTGCATCTCTCTTGCGCTCTCTCTCAGAAAAAAAAAAAAAGAGCTCTTTTTTTGTACAAATTTCAGTACTTCCTCTTTAAAGGAATAGCCAAACAGGAGAAACTGCCTGCAGAGCCTGGTACCACTGTTCAAATACAAGTATTTGTAAGGACACGTATCCTAGAGGATTCTGGATTTGTCTTTGGACTTTCTGGCTGAGCACTTTGCATACTCTGAGCTGCAGCTTTTTCTCTTACAGCTGCTGAGGCTGATCTTCACTAGGACATGGAATATTGTCTCTTCCTGAATTTGGTAAATAAACTTGGATTTCTAAGGTAAAGATCACATTTTTGTAAGCTTTTGTTCAAAATTCTTCCCTTCTGCATACAGTAACCATAGATCACCCACAGAAATTACTGAAATATCATATAGTAGGATCCAACTGGAAATGTTTAAAACTGATTCTACTTGGGATTTGTCTCCTTTGAGAGTAGCTCTTTTAATTTTCTACAGATGCTTTCATCTCTCTCTCCTAACCACACACAACTTCCTCACTGTGGTTTTCAATTGGCTTTGTGCAAAGAAAAGTGCCAATTGCTGCAGCAGTAGAGTCAGCCTGTACAGTACAGAACAACGAGGTTGATTTTTTTGTTAATCTTTTTCCATTTACATCTGAATAATCCCTTCTAGGGGGTAACTCATTCATTCACAATGGTAATCTGTAACCTTTTCCTTCATCTCAGGTTTTATATATTAGTCATTTTAGTAACATGCAAGATAGCCAGGGAAGGATTCAGCTGCCTAAACAGAAATGCCAAGTGCTATGTGAGAGGCTGTGGATTTATCAAGATATCTGCACAGGGCATCAGATAAGACATATGTCTTGTAGGACAACTGGAGCATGGCGAAGCAGCAAGTGGAGCCTGGGTGGGATATATTAGAGAACTTGAAATAACATGGAAGCCTGGATCCTACCTGGAACTACAGTGTGGTGCAAAGTCCATCACCATCAGTGGAGAGGGTCCCCCAGAATTACAGAGGCTCTGAATTAGGACTAGTTCTGGCTCTCTGCATCAGTCTCACCCAGATAAGCAAGGCAGAGCGGGGCAGTGCTATTAACTAACCCCATGTCCAGCAGCACAGCCCTGAAAGAGGCAACCAGATCTGAAATATTTTCATAAAAATCACCATAATAGATGTATAAATAGGTATAAATTCAAACCTCGAGTGCTAACATTGCAACTCAGGTGTCACTACTGCAGGCATTGCAACACCCAAGCCTTTAGCCCCCATGTTGCAAGAAAAAAAGAGCTCATAGCTTTTATATAGAGTAACTGAGAACTGTATAAACACTCCATTTACACTCTTGCCCCAGAGATTTGCACAGCAGTACTGCCCAAAGTATCAATCACAGAGAAGTCTTTTAACATGCAAAGGTATGCAGTGCTCTTCTTTCTAAACTGAGACAACCAAAGTAGAATCATAAATATAATATTTAAATAGTAGCTAAAGCCACATGTTTTTGAAAACAATAACCAAGCACATGCTTTGTAGGAGCATGGGCTTAGAAACAATTTCACAGAAACAGATAAAAGTTTGGCAAGAATTGTGATTGCTGTGTAGAGAAATAGTTTGTACAAGCTGTACTTGAAGGTACACACTTGAAAGTACTTGATTCACACTTCCAGTGTAATTGTCTTTTTTAAGATTTACAGTTTTGCACTATACATTTGCTTAAATATTGTCAGCTGCATAAAGTTTAAAGCACGATGGATTTTTCAGACTAAAAGTGGTTGAACACCACTCATAGTAAATGCATTCACAGATATGTAACTTACTGCAAAAGAGGACTAGCTTCTATCTGATACTTTTCACTTATACTTAATTGAAACAGTAAGAGAAGAGATTAAATTGTTCTTTTGCAGAAATTAAAACCACAAGAGGAACATAATGTATCTGTGTATTTAACACTACCCATCTTTCTTTTAAATTGAATTAGGAAATTCTATAATGTAGATGACCAGATGACTAGAAGAGAAAGGTTAACACACACACACAATTCTTGTGAAAAGTGGTTAGTCACCACGTTGCCAGAAACCTTTTACACATAAGATTTTCACAGTTTTGTAGCAAATTTACTTGGATGTTGCCAAAAGGCAGAAAGAAAACTAAGTTCAGCAGTTTGAACAGTGAAGTCTCCTGAATTTGTTGCTGACAAATAAGAACTCATGAACTTTCATTAAGACTAATTCTGCAAGCAAGTGATTATCCTTAAACACACATGCTCATCATTATAGATTGGTCTAAAGTACAACCAATGCAGGTGCCTTATAATAACTTTAGCAGATTCTAGACTAGGTCACATGAGGGTAACATTTTTCAAGACTAGGTTTTCAAACTGTAAATGTTTGCACAAAATTATATCATATGATGACACAGGATTAGTTGGTTTATTCATTTTTATCTAAACACTACTTTACTTTGCAAAGCAACACAGCAAAGAGGGCGCATCCATCAGACATTATTTCGAGAAGGAGAACTTGATAAGATTTGGGGATTTGATAAGAAACATGAAAGGTCCAAGAGAGAGAGGGACAGAAAAACTTTGCCGGTGCTTTGACAGAATCTGACAGTACTAGAAGAATTTGATTTTCAGGCTTGGATATCCCAGAAGAAAGCTCCACAGAATTAATTAGCTTCATAATGCGAAATTAAAGAGATCTAACACTCACCCAGTTGACTCGAATTTCTATTTCTAGCATACAGGACTGACCATGACAGGGGGTCTCCCCCATTTGACTGGATATGGAGGAAAAACAAGCTCCTGAATCCTAGGTAGCTTATTATTAATTTATTATGTACCTATGCTCTAAAGCAGATCACACAGATATGAACTGTAAACTTCCTATTAGTAAATTCTGGAGTTCTTCCTTCTTGTTGTGGGGTTAACCCTCAGTCCTTAACAGTATTTAATGATCACAGGCTTTATTTAAATATGTAACCCCTGTGATACTTTGAGAGGGGGTTGCCCTGGCTGCACACAGTATCGATCCTCTGCGCACCTCTAGCACCAAGCACATGCCCGCAGCTTGCAGAGGAGCATTAACCATCCCAGGCAGCGGCACGCGCTGCTGTCACCTGCGCAGCGCTGGAGTGGAGCAGCAAAGGATGCTGTGGCATCCGGCACCTGCACAGTTCTCCCGCATTGCTCAGGTCCATCAGGCAGAGTGGTCAGAGTCCAGGCAGGAGGCAGCGTTTGGCAGCAGTGAGTTACCACAGTAACTCCAGAGCATCCGCGGGACCGGTATGTCACCTCCAGGACGAGTTCTACCAGCTCCCCAAAGCCGGGAGCCTTGGGAATCCCACTGTGGCTGTGCCACAACCAAGCACTGAAGGAGCACTGGGATCCCAGGTAGCAAATCTGCCTCTTGCACCCAAAAGAAAGTTTGTGCCGACCGGTTTGCCCCAGTAAACTGTGCAGAGGGGGCTTCACTTGTGAGGGCAGAGTCCTCATAAAGCCATAAGATCTCCCTGCACACATACACACATCTCTCCTAGATCTGCACTTCTAGCATCGCCAACGAGAATCTGGACACGCTCAGGGGAAAGGGACAGGCAGAGGTGGCTGAGGAAGAGTTCTCTCCTCCTCCCAGGACTGCTGGATGCCCGGCCAAGTCCAGGAGGAGCAGGGAAAGGGGCTTCTCCTCCGCTGCCCGAGTGCAGGGGAAGCTCCCGGCCCCGCAGCAGCAGCGCGAGAGGATGAAGGATGGCGGGGGCAGCGGTGCAGACCTCAGCACTCAGCCCATCCCAACCCACACCTACCTCTGCGGGCCCGGCCCGGTTCCCGGGGCTGCAGTGGCGGTGGCAGCAGGCAGCGGTGGCAGCCGAGCCGGAGCCGCTGCCCAGGACAGCCAGGCGGGCGCTGCCGCGGGGACTCCAGCCGCCGCTTTGGCTCTGTTGGCAAAGTTGCCGCGACCACACGACCCACCTTAAACCCGCCTCCCCGCAGCACCCGGGGGAGGGAGGAGGGAGGAGGGAGGAGACGGGGGTGGGGGCGAGGAGCCGATCAGTCCCCAGCGCGGTGCAAGTCACAGCAGTGGCGCGGCGGCCGCTCCGGGCGGCAGGCAAGGCACCCCACTCCCGCCCAATCTACCGGCCGTGACACCGAGCGCAGAAACTTCACCGCTTGCTGCGGGCTCTGGCCGGTTTGGGGTTTGGTCGGTCGATGATGGCCGTTTTGGCATCCGGCTACCGATTTAACTGTTTGTTGCTCAGGGATGGGGACCTTGTGCCGGTGACGTGGGTTTTGTGCATGTTTTGCTTTTGGCTTTCGCTCCTGATATAATTAAAATACCTTAAACAAAAGCGAGAGGCATGGAACCAGCCCGGCATCCCACGGCTGCAGCCTGGGCTGCCCGCAGGAAGAAAGAAGCCAACTCTGGAAGCAGGAGCACCCGGCGGCTCAGCTGGGCGCAGGAGACGGGGAAAGCTTGGAGCCTTCGCGGCTGCTGAGCAAGCCCTCCTGGGCAGGGAGCTCCCCAGCGCTGCGGATGAGCCTGGCAGGGAACACAACTTCTGCGCCCGTTGTCTGGCTCAGTACACAGAAAGCAGCCCCTGGCTGCAGGGAGGCTCGCCAGGACTGGAAGCAGGAGAGGCCGAGGGGATGCTAACAGGCAAAGCAAAGCGCGATAGAAAAAATTACCTCTTCTCTAGCATCCCCTGCTGTCCAGAACATCTGCCCTTGTGCTGCTACATGAGCTGCTCTGCTGGTGCTTCTCAGGGGGGCTCCCTGCCATTGGGTGGCCCAGGATGCATCAGGCAGGGACAAATCACACCCATGGCTGTGATTTCCCCCCTGAAAGAACAAGAAGTTACAAATGTATGAAAAAAAAATATTAGACCAAGATTCTTTTGAAAGGGGATTCAAATAGCTGTACTAACTTACCTCTTAGCTATCCATCTTAGGCTTGTAAAGTGTTTTCAAGATTAGGTAAACAATTTCAGTGTTAATATGATTTCTCATTTGCTGATTACAGCAATTAACAGAGGCCTCGACTCTGGTTTTTTTCATCACCTCAGTATGTAAGAAAGGTAAGATCAAGTCCCTCTTCGATAACATAACAAAATCACAAACGAAACTTTTTTTTGTCATTGTAGTCACATAACCAATTGCCACTTTATATAACATTTTATGCAGATACAAGGCTGCCAAAATCCTTTTTCCCTCACTGTGTGTTTCTGGGTGACAGGCCCATATAGGGCAGCAAGTGACAGCAGAGGCTCTAAACGAACAAGGGCAGTTTAGGCCAGAATTGCTTTGCTGCTTCCACAAGAAATTTGCTGCAATCTCCTGATCTCCCGATAAACTTCTCAATTCCAACCATTTTCATGCTTTTCAGTCCCTAAACTTCCCCTTGCTGCTCTGTCCCACACTGCGGCCTTCCTAAGATCTAGATCAGCCATCTAAACTCTGAGAACGGGGCTGGGGAGATTCCACGAATATGGCAGTGACTGGTGGCTTTCCTCACTTGCTTTTTGCAAACCTAGCCCTGCTTTCTTACTAGCTTCACAAAGGCCATTTTTCTTCATCAGCTGTAGTTAAGACAACCTGACCAGGATCTGCAGCAATGCTAGTGCCTGAGGTGAACCCATTCTCATCTTTTTCTACCTGGTTTTAATTATTTTTACAAACATCTCAAAAATTGACATCAATAATAAATTAGCAATCCTGTTCATTTATTATATTATGTTCATTATTTAATAAAATTGAATATTGATTAAATTTGAACTTAATTTATTGAATAGAGGTAATTAGCTTTTGCTGTTTGTATAAGGATATTAAGAACATCAGTTGCTATGTAGTCAGGGTATTGTTTATGGCCCAGCACTGTCACCCATTTCCAGCTAGGAAAATTTTTTGGCCTTTCATTTTAAAAGCAAAAATGCTGCCTGAAATGCATAAAGACAGACTTGCTACAACGCCTAAGTTAGGCCATGGTTCTGCCTTCTTGAAGGGCAGTAGTACCTGTTGGTGAATCTGGTTATGGATTTGCTTTACATAGCAGTGACTAGAACAGTACTCACTTATTATTAGTCCCTATATAAACGGACACTTCACCTTAAAAAATATTTAGTAAAAATACACAGCATTATACTGCATCACATTGATTTTACTTCAGTGGTTCTGTATTAAAGATGTAAGCAGAGCTCTGGCTTTTTTGTTATTATTAACAAACAACAGGTTAGAAACCTATCAACTCAACTTGAATCTTCAAGGTTAGCTAGATTTGTTTGGTAAATCAGAATAAGTTATCAAATCCAAAGACAAAATAAGCTCTATTATTACAGTACCACCAGAGTGTGGCAAAAGGAGGTGTTCAGTTATCCCCATGCAACCTTAGTACCAATGTGAAACCAAGAAAAGAATTTGAAAATAAAGCAAGGGTGCATTACAAAAATGGCTCTGCAACAGAAAACTACTTAATAATTCCGCTGATAAAGCACGAGCTGGGAAAGAATTCAGTTGCCTCTCCCACAGCTCAGCTGGGTTGACAGGAGTTTAAAGAGTGTAGTGTTCTCATGCAGAGAAGCCAGCAGGTACATCTTTCCCCACAAACAGGAAGTTTCAAAACGCTGGAGTCCTGGGGAGTTTTGCCACTGACTTTTGGGAGAGGCAGAATTTCACCCTAGGAATAGATCTGCTAAGTGAGAAGTGTGCCATTGGCACATGCCTTCTTTTCAATGACAAATCACCTTTCAGAAGCACTTTTTACTGTTTTTATTTGCTTATTTCTACTTGCCCGATTCAAGACTAGCTCCTATCCATTCTTTCATTTTCTAGAAGTTATTTTCATTCTTACGGGGGAACTGCACCTGAGAAAATAAAAACATATGGAATCATGTTATTATGGTTTGCAAAAGTGTCCGTTTCGCCCTGCTACAATTATTTCACATTTAATATTACAGTTGAAGAAATTAAGCATCCATAATTTGTTTCAGAAATAACAAAATATTATTGAAAATGATGCTTGAAAAGAAAAATAAAGATTTACAGATATAATGTGAACTTTAACTTGTTTTTATAGAACCATTCAGGGTTTCATTTATGAATAATTCTGCTCTCTGCAATAATACGCTGTCTGTGCAATCAGTGATGATAAATGGTACATAATTGTAAACTTGATATTGGTTTTCAATATTGAATTTATCATTCTGTCCTCTTAACAAATATTAAATACTTTAAGGAATTTATTTGTTTGATTTATCTGTGATTTTTTCCAATATGTAAAATTTATTAGTTTTCTAGTTTTTGAGAATCTAAGAGTAGACAACATCATTAATAATACTGAATAATAGTGTGGGCCTCTTTTCTGCCTGATTCCCTTCTCCTAAAGCAAAACATCCAAACCAAATACAAATATATTAGTTACAGGCACTTTAGAAAATACAATCTTAACTGGAACAATTTCTGCATACTTTTTGTTTGATTTCCTTGATTTATTTAAGTAATGATTACAAGAATTTATTCTGGTTTAGAAAGCAATTCTTGCATTCATAGGAATTACACTTCATTTGATTCTATGTCAGGAATATTGTTTAAGCTACAAAGTTTGGAGAACTACATTGCAAAGTTCAAAAATGACCACATATCCTTCATAGCTTGGTTCCATTCCAGGGATTAACATTAATTTCCCTTAGTTCACATTACAGACCCATTCTCTCAAATACAAATATAAATCCATATTGTCCCAGAGCAAGTGATGAAAATCAGAAAACATGAGCCCTGCATAACACTTGTAAAAGTGTGCATATTAGTTCCAGGAGCTATTCATTTAATTCAACTAGACATATATAAGCACACAGAGCCTGATTCAATTGTATAAATTATTTTTCCATTAACATAGACAGACTTTGAATCTGGTCCCAAAGAACAGCATGAAAAGCACTAAAAATAAGCACAAAACACACACACACAAAAAAAGCTAGTCATTAGTTGGGTATATCTCACCCTATATAAGGCAAAATTCTGCTCTTAGTCATGTGCATACAACCATCATTCTTAGCCACTGCTAGCATTTTTAGTCAAGGCATCTGCATTAGATCTGGGCACAAAATTACGCTATGTTTAGTGAAATGGAAAATTAAAAATAAATTTTGAAAAAGTTTGGTAGAGCTGAAGAATGCAATTATGTAATGACGCAAATGGAAGAAATAGTATTAATTCGGCGGAATTGTGACTGATTACCTGAGGGAGAAATTTGATCTACTAATAAAAATAGCAGAAAGAAAGTCAGTTATACACAGCTATTTTTCCTTTTATGATAAAGGTAACTGGGTAAAGACATGTCTTTTACAAAACTCACTAATGGAACTCACCACAGGATTGCTGTAACAAACAGCTTTGTTACATAAAAAGATCAACTATTTGAACAAATCAGCATAACCTGAGAAGTTAAAATAGCTAGGGTAAATTACAGTCCTCAAGCTTCCCAGGACAAATAGCACACTATCTGAAGCCTAGAGAAACAGTTTCACTAGGTAATTCTTTGTGATAAACATGGGATCCCCAAGCACATGTTGGCTACCGGAGAAAAACATTCTACCTTTTTATTTGAAGCACATGGTAGTGGTAAGTATTGGAGAAGGATATCAAATAGACTGAAAATCATTCTAGAACACCTAATTTCTTATTAATGTTAATGAGCATTATGCGTATTAAGAAGTCATTTTTCACAATGAAAAAAAATATGAAAAGCAGCACATATAATGCATAATTAACTGCAGTGTCATGCAGGTCAACAGTAACTGTCATCTTTATAGTCAGAATTCCTATGTGTGGACAGCCTTAAAGATTTCTTAATTCAAGAGAACACCTACAGCACCGGCAGCAAGAAAACTATAGCTTCTAACCACATCATTCACAGCTTTTGAGACTGGAGGACAAACTGTCTGTCAGACTTCAGCGTGTCTTCAAGACATTCTATTTAGTCCTGGCTAGCTAGGAATACTAGGGGAGGAATCCAAATGATTCCCAACACTACAGTACCAAGCAGACATCAAAAAGTTAGTAAACATTCTCAGCTAGATTTTTAAGGTTAAGAGCTGTACAGACTATTAGCAATCTACTGAGCTTATCCACTTATCTGAATGACCATTCTTTAAAAAATAAAAAGCTTTGGTCTACACATCTACATTTCATTAAACTGAGCTGGGCTGAACTGGCAATCTGCTGGCACTGGTGAAAAGCAGTAGTACTGCATCTCTGCGAGGAGATACAATATTAAACAATCAGAATTTCTCCTTCACAGAAACCAAAGGCCGGAACAGCCCCCGGCAAGTGCAGAGTAAAACAGGTGCACCGAATCAGCAACTAAAGAATGTGATTCAGTTCTGCCTACAAAAATATAGTGAGGTTCCCCACAGTTCTGCTCCTTCACTCAGCAGCCAAGAGCTTGCTCTCCCTCAGAGAACTCCCTGCTAGAGAATGTTGACCAGAATTTGAAGTGCTAGCAAAACTGAAACAGATCAAGTTAAAATAAGGATTGAATCAGATAGAAGTTATGTGATTGGCATACTGAAACAAGTCCATAAGATATCTTCATTTACACCTCATTTACATGTACTTTTAAATATGCTGGGGCAAATTTATCACAAAGCTCAGCCAGTTTCCTTCAGATAACTGTCTCCAGATGGCCATAATATTAAGGACAGAACTTATAGCTGTAGGAAATGCACTATTATGGCAACAGGCTTTATTTGCATGTACTGTGGAAAGCAGACTGCCCTGCAAAGGTATTTTGAGTTCCTTGGTCTTGTATCTATCGAGAAGAGAAAAGATGAAAGAAGATCAATTTATCTTTATGATAAATTTCTACCTGGAATTTTACAGTTTTCAGAACAAGTTGAATGTGAACATTGAATATTAGTATTTGTGTAACTGTATCCTTTTTCTATGTCCTTATGTATCTTTAGCCATTCCAATTTCTTTGCATTAGCTGACAGAGTTCTTAATAAAGACCAAGTCTTCATTTTTCATTTCCTTACATTTAGAATCATTATTCTCAGTGAAATAAGCAACTAAACAAGACCAAGACACAAAATATAAGAAGCACATTTACAGTGACAAAGTGGGGAGTAAAACTTGGGAGATTTGACTTTTAGTCTCAAACTCTGCCAGCTGGACTTCTTTAGCCCTGTACTGAGAATGTCTATTATCTTAATTTCCAATGTGCTTAGCATGGGCCCTTAGGAAAGAGGATATCTCAATTTTTTATCTGATCTGGGATCTTTTGTTACTGCTTTTATTCATCATTGAAGAGATGTGCTTTCTACAGAGCTATTCCATTTTGCATAAGACTTTATCCTGGTACAGTAAAAGACATTTTTGTATCGATTGTATTGACCACTGCACTCAACAACAGGTTATTTCCTCACTTTCCTACCTGCAAAACCAGAAATGGTAGTCTTTGTGTTGGTTAACATTAATCTTTGTACAGAACCCGGGTCTACGTATTGCACATGCTACAGATCGGAAAATTATTAACAGGCAGTATCTAAAATTTTGAAATTTAAAGGAGTTGCTTACTGACATTCTTTATGTAAAAAATAAAACAAGCAAGTTCTCATGGAAATTCCCACAAATTGTGGGCTCTTTTTCAGTTTGCAAATAAAATCTAAGAAAAATTGGCTGCAACTCTTTCTTTTCATTTTCACTCAGCTCAGGATGCACTGGTAGAATTTAAAAAGTTTGTATCTGCCAAAAGTTTCTTCTTAAAACAACTGCATGCTGCAGTGCACTTATTTCTGTGTTTTGCCACTTTATAAGGGGAAAATATATTTCTAAGATATTTTTGGTAATATATGACTAAGTAGCAAAATTAAAACTAGGAAATTAATAACTACATGGCATTTCAATCCCATCAACTCTAATCAACATAAATCCATTCTAATTAAAACCTGCAAATCCTAAGGATACTAAACAGATAGCCTCTGTTATAGAGAGACAGCAAAAGAACTGGCACAATATACAGAAATGGAAAATACAGAAATCTCTGAAAGAGACATAGATTGAGCAGTATTAAAGAAATCACTATATTTTAAAAATACCATCATATTCTCAATAGCTTCTAATTGACAAAAAAATTAAACTTTAAATAAACTTGAAAAAGTATTTTTACAAGCAAAATGAAGGACCTGAAGAAGTATATAGCTTCACAAGCTGAAAAAAGGTTGCTAAGTTTATCACGATCATCAAACCAGAAATAGTACACTGATGCGAAGCATGTTCTGATCAGCATGATGAATAACACACATCAGTTTAAATGAGTATAGAAGAAATTATGCAATTTCAGCAGAGCCTTTGTTTCAAAGTCAAAACATCTAAGTCTCAACTCTGTCTTTAGGATTTGATCAAAAGCCCACGAACATTAACAAGAAGCTTTGCACTAACTCCCTTGGGCCTTGCATGTGCCTTTTTATTGCAGTGGAAAATTATTGTCCACTGGCAATTCCGTCTCATCCATCTTACATAAATTTAGGAAGCTCCTCATCTCTCCTATATTCCATTTAATCTCAAATTTACAATTGCCATCAGCCTATAAGAACAGAACTGTAGATGTCTTACCTCCCTGGTTATACGTTCTCTTCCACTACTGTATTGTCAGGTAAAGGAAGAGATTGGAAACTTTACTGGACAGCAGATCTGCTTTGGGATGTATGTTATATGCACGTATCTGTAGCATCTAATATTGATACTGGCAGGCAGTGGCCGTTACCCTGCCAGTGAGCTCAACAGGAAGCAAACAACCTGCTGACCTTCCTGGGCAAACAGCACCTCTTAGCCAAGCAAATGAGATCGTAGTAAGGGTTGTAATTCAGACAGTTGTTATTACCATATATTATCACAAATTAATCCTAACAGTGCCTGGAATTATGACAACATTACAGAATCACAGAAGTGTAAGGCTGGAAGTACCAAAGAAATCAATATGTCTAGTTGTTTTCAAAGCGTAACGTATGCAATTGCTGCAGACATTCTATTACGTTTTCAGCAGCTGCTGATCTTAAGGGAGTATGGTGGTCTGTAGAGAAATCCTAAGACTTGACAGTGGTTTGCTAGTCTAAAAGGTCTGGAAATCACTGATTTAATTACTTCAGCAAGGATCAGATTATATCAAGACTACTCTCTAAGAGCCATTTATTTAACCTGTTCTTGCAGATTTCTATTGAATGAGATTCACAATCTTTTTATGTAGACTATGCTACAATTTAATACAAGGTTGTTTTCAAGAATATTTAATATTATTTGTCATTTTCTTTACAACTCCTTAGTTTTTATTTGCCTTTTCTTTTTCTTTTTTTGTGAAATAGAAATTCAGGAAACAAGCAAGATAGAATATGAAGAACTGGAATGCTTACACAGTGCTGTATTTAGAAAAAAAAAATAAATCTATCATCCTTCTTAATCCTAGCTTATTGTAATGACACTAATTTAGTGAAATAACTGTCCTATCTTTTCAATGTGAAGCAACAGTTCTACATGCCTTTGCTTTAATAAAGCATGCTCCAGAGCAACAGACGATTTTAGTAAACAATGAGGAAAGAGGATTTAGTAAGATCACTCAGTTAGGAACATGCATGCATAAAAATTTTCACCTACGTCTCTCTTGCATGCAATCCCATTGAATCAAACAAAGAAGGGGAGTTGAAAGGTAGACTGATATAAAAATGTGTTGGGACACAAAGATGTTTTATTAGATATAAAACTACAATCTCTTATAGGAAGAATTTTTCCACTTGGTATTCTTATGGTCTGAAATAAGGCCTGAATAGGAGAAGATAACTTGATAAAATATAGGCAAAAAGAAAAATCATATAAGAAAACAATGGAAATACTACTGTGGACTTTTGTGAGCATAAACAGTTTCATAAATGAAACTGCCAAGCTGAAATGCTGTAGAAGCCATTTTAATGGTCAGTTTGCTGCAAACATTCCAAAGATTTTCTAATTTCTTTCAAAGTTTAGACTCTTGTTTTTATGTTTTTGTTTTTGTTTTTTTAATCTGTCCCACGGGGAGACATTAGTTGAGGACTTGAGGGGACAGAAACTAACAGAGAAGCAGAAATGCATTGAGAGGAGGAACAGACAAAAACAGGAGATATTAGATTTGAAAAAAGAAACTGAAGGGATGGGACATGCCAGAAAAAAATGAGGAGGGGTGATGAAATAAGCTGTAAAATAATATGTTCATTTTTTAGCAGCTATACTAGATGAAAATAACTCAGCCTTGTCCTTCTCTCTTGTTGTATGCTGCTAAAGGCAGAGGTTGTCATAGCTGAAAGTGTAGTCATGTTGTGGGAGTCCAAACACAGAACAGGAAAACCACAGAACCGGGTCTGCTCTTTTATCTTCAGTTTACACCAGCCCATAACTTTCTCTTACCTGCAGCTGTACTACTTCTCTTACCTGCAGCTGTTGTTAATCCAACATGTGGGACACTCCATCACACTGGGGCTTTGCACTTCCTTAGGAGCTACTCTATTGGAATCTGACATCTGGACTAGAGAGAGGGAAAAATACCTAAAATAAGCTTTTAAAGATATAAAAAACAGATCATTATCATATATTCTCTTACAAAGCTGTATCAGCAGTTTGGTATTTGATGGGTATTCTCATGTCCTTCAGTGCCTCAGAAATTTTCACATCAGCTGCCACAAAAGCAGCTCCATTTTTAGATCTAAAGACAGAGCTTTCTGAATATAATGTGTCAAAATGTTATCTTATTTTTGACCTACTTATTGACCATGTAGTGGCCACATTCCTTCCCATGATCTGTAAACAGAAGACATGCAATATATGTGCAATCTGTCAAATCCACAGGTCTGGACTGCACTCTGGGAGAAGCAGCAGATCATTACACACACAAAGATGAGGTATTTCCTCCTCCTTATTCACTGGAAAGAATCTGGGCATCCTACTCCTTAACCATGATATTTAGGAAAGGTAACTAAAGTGAGGTGTCTTATAATACCCCCACTGTATTTTCCCCTCAGAGGTTATGCAGACAGCCTAGGGTAGTAGGGGACAGTGCAGCCCATCACTAGACTTCCCAGGGAAACCTAGTATCTTGGTCTAGCCTATTTAGTGGATAATTAAATTGCCTGTCCAAGGTGTGACTGCAAGGATTCTGTCCACTCAGCTCCATGCAACCTTTTAGGTCTAGGTTACTGATTTATAACACCATAGAACACATGCCAGACCCTGAAAACCCCAGGCTGAAAGAGTTGTGCTAGAGACCAAGTTATATCTAGGTTTAAATTTCTTTGTCTATATTTTTTGTATGTTCCTTCCTTAACTCTTTTTTTGCACATTAGACTACTTTCTCATTGTAACGGCAGTTCAGTCTCTTTCAGAAACTTAAGAAACATTATGCTGCCTGCCTAAGGTCTTCATAAAGCAGAATGAAGGCTACTATTTACAGCCAAAGGTGCTGAACCAAGAGAAAGGATCTCTGGCTCAAGTCCTGTCTGAAGCACTCAGTCAGCATGCAACTCCCAGGCAAATCATTTGACCTTCTTTACCATAGTTCAGTTATAAATTTGGCTAAGAAGCAAGATCTTGTTGAAAAGCACTTGCATTTGACCTCAGCTTGCATGAGTAAATGCATCTGAAAAAATCAAGCTGAATGATGCAGCAATTTCTTTTTCAGTTATCCGCTTCTAGAAACCATGCAGTTGCTCATATAACTAACTCTCCAAGCTGGCATTACAGTGAATAACACAAAAATGCTGCACCACTTAACAGTAACACCATTTTCCAGTGAGCTTAAGAACAGTTTTATTTCTTTATTTATAGAGGTCTATAATGAAAATATAATTCTTAACTACCACCTAAAAAAAAATAATTTATTCATTTCTCAACTTCATGTAATCCTTCCATGCAAAATGTCCTAGGAAACAGGTTTAAGTTTAACAACACAAAGTATGGAGTATTTTGTAATGAGTTGATGGGGGGCAGCAAAGAAGAGAGAGACAGACTCTGCTCAATGGTCTCCAAAGACAGGCAAAAGACAACAGACAAACCAACCATATTGGCAATATCTAAAACAAATTTTGCATGACCGTAATATGAAGTCATAACTGAACTATCTAATATTTCTGATGAAAGCCTTAAAGATAATGACAAAGGCACCTACTAATAAGACACTCAACAGCACCGTATACCCAGTAGAGTTGGGCAAATACTGCAGTCCATTTCCTTTGGATGTTCATTTGAATTTTTAAATGGTTTCTTTTGAATGCTCACATCCCTTTTGTGCTGACTTTCCATGAATAGCAAGTGAGCTTTAATAAGGGGAATAATCATGAAAAACATATTTTAAGCTTGAACATTTGCCAAATGAAAAGCTCAAATTGCACAATCAATGGGTAGCAGTACATATGTCAGTTTATGAATTTTACATTAAATTCAGAATAATCATTGTTGGTCAGTTTCATGCTCTTGCAGTTAAGAAATACAAAAAGTGCCATTACATATAGAACTAGACAGCACAGGTTAACATACTGCTGTGTACAATGAGGTACTTCTGAGTTTGCAAGCCAAGAACCAGTTCTTCAAAATAATTAAGGTAAAAAATGCATGCTGAAATTTTTCATTTTTATTATATATAAACACATTTACATATAGTCTCTCTCTACATATCTATATATGTGTACATATATAGATATATAAATTAAACTATTTAACCTGCCCTATTATAATATATATTTTGCCATAGGATAGAATATTGCAACAACTATAAAATCTTTACTCATACCCTTGTGGTGAGTAAAAGATGCACAACTGCCAATCAAAACTGGTATATTTTCCTTTAGTTTCAATATGTATCTCTGAGTTCTCAAGGAAAATCTTTTGTATCTCATTTGTACAGCAAATCACAACAGCAGAGTTCCACACAGGTCAACTGCTACCTCATTTAATTTCTCATAACAGGAGTCTAAGAGGAAATTAATCAGTTTCACTCAGAAATTTCTCTTTGTTATTTTGAAAGCAGGGGCAAAAAAAGTCACCCTCACAATTCTGTTTTCTGTTTACTGCAGTATATAAATAAATAACCCTTACACTGTTATATTCCACAGCAGTGACCCCAAACCTGAGCTAAAAATACCGTAGGGAACAATCCCAACTTGGTAGTGGGTGGAAAAGGTGACCTGTTAGGTCTTTCCATCTCTAAGCATGATTATCCCTTGAACTACATAGGAGTTACTGCAGAGGCTGAGGCATCCCAAAGCACCACTTCAGTGTAAAGGTTCCAGTCAAATCAGTGATTTTGATGACAAAATGACCGTTCAGGTGGACTTTACCACTGTGATAAATTGTTTTCTTAATTTCTAACTTTACAAATACATGCATCATGAAAAAATAAGATCTGAAATACACAAAATTATTATCATATACACAAAACTTAAAATTCCTTACTAGGCTAAAGATTAACGTTCTACTGACGCAGGTATTAAGGCTTTTTTTCTTTCTTCAAATCATATTTGAAATCTCTGATATGCGTAAGTTGTCAGTAAATAGATTCAAAGCTCTGAAATGAGCTATGTAAAGATACAAAATGGGTGGAAAAAATAGTATACAACTATAATTCAACGATATAACAAACTTTTGAATAGCTTCCAAGAAGGAAGGGGATGTTGGGAGCAAGAGTAAATGCACAGCATAGTAAAAATGAGGAATTGAGATAAATAAATTGCCTTTATGCTTCCAATAATTGTAAACATCACGCAATTTCATACTCCTGCCATGCTTGAAGAGATCTGTAAGGGGGGTACATTTATTGTATTGCCAAACAACATTAGTTCCTATTTTATTCTTGAAAGAAACTGCTCTAGTTACAAGCAACTTAAAGCAGTTTGTTCACAGAAGGTGAAAGATTGAATTTTAGCATTTTAGACGGAATGGAAGAAGGAGGCAGCATTTTGACCTAAAGCCAATGAAACAGTGACTCCAAATGGCCATAACTGGCGTTGCAAAGTGAAAATTAGTCCATTACTGAGAAAACTTGTAGCATAAAAATTGATAAAAGCAAAATCCTTTTCTCTTCACCAAAACGAGGAGTATTAAGATGCTCTTTATAATACTTCGCAAAATATTTTTAAAGGATAAATGGGATAATCTAGGTAATTATAAGCCTGTCAGGCAAAGTAACAAAAAGTAGTCAATACAGGATTTGACAAAATATAACTAAAAGAGGGTGATACAATTAATATCAGTTGACACAGTTATAAAAAATAGATCTCATTAAAGTAACTTGATATCTTTTTGATGAGATTGCATTTTTGGGAGGTAAAAGCAGTATTGTCACTATAGCAGAATTCTGCCAGGAATTTCTAGCGTTTTGAAATCTTGCTATTTGGCAGCATAAACAGTGCTTTTCTGAAAGCTGCAAATCACCACAACATATACTAAGTTAGCTGAGGAAAGTTTAACTGATAGATCCTGCAATTATTTAAATATTATATTCAGACTTCTTGCTAAGGTTACTATGATTTCTTTTGCATTTTTTTATGACTGGTTTGGCTCACAAGACAGGGGACAGACCACTGACCTAGATCATTTCATAAAGAGGGTCCAAGCAAATAATATATTTGAGAGAAGCAAAGGCAATGTTTATTCACTGAGCAAAAAAGAGAGCATAATCCACTGACACACAGTATGGAACCCTATCTAGGGACTGCCAAAAATATTTGAGGATAATGATGGATAAATAACTTGATGGGAACCATTAGCACAATGCTGCTATCAAAAGATTTAATTCTGAGATGTATATACAAGAGAAAAGAAACAGGACAATTTTATATAGTATTTCTTCCAGGCTATAGTGCTAATATAGACTATACAATGGGAATTTTGAGAAATGGGATTCTTTCCAGAAATAAGCCCAAGAGATTAAAGAGTTGCAAACACACACACACACAGAAAAGGGGGGGTGGGGTGAAGTTCAGGGGTAGTTCAGCTTGGTTAAGCCATCAAAGAAAGAGCAAAAGAAGTGATTAAATGACACTATAAAAACATCCTTGGAACAAGAAATTTGATGAGAGAGTTTTACAATTTTTTAAACATATTGAGAGGCAAACACAAAGTTCACAAATCCAAAGTAGGGGGGGAAAAAAGGGCATTTTTCCAGCAATAAACATAATTAACCATTGGTATAGCTCCTTTTAGTGGAAACAAATCTCCAGCTGGGTAGATTGCTGATAAGCAGGATAATATAAAACCATCGTCTACATCAGTTAAGCTGAGCTTCATTGACAAGCACACCCATTCTGACCTAATGTAACAAAATTCTCTGATCTTCAGCTATGATACTGCTGCATATTTTGTCACTCCTGCTAACAAATGCAGAGAGATTTAATGCTTGAAAAGTTCTCTGACAAATGAAGGCAAAGAATTTTACTTCAAAAATGCAAGTGAGAAATGAGCCATCGATACCAATCTCAATTTTACGTTGGCTTTTGTTCAAAAAATAGTCAGTTTCTTTTATCAGAACTTGTTTTATCAGTACTCTTCTGTTGCAAAGTAAGAAAGAGATTAAATCTTCAAAAGACAATAAATATTGGCATCTAGAGCATAACTGAGAACTGTACATTATACTTTTTATGACAGATTAGTGCTAGAAGTTGCATATTAATCCTGACACCATTCTAGATATGGGCACCATTCTTACAGTGTTTAGCTGTTACTGAAGCAGCAGTACAGGAGAAGGAATCAAGAGAAAACACAGCATTTATTCTGTTTTGTATAAGCCCAAGGTAGATGCTGAACTTCCCATTGTTTCAAAATTCCATTAAGAATGGAAGATTCAACTTTAAAGACATCCTGTAAGATAACCACATCTTGCATCCTCCATCCTAGAGATAGTCTTTGTGAAAAGAAAAAAAAAGTCATCTTTCAGATGAAAGACATTATTGATAACTTGACTGTGTGGATATCAGATTTTAATGCTGTTCCCTACTTGTGCTACTTTCTTAATCTTATTTTCTCAGGAAGCCTTATATATAATCCCATCTTGGTGCAGTCTGCCGCAGACTTGTTCGCAGGCACAGCAGCAAACCAGACCACAACTTGTTGCATACTTTTCTGTGCTTACCAACAGTCTTAAATACAATTTTAGCTGATAAACCCCAGCAACATTAGGAAGGAAAAACATTCCCTATAGGGAGGGAAGAAGTCCCTTTGCAGGAATAAAACACAGCAGCTGTTTTTTCCAGGATGGCCAGATGTATATCACAAAGTGTATCCGTGTGCTGTCAACTGACACATACAGATAAGCAGATAATACTGTTACATTAAATGGTGAACAATTTGTTACACCTATTTCTGCAAACCTGCTTTCTGCATATGTTCTACTTCCATATAAACATACACCTGGTAACAACTTACATAGAATACTGGTATTTTACTTCTCAGTCAGCTTCTTTGGTTGTTTGTAGTCCTGTGTCAGATGGGACAGACTTCAAGTCATGAGAAACCTGAGCCAGAAACTGATATTGCCAAACGACAAAAAAATTTCTTGCCAAAATACCGAACGACTTCTATCAAAAGGTACTCTTTATGAAATTCTGCGCTGTGCCTCCTGATGTTTTTACAAGGAAGGAGACTTCCCTAGAGACTCACACTTCTCTATATAGACAAGAACACTCATGTAACTAAGCGTCAAAGAGACTTCCCTGTCTCATTTAAGACAAAAGTTTTTCTAGTGCTTACTAATGTTATCCAAAGAAGCAGCCCTGAAGAGAATATTCTATGAAAAAAAAAAAAAAAGTATATTTATATTATTTGTTTTAATCTGTTGTACCACATTTTGCCTCTCAGACTTAGAGAAAACTTCAGGAGGAAATTTATGTTTCACTGCTTTGTAGCTGTGCTGCATTCCACCTTCCTTCAATTGCAAATCAATTTTTCAATTGTCATATGGGTATAAAATCTGTCTCAAGTCTCATTAGGCCAAACTCAATTGTTATATGATATGTGTATGATTCTTTGTGGCTTCACTGACTCAACTCTAAAATGACTTTTATTTGTGAGAGAATGCTCTTAGAATGGAGAGGCGGAGAAATGGCGAGAATTTTTAAAAGGGTCATTTTAGAAATAAGCATGAAGCTACTCGAGAGTATCAGCCTTACACAAACTTAGCACAAAGGTCTTGCATTTCTGTGAAGCCACACAAACTAGAGCAGTGCTCTCCACACCATTTACATTTAATTAATCTTGATATTACTGCAACCACGGAATGACACTGAGAGCCACACAGGTCTATGTTCTTCAGTATGTCACAGCAGTCAGCAGCAAGTCTTTCAAACTGCTTTTGGTAACTCTCCCGCAATACTGTCTTTTTCATCCCTTCTCTGCCACCATCAATTATTTCATTTTTCCTTGTTCTGTACAAGAGCTCTGTCATTTTGGTCTTCACCTCTCCCCCCACCTCCTCTCACATTTTGCTTACATAATTTGTCTAAAATCATCCTGACTAACAAAAACAAGTCTACACTGGTCGTCTCTCACCAAGCTATACCACCTCCTCCTCATATGTCTGAGGACTTCGCTTCTGAAATTCAGTTTCTTACAGATGGCACTTCCATTTCCTGGCACCAATTGTTAACTTACAAGTATTAGTCATTGAAGATACACGTTTTATAAAATATGTGAAAAAATAAGTAGTAGAACAAACAGGAACATAAAGTGAAACGCTGCCTTGGTTCTTTTCCAATCTTTCTTAAGAAATACTAGACAGTGTATACCATGTGTTTATGTTCAGACAGATAGTTTATGATGTATGAAACTCTGAGAAAATATTACTGCTTTCTTCTTTTTTTGGGGGGTGTGTGTGTATTCATTTTGCTATTCAGAATAATCATCCCTCTTGGTCATACTACCATTACTGCAGCCTTGTACCTCAAGTACAAGGGGAGAACCCCTGAGCTGCATTCATGACCCTGCCACTGCTCTCTGTTTGATCATGGACAAGCACTTTAATCTTTCAGGGTCTCAGCCTTGCCCTTTGTAAAATGTAAAGAATAATATTGGTCTCTTTAGGAATATTATTTGACTTGGGGCTTTTTTGCGCTCCTCACCCACCCTGGCCACATTTCCCATCTCAGTACCCCAGATGCAGGCAGGTGACCACAAAACCAGGCAGTCTGAGAAATGGACCCGGGGCTGTGAAAGGCCATGGTGGTTCACATTCGCATTTATGCAGGACTACAGTTTGGGTGCATCGAGGCAGCCTCTTCTTATTTTTCCTGGACAGGGGAAGAAAAAAATTCTCCGTGTAAATTCAGCACCGCTGTGTTCAGGCCACACACTCCACCCTAACCGCAGGCAGATTCTTCCCATTCTCCTCCAAGTAGACTCCTCTGCCACTTTTCCAGTCGTTCCTGCACAGGCCCAAATCCCCTCGGTTTTATCTCACCAAGGGCACAACCCGCCCTGCTCACCTAGCCCCATAGCATGGGTGATGGCGAAGCTCAGCTGACACCGCGCTCCCCCTCAGCGCTGCTCCCAGCACTATCCCGAGGCTCCCGCATCCCCTCAGTCCACAGACTCGCTTCAATCTGCCCTTAGCCCCTCAGAGCTGCCCCGGGTGTCCTCATCTCATTGCTGCCTTTCGCCTCAGAGCCACCCTAGCTCTTCCTCGCCTCTCACCTCACAGCGGCCTCGTTCGCCCCGCTCCTTCCCGCCTCTCGCCTCATGGCCGCCCCTTTCCTCCTACTCCTTCCCGCCTCTCGCCTCATGGCCGCCCCTTTCCCCCTCCTTCTTCCCGCCTCTCGCCTCATGGACGCCCCGCTCGCCCCGCTCGTCCCCGCCTCTCGCCTCATGGCCGCCCCTTTCCCCCTCCTCTTTCCCGCCTCTCGCCTCACGGCCGCCCCGTTCACCTCTCTCGTCCCCACCTCTCGCCTCACAGCCAGCCCGTTCGCCCTGCTCCTTCCCGCCTTTCGCCTCACGGCCGCCCCTTTTCCTCCTCCTCCTTCGCGTCTCTCGCCTCATGGCCGCACCGCTCGCTCCCCAGTCCCGCCCCTCGAAGCAGGAGGCCCAGCCCAGTCCAGCCCGCTCGCATCTTCCGCCTACTCGCGCCATGAGCTGCGGAGCGCCGTGCCGGGCCTAGCGGCCGCGGCTCCGCCATGCAACGCACGGAGAAAGTGCTGCAGCTGCGGGGCCAGCAGGGCCGCTCGGTGCGCGTGGTGCGGGAGCACTACGTGCGGCCAGACGTGCCCTGCCGCAGCGGCCTGTGCCGCGCCGGCTGCGCGCGCGGTGAGCGGGCCCCGCGGGCGGGATGCGTCGGGCCGGGCGGCGGGGCCGCGCGGGACCGCCCGTGGGTTTAGCTGTAAACAGCTCTCTGCGCGCCTCGAGGAAAGGCCAAGAGGGACCCTGGGATTTGACCCTTGGTTTTGCACCTTTTTTTTTTAAGGCTCTTTCAAAAAAAGCCTTAATTCCTGCAGGGCGGTGGTTTATGCGGTGGGAACAACCCTCCTACCTCCGTTTTCCAAGCAGTTGCCTTCGGAACTTGTGTAATTCAGCACCGGCGGTTACTTGGTTTCAATAACTAGATCTGATTGCCCGCGCGATACCGGCCCTTCCCGGGCACCCCGGCCAGCCCCTGGGGTTTCGCTGGTGCCTTTTGTTTTTCCTGTTGTTTTTACATAAAACGGTGCTGCCGTGTGCATCACAGGCCACGGTGGGAAGGCTCGTCGATGTTCCTGTGTAGTTGTTGTTAGATAACAAGTTATTTACTGCAAGAAAACAACAACCAACACATTTAAATTCTAAGTACTTCAGAATATCTAAATTATCTGCTGGCCTAAGGGAAAAGACTAAGTATTTTAGCAGTTATTCTGCTGAACTGTGGCTGACAGACACTGTCATCTTGGTTCTGCTCTTAGGTGCCTGTTGTGAAGGGGGGCTGCAAGTAGTGCAGAATATATTACTATTGTTAATAATATTGTTATTGTTACTATTATTATTATAATATTGGAACACCAGGGCAGGGTTGTAGTTATGGCCCTGTGGCGGGTGTGGAAGCCACAGAGATGTGTTAGATATTAATTCCCTAGCTATGAATTCCCTAGAATTTATTCCTTGGGTTCTGAATTCCCCAAGGACAAGTGCAGGCACGGAGCAGAGCAAATCCTTGTCCCTCTGTCCGTGTCCGACTTCTGAACGTGGGTGCAGGTTGTGCTGTCGTCGCTGCTGGAATACGTCTCTCTGTGGTTATTCTCGGGAAATCCAGAGTCTGGGGAATGTTTGTTTTCACACCCTGCTCTGCAGGCTGTGCTGAGCAAACGTGTATCATTCCCTGTGGGAGCCCACCCACATAAATCACCTCCGTGGATATTTTTAATGGCCTGCTTAGTTATTCTGGTCTAGATGTGTGTGTTGGATGAGGATAGCTTAACATGAGTAGCTGGCATAAATCTTCGAGTGGCGTTTCACTCTTAATCCTCTTCTGAATTATTAATAAAAAACAATAAATTTGTGATGGGTTTGTTTGGGTTTTGATATTTTGATGGAAAATGGTCAAGGCATGAAGTGTCTTTAGTCAGAATTAACTATGATGATAATAATTAAATAAAGAAGCTCTTCTCTTTACAATAGCATTACTTTTCTCCAGGCATACTCTTATGTGTAACCTTTTATGCAAATACAGGAAAACACCTGCTGTAAGTGGATAGTGCTGAATGCTAAGGTCTGTGGAAAGAGTCTAATGGAAATATTTTGAGTTCTACAGCCTTTAGATAATTCCACAGAAAGATTTTCTGTGGCAGATGTCTAATCTATGTTTTTATTTGGAAGTAGAGAAATTTGGACTATTACCTGCACTTCTCAAGTGACATCCTTTCTGTCATGAAACCATTTAGATAGAATTTGCACAAAATCTTTGGATCAGAGGTAATAAAAGGGCTCAGGCACAAACTGTAGGAATTGTACCATAGAATTGCACCATCATAGTCATTAAAATTCTGTTCCTTAGAAAAACACATAGATATATATTTGAAGATACACTGCTAGGATTTTCTTGCATTTGACAGTGTTTTTATTTAATATCCCAATTGAAAGTTTAAATCTTTAAATTATATTTTAGATGGCAAGTTATTGTCCGATGATGTGACTCATTATGTTGTCCCTGACTGGAAGGTGGCTCAAGATTACCTTGAGATTCTGGACTTCCCGGAGCTGAAAGGTGTTATTTTCATGCAAACAGCATGTCAAGCTGTGCAGCATCAAAAGGGCCGCAGGTAATAACTTGCCCTGTAATAACTTATTGTATTTTAAATTGAAGTAAAGATGTTAAGTTTGTAAAATATGTATTTAAGCACAGAATACTTAATTTGTTTTTAAGCCTTTCAAGTGTTTTGATATTCTTCTGTGAATGGGAAAGAGCTATGAATGGCTTTTTGTGCTCTGAATGGTCTTGTTGGAAAAGAATTCTTGTGTATAGTATCACAAATATGGGTAAAAACAGAAGCATCCATCATATAATTAAAAAAATCTTCTTACAGGTGACTTTTAGAGTTTTCTCATCAGCTATGGAATTCAAGAATAAATGCCATTGTTTATGAATGATGGGATTTAGTCTCACACTGTTAAAATTCTTTAGTTTTTCTGGAGTCTTTCAGTTTTACTTTCAACGGGAGTTAACATGGCATTATCAAAAGAAATCACAGGGCTGTATTTGCCTTTTTTATATTCCAGACAGTACAACAAGTTGCGAAGTCTAGTAAAGGATGCCCGTCATGACTGTGTTGTGTTTGCTAATGAATTCCATCAGCATTCCTATGTGCCCAGAGAGAAGGGAGAATCCATGGAGAAATGGCAGACCAGGTTTGTTTTAATTTGTCTGGTTTTGTACAAGAACATTATGACATGATGTTTAGAAATGTTGTCAGGCAATGGATATGCATGAGGTGGTTCTCGTGCTCTGCTTAGCTCTGGAATAGTTTACATAGTTGAAAGTCTAGGTTGTCCTTTTGTAATTAAGATTACAATTGTGATTATTTTTGCTTAGAAAAAAATAGAGCAGCTTTATGTTATTTTTTCTTAGAGAAAAAATGCTGCTTTATATATTCTTCTCATGTAGCAAGTGGGATATGTCAGATCTTGTTCAAACTTTGCTTTTGTAGGAGTATTTACAATGCAACAGTCTGGTATTATAATCACTGCTTGGGTCAGATGCCAGTTGTTATGGTAACAGAAGATGAAGATGCTATCAGGCAGTATGGAAGTGAAACAGAAGGAGTGTTTGTGATTTCCTTCAAGGTAACGTATCAGAAAAATAGGAAGACTAAAAGGTTGCTTTTTTGCTGCATCAAAATGGCAAAGCAAGTACATTAAATCTAATATGTAGTGCAAATCGTTCTGGAGTTTACATATAAAAATACTGCAATGCCAACTCATGACTTCATTTATCAAAGAAAGCAAAGATGTCAATGCTGCGAATGTCGTGAGAATTAGAGATAGTGAGTAAAACAGATTTGAGAAAGAAAACAGCAGCTGCAAGGATAGAGGTCATCCTTATGATCCTTTTTAATTGTTTTCCATGTTTATAAAGAATTTAGTGCTGATGAACAATAATCAGTTATCTCAGCCAGCTGTCTAAATCTGTAGTGCAAGTCCACTAAGAGTAATAACTTAAATATACATTGTATTGTTCTGTCTAGTGTACTTTAGCCTTGACTATTAAGCCTGCTGTGATGTGCATGAAGTGCATGTTCATTCTTCATTTGGTTGTTGTTTTCTGATACTGCCTGTATATAGCAGAGGATGTGGATGGAAGGTTTACTTTAAGCCTTGAAAGGAAGAAAGAAATCTGAGACAGTGGAAAATGGTCCAAGTGCAGTGTACAGAATTGGATAAAAACTGTGAAAATAATAATAGGGACTTGTACAGGGATATACTGACAATAAAACTTTGTGCATCTCTAGTCCACTATGGTATCTTAACAGTAATATTCCTTTCGTTGTATTCAGCTAACGTACTGGGTTGAATCTGGAATAAGCATGTAGTGTTCCAAACAGACACATGATTACCACTGAGAAAAACTCTTAGAGAATAGCACATAACAGCTTTCCAAATGCAGCATTATTGAAAGAACAGAGGCCTCTCAAACCCATTTATGTATGTGTATACAGAATTACTTGGATAACTTTTGGCCTGACTTGAAGGCTGCCCATGAGCTCTTTGACTCAATAACTCAAGCTCGTCGTGAACGGGAAAGTGAAAGTCAAGAAAATCATGGAAAAGAGTATCCTGAGCACTTACCTATGGAAATATTGGAGGCTGGGGTCAAATCTGGAAGATACATACAGGTAAAGTTGTTATGCAGAGAGCATACACAGAACAGTCGGTGCATTCCTGTGGTTTGTCTCTTAAGTTTCCTGAATTAAACTAGTTAGAAGAATATCACTACAGTGGGAGAAAGAAAAAAAAGGATATTTTGGGAAGGAGAAAGACTTCAAAAAAGACAGAGTTCAGAAGAGAGGAAGTATAAAGTTGGCTATTGAAGTTAGCTAAGGAATAATCAGCAAAGATACTTATTCTTTTCCTCTCAAAAAGCAAGTTGCTCAGGGAATAGCACCTGGGATTTTCAAAATAGTTTGTGTACTTACTTGCTCCTGTGAGCATGTACATGAGAGTTTTTTATTGATGATCTTCACTTTGCTCTGGATTTTTCCTCACATTGATTTGTACTCTTGCTGTAAGTTGACGAACTAGATACAGTATCAAGAATATCAACAAATTTCAAATAACCCACATATCAATAAAAGCTACTAATTTATTAAAAATATGTTGAGATCCACAAATTTTGTACTTTAAAGTAAGCGCTTTTGAGAAATGGCTATCTATTTCTTTTAACAGTTTATTAATTTCTTTTAGGGTATCCTAAATGTCAATAAGCACCGAGCACAATTGGAAGCTTTTGTTCGACTTCAGGGATTTGGCAGCAAAGAAACAGGTGAAAATACAGTGAGATGATGTCTCCATGATTTTGGGGGGAGAATTCTGTGTTCTGTACCAACCTGTTGAGGAAAAAATAAACTAATGAATTAGCTGCGCTGACTTCAGTCCCTGTAACTTTATTGGTGTTCAGCTATTAAGAAGATGAAGCTGAGATACTATAATGCTGGAATTTATTTCATGAACCAGAAAGTATATGGAAGATTATTCCATAGGGTCTCCTGAAAAAAACAATAAGCTATGTTTCCACCTTACCCTTCATACCTTTGGCCGTAATGTTTTAGATTCATCTGTCCTATTAATGGGTTTCTCTGAATCTCTTCTGAAGTTGAATGCTGTCATCTTTTTGTTATCTTAGTGCTCTATGCTGACTTCTGGCATCTACTTTTGTGATTGAAGTAAATGTTTGCAAAGTTCCTGCCTAAGAACAATGAACTCATTATAGCCTATGAAAACTTTCACCTGAGTTCACCTACAGAAAATAAAAAGGAGAGAATTTTTTTTTTCAATATTGGTTACTTGCCAATAGTCTGATTTTAGAAAAAATCATATGAAAAAAATATAATCTTCAAACTGTTATTTCAGCAGAATGCTACCAGGGTTGAAGAGATTTCTATTTTTAACTGCTTATGATTCTGTTCTTTTTTATTTTAAATTTAGAACTTCAGAGTGACGTACTTGTTTATGGAGCTAAAGCTCGAAATCGTGCAATCCATGGTGATGTGGTAGCTGTTGAGTTGCTTCCCTTGCATGAGTGGAAAGGAAGGACTGTTGCCCTTTGTGAAAATGAGACTGAGGATAAAACAGCTGCAGACACCACTGGTGACCCTATGCCCACAGGTGAAGTGCAGTATGATATTTCTTTAAGAATTCTTCACTGCCTTGGTCTGAACTGTGTTCTGCTCTTCATTATATAGTCCCTTCCCAGATTTCTGTCACATTTTTGCACCATAACTAATTCCAAATGCTTATGCCAAATTAAGGTGTTTTAACACACCTTAAAAATAAGTGTGTCTTGTTAGTACTTGTATTGTAGGTTTTTACGCACTTTAGTTCATATTACAGAATAATGAATCATCTGCACCTTGCACATATTTGCTTTCCTGTGCTATTTTAACTGTTTAATGTATTGTGAACAATGTTCCTTATTTAAAAGGGAAAGTCATTGGAATCATTCAAAGGAACTGGAGGGATTACGTGGTCACTTTCCCTTCCAAAGAAGAGACCCAGTCCCAGGGAAAAAACCCTCAGAAAATTCTTGTTACACCTTGGGACTACAGAATTCCCAAAATCCGGATCAGCACCCAGCAAGCTGAAATACTACAGGTAGTTTGACACAAGTGTTTCTGTATTTTGTCTTCCTTTAAAACTGTGCAGGTTTTATGTACTCTACTAAAGTTTTTCCAAAGCAAAAAGGAGGGGTAAAACCATTGATTAAGTCAAGTCTGCCAGAGCAGTCTGAGTTCTACCTTAAAATAATGTGTTCAACACTTGTCAGAGTTGCATCACCTTTGGGTATGAAAGGTTATTTGACTTCTGAATTTGGGTCACTATCTGGGTACTCTAGAATACCTGCTTTAGTTTTTCTGATAAATTAGAGGTTATATTAGGCATATAAATTGTAACAGCTGTAATAGTTTTATTTGTACTATATATAACTTTGATGAAAGTATTAAGGAGAGCTTTTCAACAAATGGGTAATGAGTTATGGCAATTAGCCGGTTCATTCCTTGATGCTTTTAGTATCTGATGTTGCATATTTTTTCACAGCCAAGAAGTAAATACGAATTTTGTTTTCTCTGATAAAAGATGAAGAAAATGTGTGTACATGTTGGTTTTGCTTCCTGTCTTTCCTGTCTTTCTTGTCTTTCCTGTCTTTTTATATTTTAAAAATACATATATTGTCTATATAATGGGCCCAAATGAGTCTTTAATAAGGAAAGAAATGTAATTCTCAGCATCTATTTGTACATTTCTCATTGTGGGTTTCTCTCTCCATTTATACAAGTTTCAGAGTTGCCAATCACTTTGGATTACACTGTTTGCCTCTCAATGGGTGTTTATTTTGACTACTTATCAGGAGTAGATTGAAGTTCTAACAGAGGAATTGTCTTGCTACAGGACTACAGAGTTGTTGTGCGAATTGATTCTTGGGAATCAACATCTCTATATCCAAATGGACACTTCGTGAGAGTTTTAGGAAGAATTGGAGATCTTGAAGGGGAAATTGCAGCAATCCTCGTGGAGAACAGCATTTCTGTTGCCCCCTTTTCAGAAATCCAGGTTAGTCTTTGTGATTAGGCACATTCTTTTGTGTTGATTTTCAGGGAGATGTTCCTCAAAAAGAAGGACTCTATTGCAGCTGAGGGAGTTAGGTTGATCACAGATTTTTGAAAGATGGAAAAAATTGATAGAATATTACTTTTGCCTATCAGTAGTGGTTCTTAAGATACTATGAAACTTCAAATAAAGAGTGATTTTAATATCTGTTTACTCTGGGGAGAAAATTGCAAACTTTTGATTCTAATTTGAGATACACTTTTAAATAATGTTTTCTTTAATCTGTGTTCATGGTAATGATTCTAAAGGCCTAGGTATATTGAAATCCCCATAATGTCCTTTGTCTTCAAACAGCTATCACAGAAAAGATGAATGTAAAAGCCTAAAATGAACTGCTGGTGTTTGCCATAGCTGCAGTATCACTACACTAGTATCATTTGTTCTTAATATGTGTAGTATTCTTTTAGATTGGTTCATGCTTTCTGTGAAATAAATGACTTGGATAAGGCAAAGAAGAGTTTGACAAGAATGAAAAAGTACAGTGACACAGAAGTATTGACATAGTAGAAAAGGAAAAACTGATTATATCTAACTTGTATACTTTAGGAAAAGTTGTAACTGTATGAACATGGATAATGTTTTTGTGCAGATGAGTGAAATGCCTGTGAGTTCTTCCAAGAATCCTTGGAAAGTGGATCCAGAGGAGGAAAAAAAACGCACTGACTTGAGAGAAACACACTTGATATTCAGCATAGACCCAAAAGGCTGCGAGGATGTGGATGACGCACTGTCCATTAGAACTCTGCCTAATGGGAATCTGGAGTTAGGTGTCCACATTGCAGATGTAACTCATTTTGTGGCAGTAAATTCTTACACTGATGTTGAGGCCAGAGCAAGGTAAGTTATTATCTAAAAATATTAAATGTGTGGAGCTTTAAGTTTGTAATGTTGCTCTAAAGAAACACTTATAAATCTGAAATTACTGTTTCCACAAAGTGGTGATACAAGTTCATCTTAATCACTATTTTTGCTTTGTATTCCTCATCACTTATGATTTAAATTATTTGCAAATTGCCTATGGGCTTTCCAAAGTGGATGAGTCTTTTCCCAGAACATAGAACACCTTCAAAACAGAAAGAATCTTATATTAATTTAATTTCAAGAGTGTTCCAGAGCACAGGCTCTATTTTGTGTTTTAGTATGTCAGATGTTCAGTCTTTTTTTATTATTATTTTTGTTGATTTGAATTTAAGCTGCTCAATTGCTTTATTTTAGGTATTACTTTATTTTAGGTGCAAAGAAAAGTAAACTTCAGGGCCAGCAGAGATGTTTGATAGAGCCACAAAGTCACCCACTCTTAGTTGAGCATGTTTTGTATAACCCTAGCTCTGCTCCTCATGGAAGCTATAGATATAAGGATGCAGAATTAGCCTATTCTATTTAAATTATTACTTAAATATTTTGACTTCGATGCTGCGGGTGTCTTTTGTGTAAGAATAACCTCCTAGGTCATGCCATGTGTGACGGTTTGCTGAAACTGTGTTCATATTGTGAGCTGCCCAAGAGGTGTGCACCCACAAGTGCTTGTTGGAGAACAGTGCATGTGCTTTATTCCTCAGGGCGACGACTTACTACTTAGCAGACCGACGTTACGACATGCTGCCCTCTGTCCTGAGTGCTGACGTCTGCTCTCTTCTTAGCGGGGTTGATAGGTAAGGTTTGTATTTTTGAGGAAAAAAAAAAGATTTTTTTCATGTAATTATCTCTACCAATCTCTGTAGCAAGCATGTGTATTTTTTGCATTGTTTCTAAGTCCCAAAGTGAAAGAGTAGCCATCTGAAAGCTCAAATTTTCTACTGTTGGCCTCTTCTTCAAACATGCTGCTATCCTATTTTGCAATTTAAAGGGTTGTTTGTCTGGCTGATGTGAGGATATACAGAATACACATACCTTAATAGTGGGTACATCCTGCTGAGATAATAAAACAAAAATGAATATAAATACAAGCAGAGCAGTGAGACTGTGCTTTAAAACAGATGGGGCTGTATATTTTAGGGTAAGTAAATTGTCTCAGCAAGTATATTGATACTATTCCCGATGGAATTAGTCACATTTATTCACTCTGTGGTACCAAAAGGCAAGTGCCTCAGTCAGTGACATTGCTGAGCACTGTTTGCTTTGTGAAGGAAAATAAAAATGTAAAATATCACTGAAACAGGAAGAAATTTGAACATTTTCAACAGTATGGGCTTAAAATGATAGTTTAAATCAACCAAAACTGCTAATAGATTCTGATTTTATCTTTAAGGTATGCTGTAAGTGTCATGTGGGAACTAGATAAAGAGTCTTATGAGATCCTGGGCATCTCCTACAACAAAAGCATCATTCGGTCTGCATACAAGCTGGTCTACGAAACAGCACAAGGACTATTAGATGGAGACACAAGTGTTGTTGCTGATATCCTGGAACTGAAAGACCTGGATGAAAGAACTAAACAGAAGAAGCTGACTGAGCTGATCTGGGCAATATCAAAATTGACTGACATAGCACGACATGTTAGGGCTAAGCGGGACAGCTGTGGTGCTCTGGAGCTGGAAGGGGTAGAAATAAGAGTGCAGCTGGATGATAAAAAAAACATCCATGATCTCATCCCCAAGCAGCCACTGGAGGTACACGAGACCGTGGCAGAATGTATGATTCTTGCCAACCACTGGGTGGCAAAAAAGATTGCAGAACACTTTCCTCATCAAGCCTTGCTGCGTCAACACCCTCCACCACGACAGGAGTTTTTTTCTGAACTTTGTGAATGTGCCAGTGCCAAAGGTTTCTCAATGGACACACGGTATCTTTACTGCTTACCTTAAGTGCTTTAGTTAAACAATTAACTGCTTGGGTATAATTATTACAAACCATTATAATTCTGCCTAATAATGTTAATATAGACACTAGCTAGCACTACTTAGCATTTTTACCACTATCTTTCAGTAAGTGGGAGATGATGTCCTAAACAGAAATGCTATTGGCATTTCTGTTGGTTGGACTGCAAGTGTGAATACCTGAATAATTTTGGACATATCAGGTAAAATTTGATAAAGTTTGCTCACTCTGTAATGGTTAAGCTGTGTAATAGCCTTCTTTGCACTTTATGTCTCATAACTGTATAATGTATAAATGTTTCAGAATTAATGACTTTTTTCTTTTGACAGGTCTAACAAAACATTGGCTGAGTCCCTGGATAAAGCAGATGACCCCCAGGATCCAATTGTAAATACACTTTTGCGATCTATGGCCACTCATGCCATGTCTAATGCACTGTACTTCTCAACTGGTTCTTGTCCTGAAAGCGAGTTTCATCATTATGGTATCCTGTGACTTGCTATTTTTAATGCTATTCGTATTGTTTCTGAAGTGCTAGTGGATTTGTGACAGTTTTTTCTCACCACAGCTTCATTTTTTATTTTTTAGGACTTGCCTTAGATAAATACACTCATTTTACTTCTCCAATTAGAAGATATGCTGATATTGTTGTCCACAGACTGCTGATGGCAGCCACTCTGAAGGACAGTAAAGGAGATGTTAAGGATAATATATTCAGCAATAAGGATCTTGAGGAACTATGTAGGCACATTAATAACAGAAACAGGGTAAGGTGCTTGGTGTGCCTGTCCTTGCATGCTTGTATCCCCTTCAATGCAACAGCAACCAGTCCTGACTGTAGCTTTTTGGTGCTATACTTACCTAGTCTCACATCATGTTAAATATTAAATTAATAACAAAAGGATGTCAGAGAAAGTTGTCCATTTTGCCTCATGGGCAAAAGACAAAAATTGGGAAGTTGTATGCAACTTGATGAGAAAATTGTGCAATTTATCAGAAAATAACTGAATGCAGTAAATATTTTTGATTATTTTCTCCCTTAAATGTTTCTTTACTTCCAGTGGTAACTGCACACTTCACCTGTATTACAACTAGAATTTCAATTTGGATATAATTTTTTTAGGGGCCTGAGAGAGGAGTAAAGTCCTGGAAGAAACAAAAAGGCAAACAAGCTTTTGAGAATTCTCACTAGTTGTATTCTTTTTTTCTGGGCCGGGGGGGATATTTGCAGGCAGCCCAGCACGCTCAGAAACAGTCGACCGAGCTCTTCCAGTGCATGTATTTCCGCGACGGGAGCCCCGGGACGGAGGAGCGCTGCCTCGCAGACGGCGTTATTTACTCGATCCGAACAAACGGGGTGCTTGTGTTTGTACCACGGTAAGCTGGTAGAGCTTGGAGTGAATTTAAAAACAAGCCGTGTTATGGTAGTGCTGTGAGGACACTTCTGGTGCTTGAGAAAAGAAGCCTTTATAGCATGGCTTGGGGGTGACTGAAGACTATGTTTAAATGTTTGGTCATATATCCCAGGCAGTCCTTTTCTGTGAATTGACTTTGGAAAAAAAAAGAGCTCTCATGAAGATACTGAAAGACTATCCTGTCCAGAATGTAATCATTTGCTAACAGGGAAACGCTCTCAGATCAACTGCAATTAGATGAGGTGTATTTTTTAAAATCCTGTAGTCTTTTTTTCCCCAAGCAGGGTTAGAGCAGAATAATGACTGGAATATTTATTAGCAAGTTTTTTTTATATCAGAGCTTTCCTTTGGTTTCAAAATTAGTAAGAACACTGAGAAGGGTGAAAACTCTCGGGACAGCCTCTCTCTGCTTTCTTGTAGATATGGCATAAAAGCTGCTGCATATATGAAAAACAAAGAAGGTTTAGTTATCTCCTGTCAACGTGATAGCAGCTGTGAGTGGAAGCCTGGGTCTCTTCTTCACTTCCAGAACAAAATTACTTCCACTACATCTACTGGAAGCTCCGTTACGTTAAGCTTATTTGATCACATTACAGTGAGTATTTAACTTGCTTTTTACTTCCTTCAAATAGCATGATGAGAAATAACATTTGTACATTGCTTTTAAGGTGAAAATACTTGTGCATTCTTCCCGCTGCCACGCTGACATGATCAAACTTGAAATAATCAAGATTGCACCATACCAGACTTCAGACACAGAGGTTTCCCAGAAGAATTCTAACATGGCAAAATCGGAATTAGTAAAAGAAGTGAGCAAGTCTGCAGAGGAAGCCCAACGTGCTCAAGAAAAAGCAGGAGTGGAGGCAATTGAGGAAGAGTATCGGGAGTATTGCCAGACAAAGGGAGCAAGTTTATACCAGCTGCTGGAAGAGATTAGGGATTTAGCTCTATTAGACGTTTCAGATGACATTAGAACTTGAACTGTCTTCTAGCAACTTCTGCTGCTTATCATTCATGTTCACACTTTGTAAAATTTTGAATTTTTTAAAAAGCAGTGTATTTAAATCTTCATGAGTCATTTTAATAAGAAACTAAATGTCTATTTTTAAATAACTATTTTTATTTGATTATGAACCTAACTTTTAAAAAAAATTTATACATGATAAACCTCATCTACCAGACTAAAGCCAGTGTGGTGAATCATTTTAAATATTGTTCAAAAAAACATTGTTTGAAGCAATTACCTCCTAGCATTCTTGCTAAATTCTTAGAATCTTTTCTCCTGTTACCCTTGTTACAGCTGTTCTTAACTCTTAACTAAAACGTTGCTCTAATCCAGAACGCAGAATCTTTGCTGATTGCAAGCACCCTACACCTCCCCTTATGTACAGGTTACCTCCTAATGAAATGGAGTTATTTTGTCTGCTCTAATTGTGAGTCTTGTCTTCCTCAATGTACCTTTAGAAGATTCAGTTTCTTTCGCAAACAGTCAGCCCAAGGGCTGGCTTAGGCCTTTACCATTATAGCAATACAGTGGAATGCTTTCTTGCTTCCTTTTACAAAAAAGAACATGGTAGTGGGGCTGGTTCAGTGATGTAGCAAGGGAAAATTGTACTGCCAAGAGAAGATTAAGCAGAACTTCAAGAGAGCACAATCATCTGAAGTAAAAGAGATAACTCCCTTAAAGCCAAAGTATGTTTGTGTAAGGAGATGTACTTGGCCGGGAGAAGATTTGATTTGTATCATGCATCTTGAAGGTGCAGTAGCCTTAAGGGCCTTATGCAAGATTTTCAGTTTTGATTTCTGAAATTTAATAGCTTCCATTTTATAAGAACAAAATACTGTTTTTATTTAAGTGAATTACAAAATGCAAGACATCTGGTTCAATACATAACACCATCCCTCTATTTAAAAACCTTTAATATAAAGCTGATCTGGCAAAGGCCCAGATTCACTAATTCACTTTCACATCAATAGAAAAAGACTCAGGGCAGGTCAAAGAACCTTCTTCTATCCGTGACATTTCCCCAAGAACAGCACTGCCAAAGCTCTCAAGTGTTTCAAATGTACTTCTGTTCCACTTCCCAATGTACACAGCTGCTCATTTTCAAGTGCACCAAGTTCTCTCCAGTTGTGCAGACATTAAGACTTCCCTGCAGCTTCCAGAGTCAGACTGGAAATAGCTGGTGACAGTCACATACAGTGATACAGTGGTGGGAAGGTCTGTGTTAACAAAGTCATTCGAAGTATGGGGAAAGGTCATTGCTTTTCGCTGGTAGATTCCAATTCTGTATCTCTGTCGTCAGCATCTGCAACAGCAAACTTGGTTGCAGTAACTTGAGGGTCCTCTATAACGTCATCCAGATTCTGAGCAGTCACAGTATTAAACTCTTCTTCTGCGTAACTAGCAGAGAGCTCTAAGAAAAAAAAAAAAAATACATATCTATGGATAGTCTGTGGTGAGAAAAAAATCTGTTGCTCTGTTTGCTAGCCACAGTTTTCCCCTCAAATCACAACCTACAAGACAGCCAACCCCAGACATGACTAGCAGGATTCATTTCAGCAATAAGAAAGCTATCACAAAGCAGCAGGACAATGAGGGAGAATAGAAACTGATATTTTTGGAAGAGTCCAACTACAGAAAGAGTTTAAATTTAGGAGATGCATATTAGGAGATGCTAATTACTAAAAGAGTACTACTATTTCCTTTAAATTGGCTGAGAAGCTCAATTCTGCAAGCTTTTAATAGCCTACTCTGAGGAAGGGTAGATGTTTTTGAACTATTCAGCAATAATTTGAGGGACAATAGATATTTAGACAAGCTGAAATGTTTAATTTCTGTCATAGGACAGGTTAGTAACAGTTAAAAGGGAAGATATGACAATTCTGGTGCTAGAAGGAAGAGAAATTCATCCTATCACTACACTTTCAGCTAGAATTTGCCTCGCTTCTTTTCTACAACTTAACATCCTAAGAGATTTTGAGCCTGCTTTTAACTATAAAAATATATACACTGTCTTTCAAACCTTGCATTTCTCTTTAATAAGAACCAAGCTTTTCTCTTTAATAAGGCAAAAACTTCCAAGTTCTCAGACTATCAGTGTTGTATCAACACAGATGTTAGGAAATTGTTTACCATTTTGTTGTGACTGGCTGCTACACTGCAACTTCGCTTGTCTCCGTTCCAAGGCCAGCAGCCTGTTCTTTTTGATCCGCTCTTGTTGCTCTTCCGTGAGGGTTGTAGCAGAGGGAGAACCCAGTTCTTCTCTTACATCTGCAGAACTGGCCCACATATCTTCAGTCGCAGTATCCAGCCCGTTGCTTTCCCCTCCACCATCTGATTTTAAATGAATTGGAAAGGGTGGAGGTGAAGAGGGTAAAAATCAACATTTTGAACCCGAAGAAATATATTGCTAAACAACTGACAATGAAATTTTAAAGACATTTCTGATCATATGCTGCATTTTCAAGTTGTATTAATAGCTGAAGATGAGTCTGTGAATTAGTTTTCAGCTATCTGGCAATTTTTCATCTAGGTGTATATAACATACACAATGATATAAATCAAGTGCTTATCAGAGAATCAAAACACGTGGCAGCAAATATTTTTCACTATGTAGCAGTCTTTTCACCCATAAGCTGTGTATGAAGACCAGTACTCGGTATATTCAGATGTACAATCCTTACTGTAAGGCCAGATACTTTTCTTCATAACCATACTAGTACCACAGTATTCTTTGCAAAGTCAGGTACTAGCTCTGGGAATCAAAAGGTGGTACAAACACAGACATGTAATAGCCAATTCTGAATTCAGTGGGCTATTATTATGGTATATTTATTCAGCTGTCAGTACTAACACATGCAAAATAGAGGCAGACCAATTATGTTAGACAAATTTCACCCACCAACAGGCAAGCAAAGTACCATCTCAAGATTACCTAAGGCCAAGTATGTTTGTCCCTCCGTTATACGTAAAAAATTCTAAGCAGAAGGTAGCTGAGAACAGATTTTTTTAAAACAACATACTCTAGCTTCCATTTCTAGATTTTTATTTCTAGTTTTATTTCAAAATTGTTAGCTATCTATCCTATTTTTTAAACTGAAGACTGATCACTTGCAGCAGTACACTGGCTAACACAGTTCAGGAACATTATCAGCAGTATTTAAATACAAATGTATGGAACCATCGCACAGAAAAATCTGATAACTCTACAGACTCTGTCGGCAGGAACCACGTATTTTACTATTTGTGGCTTCTTATGGTTGCATTAAACATCTCTCAAATGCAGCCAATAGCAAAGACAGCCACATTTCACCTACTGCCTTAGGGTCTTCTGCATAGATACAGCAAAGCTTTACCACTGAGAATACTTTCACTGCAACGTATTCTCCAAGCACTGATTTACCTGAATGGTGTTCAAATCTAAGTTCAAATGAAGGCAAACTAGCCTACATAGATCCTTCTGTTTCAAGAGAAAACTACAATAGAAAGGTAAATACTTGCAAAGAACCTCAGAAAAGAGTATGAAATTCTGCATTTCTTTCATACTACACTCTATAAGTGAATTCTGCTCCTTTTTATAAATGAACTTATTTTCTGCTCCATCTGAAAATGTTATTTGATTAGAAGAAACTCTAGAATTATCTATTTAAGTGGCCGGATTTTTAAAGAAGCAGCAGCAGCTACATGCCAAGAATGACCTTAAGCATAGCTCTGCTTGTATAAAAACTGTGAAGGACACTGCATCCTGACTACACTGTAAAAGCTGGCCAAAATCTTTGATTTCGTTGGTAACAGCCAAGAGCTCTCCAGACTCCTATGAGAGTAAAATAAAAATGAGTTCACTTGCGAATAGCATTTTGGGATTTTGGGAAAGACCACTGCTAACAATGCTGATTCTAATAACCATTTCTTCTTTATATGACACTCAATTACAAACATTATTATATAGAGTATTTTAGTTTCATTATCAAGTTATGTAATTTTAAGTCCTCCACAGAGGCCTGGTTTCATAGTGGAGAACCAGTCTTAATTGCTTCTACACCAGAAAAATGAATCCTGACTGTTAACTCAGTGGGAAAGGAAGGAAAGAGAGGGTTCAAGTATTCACCACTGAACAAACAGCACAGAGTGCATACCTTCATTTTTGTAGTCTTCATGCAAAATAGGAAGATCAAGTCTAATCCGCTTTAGACAAGTCTTAAAATGAAAAGAAATAATACTAATATTCAATCTGTGACAAAATCCTTTGTTTCTGTTAATAATAGTTTTTAATACTACTCATTTCTCTTTATCCTCTTTTTTTCTCTGAAATAAAATTCCCTTTCCCAATATGTTTTTTTTCCTACCACAACTTTTAGAGCTGTGGGTTGGTTCTTTTCTCAACACTTCACCCATCACCTAGCCAGAGAAAAATGCACTCTTATGTAAAAGTTCCTTAGTAAAGATGTCTTTCGTAAGTTGGAGCAGATTTTTTTGAAGTACAGTTTTAATAATTAATTTGATGAGAACTTCAAATACTGGATTGCTTCAAGTGAAATTAATTTAAATCAAGTTATAATCCTAAGCACAATTTAAGTCAATGCATAACTACACTCATAAACCTACCCCTTATAGTACTGCATGAAGAGAAATGGATGAGCAGAACGTACCTGAACTTCCTTTTTGTTTCCCAAAGACTCTACTCTGTCAATAAAATCATCAAACTGCAATTTTGGAAATAATCTATGAGCCCAGTGTTCCATATGTCGCATAAGTGTCTTCAAGTCCTCTGCCTAGAAAGTAAAAACAAGACATCCAGCTGTCAAAAGTTCAATCAACAGAGTCAGAGGGAGAAGTCAGTACACTGCAGAGGGGAAGGTGCCAATAACATTTCATAAAATATTCAACTTTTGTAGTTTGAAAGTCTCTTGAAAAAACTATGTAATAAATATGTTCCAGTACCTATCCTCCCACAATCAAGTTTGTAAGTGCAGTTTCAAGCTGTAAGAAAAAATAGTCATCAATATTTGGAATAAGTATTTACATATGTTAGACAAACATTAGACAGGCTTCCGAGAAGTTGCCCCTTAAGCAACCTATACCCAAATCAAGACCGGAAAATATGATATCATGTTCATTTTTTTAAGTTTAAAAAGTACAGAACAATGCACATCTAAATAACTTTAACCAATGAATATCTCCACTTACATCAGCAGTTTTGCCTAGCTTCTTTCCACCATGCAGAGAATTTACACCATACTTTTCTTTGTAAACTAAAGACAAGCATTTCTCTGTAAAGGTTCTTGTAGTCAATTTAATGTTTACTTTAAAAGAAGAAAAATGCTATTTACTTCAAAAAGAAAAAAAAACCGTATCCAACACAATGAGAAAGTTTGCAGAGAAACTGCTGCTTTCTCTTTGCTTGGCAATTTAGTTAGTTAGCAATTTAGAAGTTTTTGGCTACAGGTGTCACAACAGCCAGAACAGGAAAAAGCATTTCTTAAGACTTCAAATTTCAAAAGCATCTTTATATGGACAAATCACAGATGTGATATCCCAGTTCTGAAAATGAGGAAAGTAATTTAAAATCAAAATACTGGTTCTGAGATTCATTCATTTTTTACTCCAACTTCAGAAACTGGCATAATATGTTCCAATGATGTTAGAAGGCTGCACATGGGTTGTCTAACCAGAGTTTAGTATCAAAACTTCCCATACAAGCAGGGCAGCAATCCATCCATCTATCTTATCTAATCTCTCAAGAAACAAAACAGAAATTCAGTTATTTCTCACCTCATGCCCCTTACCCTTGAATTTTGTGTTGTCAAACAGGTGTCTTAAGGCAGGAAGTCCTCTTTCAGAAATCAACCTGTTAGTATGAAGAAGTCCAAGTTACTTGAAAGCCATATCTACTTTTTGAATCAAACTCCTTCTTTCTAGTCTAAAATTTCTGCGAAGATTTTCTTGAAAGATGTATAGGTTTAAAAGCCATAAAAAAAAAAAAACCCACACACAAGAGTATACCAGAAGAAAAATGACTGCAATAAAGAATGAGATTTTTTTTTTTGAAAGTCACCATACAAACAATACCCACCAAAGCAACTTTTTGATTAAACAAATTAAATGGGAAGGTCAGTGCACATATCTATACAGGCCAGGCCGAACCAACCAGGTATATGCCCAAGACAACCAGCTGTGGCATCAGAAAATAATTTCATCACAACATTTTAACCCAAAAGAAAACAGAAGATCAGTTTCTTTCTGTTTATAGATGAGTTTGCCCAGTTTTAGTGGAACGAGCAAGGGAAATCCTAAAATCTTTAACTTTTACAAATAGAGTTTATCCAGTTTCTACAGAAGTGTAAGTGTACTTTATATAGCATTTCAGATTATTACACTCAGGCTTTACTTTGAAACACACTTCAATTAAATAAATCCACAGTAATACGCTTGAGCCAAAATAATCATACAGCTGAAAGATATCAAATATATCTGGAAGAAATAGTCTGTTTAAATTAAAAAAAAAAAAAATTATAAAAAAAAAAAAAGTTAAAAACACAACCTTTGGGCATCTAGCTTAGGTATTGGTCTTCTAACTGTTCTCCGGGTAGTCACGGAAGAATCCTTTTCCTTTGTTTGGGACTGCTGGTTATCATTTGGTTCTATTACAAAAAAAGAAAGCATACTGTAAGCATATGCAAATTATATTAATTAGCATTACACAACATAAACTCTAAAGTTGTTAATTTAAGAACCACCAAAGTTCTTCAAATTAAGTCCCAGGTATTCACCTCCACTAGCTATGGCCCATTCAGCATCATCTTTTCCAGGAGAGGTAGGAGGTGGAAGAGGTGGGAAGGTTTCGTCTTCTGTATGCTCATAGTCAGGAAGATCAAACAAGTCGTTCTCCAGAGGATCTATCATGGCTGCAGATCAATTTCTTTTTTCTCTCCTGCAGGAGATACCAAAAAAAGAATATTTTAAAAATATTTAAGAAAAAAATTGAGAAGCCAAGTATCAGTCACATATCGATGTACCACAACGCAGCTAGGTCCCAGCTTTTCCCAAAAAAATATTCGTAAACATAAAGTTTAAATAAAATCCAAAAACTCAGGGATTCGATACCACGCTTAGGGATGACATAATCCCGCCTAACCGGGTCAGATAAAAGCATCTCTCATATCTCAACGCATCCAAGCTATTTGGGAGGGGCAGGGACGGGTCACAGATTAAAAAAAAAAAAAAAAATAAAAAAAAATCTAACTTTCTAAAAGTTTCTAACTACAGATCTGCAACTAAGGCACTTACTAAGGCACTTGTTTTCCCATAAAGCCCTTGAAAATCAAAGATTCCTGGGCCGGGGGAGAGGAAATAACCCCCCTGCTTCACAACTTACCCCCTTGGACGTGCAGCCTGGAGCAGGATTCCCTTCTCCCCCTCCTTTAGCGCAGCCAGTTCCAGAGATTTTGGCGCCACGCGGGTCCGCCGCGAGCCGCTCTCGCGGGCGCCGGGAAGGGCCCGCTTTTCTGAGGGGAAAGCTGCCTCCCGAGGGAATGTGGCGACAGGAGAGCCCGCGAGGGCGCCGCCGAGGCCCCGCTACCCTCAGGAGCGTCCCGGAGCGCTGGGGGCGGCCCTGAGGGCTCGTCCTCCTTCCAGCGACGGTAAGAGAGCCCCGCACCTCCCTTCTCCAAGCGGGATAGGAGACAAAGACCAGCAAGTCCCACTCGCACCGCCGCGGCCGCTCCGCGCGCAGAAGACACCACCAGTGCCGCCCCTCTCGCGAGCTCTCGGCTGCGCGCGCGGCCGCTCTGCGCCTGCGCGGCCTAGGCCACGTGGCGCAGCCGCAGCGCTCTTGGCGCCAAAAGCTGAGGAGAGGCGGGAGCAACCAGCGCTATGAGGCGGAGCTGCGGCGCTTGAGGGGCGTCGGGGGCGTTTTGTCTGGGCTAACTCGGGAAAAAATGATGAATTACCCCTGAAAGGGGGTTTAATATCAGGTGTAAGTAGCTCTTCTCGCTGTCCTTCTTCAGTGGTGAAGTGCTATCAGAGCAGGTATCGTCCTGTCATCCAAAGGTCTTTCTCTCTACAAACGTGGTGATTTCCTTCTGGAAATTAAAACTAAACTGCATGTTGTTGTCCAGGCTTTAAGGAATAACACCAGTAGCACAGTGAGATTTGGCAGTTTGGGTGTATAAAATAATCCTTTAAGGGCTTTGGCTGGAGTCTGCAGAAACAACAGGAGAGAAGCTCCACGCTGCGGCCTCTGCCGGCACTGATGGTTTTATCAGAGTCACAAGTCTGGTTTTCAGATGGTGAAATACTGGAGTGCTGCTGCTGAAATATATTTGCATATTTTGTAGGTCAATCTGTGTAAATGCCTCTGGTTTTAACTGTAGAATATTCAAGCAAAATGAAAGAATGCCCCATTATTAATTCACTGAAGGAAATGGTTTTCCTGTATTTCTCTGTTTGATATAATATTCCTGATAATGTAATTTCTTTCCCCTGATAGGACAAAAATCACTTTAAGACACATCCTTGGTAAAAAATAAAGGGTACTAGTCTTCAGTTAAAATTATGATTTTAACAGTATCAAGTGTCCAATACTACAGGAGGTACTTCGCATTGACAATAATAGTCACTCTTTATATTAAAAGAGTCTTTTAAACAAAAGAATCACACGTTTGGTTTGTTGCCTAAGTATCTAACCAATTCAGAACTGTTTTCCTTCCTTTTACTGCCTTTTTTTTTTTTTTTCCAGTACTTACATTGAATGAAATCGACTGAATTTCCCAGAGATACAAAGTTCTCAAATTTCCCTGAAATTCCTGTATGTCTTCTGAAAATTGACTGACAGGTAGAAAAAAAAAAAAAAAAAAGGGCAGCTGGGCTGCCTCTGTAAAGACAGAGTTTGGAGCGTTTTTCCCATCCTGTTTGTCAGCCTTCGGAACAGAGATCTGACCCGTCTTATGACATGTGCTTCATCCTGGCCAGGGACAGTGGATACAGAGAAAACACTCAAAAGGCACTTTTTTTTTTTTTTAAATAAACAGAATTTCTATGGCAATGCTTCCATTCACTGCTATTTTTATGAACAGAAAGAAAGAAAAAACATCACTTATATGCCCCTCAGAGGAGTACAATCTTACAAAACCTGCCATATTTATGTGACTTTGATTAATCAATATTTTTGAAGAGTGTTTCATCAAAGACTAGGCCTGAAGACCAGGGTGGTTCTTTCCAGTCCTATGTTCCTAATTAAATGAAAAACATATGCCAGCACACATTGATTATTGGTTTTTTTTCCCTCAGGAAATAAATAACCAGCCACATGCTGATAAAATAATAAGTCTTATAAATAAAAGCCATAACTTGCCTGTATTCTAGAAAATACTTCTAGTTTCTAGGTTAGGTGAAACGGTTGTATCACTTACATGCTTCTGTATTTAGTAATGTTATTTTATGAGAAAAAGTGCAGAAAATTAATACTTTGTCTCCTTAATATAGGGTGGAGAAAATTGGTAAAAGGGATGACTGACAACAACTACATTTGGAGAAGTTTACAGCTACAGGAGTGCAACCTGTTCTGCAAAATGCTCTTAGTATTAGGTTTGTTATGTTGTTTGTGTAATAAAACCAATCCCCATCTCCATGGGGAATCTCCATGCAAAACGGGCTGTGTGGGTGCTAGTGTAGCTGTGCCAGTGGGATATCACAAGTTAAGCAATGTTGACAGATATCTGTATGTTATACCTTTTAGTCTCATCTAAATTTTATATTACTTAATGATCTTAAAAATAATATATTTCTAACCTTCTAGTGTCTTAAAATATATTTAAATTATTTTTCTGGTCCACAGTAGGTATTTGAACCCCTGTAGCTTGAGGAAAACAACATATACAAGGCTGTGATCTGCTTGGTTATCTCTCCATCTAACTGTCAGCCCCTTTGCTAATTTCTGATCCTGGTGGCCAATTTTAATGGAAGTTGTATTAGGCTTCTTAAACACTGCTTATGGGATGAATTATTTCTTTGAATTCCTCTTCTAAGCAGTAAGTATTAAATCTTACAAATTTCTGTGTATATCTTGTATATATCTTGTACCAATAAAATATGGTCAGTCAGAATTTTAAAATTGGTTAATTTAATGATGCAATTAAAGTGCATAGTAAGGAAGTTTGTGGAAAAAAAATGAGTAATTCATCTTGGGGATTATGCTGCCACTCTTTTGTTTTTTGTTCATTTTTTTTTCTGCCTGAGCCATTTTCAGAGACACCTATTTGTAAAAACAAAATCCCCATCTGCTTTACATTTGCTTTGTTTTGGGCAGAGAAATGTGCTTAATTTTCAGTTGTAATGCTGAAGTTAAATCAATTGGTTTTAGGTAAGTTCCAATCAGCTCACAACACATGAAACATTTCAAATATATTGTATCATCACACAAAAGAAAACAGTTAATTTAAGAAATAATAGCATACCTATATAGTTCAGTATTACAAACAAACAAACTGAAAAACAAAAACCCATAACGTTTCTCACAATATATTCAGCAAAGCCCAAGGCCACCTAGCTCTTTTTCTGAGACTTGGTACCCCATAGAGTTCAAGAGGATCATTGTGCCTGAGCAACTAGGTGATGGCAGCAGCAGTTACCTTGAAATGGCTCCTGAAGTGGCATCAATCCATACACATGATTGTGTTTCTATATTAAGACAATTCAAAAATACTTCTGTTTTCTTGTAGGTTGAAAGGACTCCAGAAGTGCAGTGTTGTTTGCGGTGTGTGAAGTTTGCCGCAGGAGGGAGCTGTGTCTTAATATCACCTGGCATTTAATGGAGGTGAGTGTGTAGACGGAGCAGAAATGTGAAAAAAATATGTATTTTTTTACCTTATAAATGAGTGAGATGTTAGGAGTAACAGAGCACTATGCATAATATAAAGGGTAGTTTTTTTCATGATAAATTTCAGTTTCTATAAAAGCACTGACTAGAAAAAGCTTGACTAAAATTATGATGCTTATTTTGTTTGCAAATAACAGAAAATTGAAAAATAGCATTCAGTATTTTTTCATACAAATTACTTAAAATAATTTCTGTTATGAAATTTAATATTCACTTTTACTGTCAGCTGAAGTGATTTGTGTGATCCACATTCCTCAGCCTTAGGTTTTTGTTTTTCTATGCCAATGCATGATAGAAATCTAACTGAAAATAAAATTCTCTTGGTTCTGTCTTTGTCATATAGTGACAAAGCACCAGAGAAGCTCAGGATCAAATAACCAGGCAGAAGTGTGTGGAAAGGGACACACGCTTAAAGCCACCGTTGCAGGAATATATGAAATTCACCTGGATTTAGGATGTTACCATTATCTAACAGGATCAACTATCCCTTTGAATAGGGACTGATTACTTCTAATTGAAATGATACTTAAATCCAGCCATTCCTAGTCGTGAAAGCTGCTGTAACAAAACCTTTCTTTCCCCCATTTCTTTTCCAAACTCATTTTACTATTTATAATTAAGCGTTCTCCAACTGTAATCCGGTTTTCATTTTTACTTCAGGCATCCACTGTGGGAAAAATTTAGCAGCCGTTATTACCTCCGCGGAGGTTTAGGTTTTAATTATAAATGCGCTCGTTTCCATACTAACGATGGCACGGAGGGAGGGAAGCGAAGTGCCCCATACACTGCGGCTCCAGCGGCGTGGCTCCGTCTGTGGGGAAAACCGGTGAAGATTTCAGTTTTAAGGAAATTGCTGGGCGCCTGCTCCCAGTTAAACTTCCATAAAAAGGCGGGGAATGCAGTAATTGGGGATGCAGCGACATGGAGCTGCCGTACACTTCTGAAATACGAATAGTATACAAATTGATTAAAAATATAATTTTCGTTTTAAAAAGGGGTCCCTGAGGGGACGGACCCACACGTTTCCCCGCGGCACCAGCAACTGAGGGCAAAGCGCGCTGAGGACAGAGCTTCAGCGCGGCTTCACGGCCGCTCTGCGCAGGCGCGGCGTCGGGCGCCTGCGCGCTGGGCGGGCCTGCGCGGCCAGCGCGTGCGCACAAGCAAGGACGGGCACACTGAGCCCGGGCAATTTTTGCTGTCGGGAGCTGCTGGGAGGAGGCTCAGCCCGGTTCGGCTCAGCCCGGTGCCGCTCCGCGCTGCTGCGGAGGCCGCGGCCGGGTGACAGGGTCGGCGCGGTGGGGCCAGGCGGCCTGCAGTCCACCCCGAGCCCGCGGAGGGCGGTGGGGAGGCAGCCGCTAACTTTGCCCCGCCGGAGGAAGTCGCGGCCGAAGAGGGGACAGCGACTGCGCTCGGCACCACCCGGGGCGCAAACATGCCCAAGAAGAAGCCGGGGCCTATCCAGCTGAACCCTGCCCCGGATGGATCCGCCGTCAACGGCACCAGCTCGGCGGAGTGAGTGTTGGGGCGACGAGGGGTCCCCAAGTGACGGGGAGGGGCGGCGCGGAGGGGACGCGAAGCGGCGGGAGCGCCCCCGGCACGGCGCCAGGGCCGTGTCCGCGGCACTGACAGAGCCGTGCCGGGTAAACAACCTGCAAGGCGAGGGAACTCGTGCAACTCCTCCTTGTTAGGATGAACTTCTGCGCCGTTTGGAGTGGCCATAGACACTGCCTGTGTTCATGTATACATATAATGTGTATATATATATAAAAGAGTGATATCAAAGTTATTGGTAGTTGTTAAATGGAGTCTTTTATATTATTACAATCACAAATGTCATTTTTTTCCCCATCCAACAGCACGTTTTTGTAAATAGGTATGTGTGGGGGGGGGAAGTTATACTGAAAATTGTTTAAGTTGTAGAAAATAGTTTGTTATTGGGTTTTTTTTTTTGCTCTAAACAAAATGACACTAATGCCAGTAAACTTGGATAATTAACCGTTAATGATAGGTAGTTCAATGACTGCATTTGTAACAGCTGCTTTTGAGCATATAATAAAAAAATTACCTTTGAAGAGTGTTAGAGAGGGAGGTTTAGACTAATCATTGCTATACTTGGGGCAGGGGGCTTGAATATTGAATCTTTACATACTGTGTATGAAATAAGGTTCTTACTGAGCTTCACATTCACTATGTGGGTTTAGGTGAGCAAGCTGAGCTGAGTTTTACCAGTCAGGCTGTCAACACCAAAGTGTAAGAAACTGTTACCAAAGGAGCTTGTTTGAGCTTAGCAGGCCTTCATTCGCTACTGAATTTGTAGTTTGAGGTGGTGGGCTGGCCCTAGGAAATGAGCATAGAAAAACAGGTGTATCCTGGGAGAAGAGATTCCTCTCCCTGCATGGCTGCTTCACTCATCTTCCTTAGATACATCACCTGGGCCCATCCACCTGCCCGTGGGTCACTTGGACATGAACACAGCTGTGTTGAGTCTCAGACTGCTCCATGCTGGTTGTTGCTGTCCAATTTTTTCAGATAAGCTCCATTCTTATATAACCACTTCAATACAATAGCTCTGAAAATACTCAGTATCTGGCAGCTCTGAATCTGGCATGTCTAGCAAGATATTTTGATAATTAAATGAAGGTGAGCTCTTTCCTGACAGGCAGAGATTGCTGATTGAATCTGAGAATTTTGAGATATATATATTATACGGTCTTTATTCTGAACCATAGGGGGAACATGTTATTTTTGTATTTGTTTATATAGCACATTCCAGTTGACTTTTGTCAGGGTAGCTGCAAATTCCTTGATCTAATTTTCATGGATTCCTAGTCCATATTAGCCTAATTTATAGAATAAATCTGTAAACAACTATGATTTATTTAATCTGGTACCTAAAATTAATCACCATCCACTCACTAGATTAGGTATAGTATTCCTTGAGCATTTCTCTGCTCAAGAATGCCGTAATATTAAATCTGTTATACGTGTTTGGTATTACTTGTTGAAAACTTACGGGTTCTCCTGGGATTGTTAGATCTTATTTAAATTAACATACAAAGCAGAAAGCAAAGCACAATCGTTCTTTAATATATTTGGTGTACATATCTCCTAGACTTTTATACTCCTTATACTCATATATTAGACTTCATACCTGGCTTTTTCCACAGTTTCGTGCTAGATACTTCTTTTTTTTTTAAACAGCTGAATGAAAAAACAAGTCCAGCAGCTTGCTTTCCCAGGAATAGACGGAATTAATCGTGAAAATATCCATTCCCTCTATGAATATCAAATCTTTATTGTGAAACACTAAATCTACAGGAATATTTGAATAAGAATTTGGAAATGGTCTCATAAAGAACTTGAAAACAGTGACTGCTTGCATTCATCCATAAGAATCATAGAATGATTAAGGTTGGAAGGGACCTCTTGAAATCATCTAGTCCAGCCCACCTGCTCAAGCTGGGACACCTGAGTGCAGCATATGGCAGGATGCTTGGTATTGAATATCAAGCTTGATATAAGCTTGGTATTCTCCTTTTTTTTTTTCCTCTCTCTCCTGATATGGATTTCCTGTTGGTCAGTGCTTGAAATCAGTGGCAGAAGTGCATGTCCGTTTCTATATACAGATACAATTTCTAGTATTTGAAGTATGCTAGGCATCTGCAAACTACAATATTATTTTTTTTCTCTTTAAAGCTTAGTTCCTGGTTTGATTGGAATTTTGGCTTCGTGGATCTCCAGCTGCTCCTCTGCTTGTACCAAATACAAACCTGTCACTTAGTAAATTATCTTGGCTGCTTCCCTGTTCTTTTTCAGGGAGAGAAAACCTCTCAAGAGAAGGCATGAAAAGAGCTCATTTAGCTAAGTAAAATAAAGACTAAGGGAGAGGTGATAGGACTGATGCCTATAAAAGAGTGAAAGGGCCTGAACATCACAGAATGCAAAGAATTGTTTGAGCAAAGGCAATGGTGAAATAAAATCCAAGGGCCACCAGTATTTTTTTGCTGAAAAATTTCTAACTATCAGAATTGGGAGGTTTTTGAAGGAACTTTTGAGGAGCAAGTACTATTGTTAGTTTTAAAATAATGAAGCTTAATCCTTTTATGAAAGGAGACAGATGATGCATGGCCTCTAGCCTCCAGGCAGAGAGGAGGGGGGAAGGAAGGAAGGGATCAGATGATCCAGGATGTCCTGCTTTCCATTCCTGTCTTGTCATCTGTCTTCCACCTTATTTGGTATTGGAACACATAGACTACAGTAAGAAAAAAAGTATCATGTGAGCTTTAAAAAGTATGTGCTGAAGGTCTGATCCTTCCTTGGGTTATTCTTTTCACCACACTGGACACGGTAGACTATAAGTGAACTAAGTAATTTGCAATTTAAATAGGCATCTAGTGAGTATTTTGATTAAAAACTCTTATATTTTTCTCTTATGGCAGTCTGTTATTTGTAACTTGCTATTTGTAGTGATTATTTTAATCATTCATGAAGGATATTTTGGGTCTCTTTGGTGCCTTCAAAATCCCTTGCTACCAATTTGGACGCTAGAGACAATTTCATACAAGCTCATTCAATGTTGTGAACTTCACTTCTGTTTTGGATATTTCGTCTTGAGAGGCGGCTGCACAGGCAGAGTTGAATTAATCATGAAAATATCCATGAAAATATATAGCTGTTTGTCAGCTCCCTGTTACTTTAGTTCAGCAGGATTAAACAAGATGATACTAGTCAGATGCAGGTTTAATTTCTTTCTGATACCACTGGAGCTGCTTTGGTGTATCTATACAATTCTGGCAGGAAAGAATGGAGAAAACAGCTGAAATGAAAGAAAATTAATTTGAATGAAAGTAACAGTTCTCTTCTGCTTGGATATGCTGGATAGTTCATTGTCTTGTTGGCCAAAAGAAACAGGAACAGATTCTGAACTTTCCCTCAAACTTCTGTGTCATCTGTAGTATCACATTTATGAGAGTTGTTACCGAACTTATTTTTTTTCTAAGACCAGGCTAGATGGAGTACACTAAGTAGCAGCTCTTTAAAGAAGCAAGAGGGTAAATCTGAAGATAATAGCACTTTCTGTTTTATTGTAAATTACTTCTTAGAACGAAAAGGAAGTTACAATTTAGTAATGACGAAGTATCCTTACCAGAAAAAGTAAGCTGCAGGGAGGTTCGTTTATGCATTATAGTAGGGCAGTTGTTTTGAATTAACATGACAATGAAGACAAGGTGTACAACTTGTTTTTAGCTTTTTGTAAACATCAGAGATGTTGTTTACAAACTGCTGTTCTGTCTCAAGAGGATTTTATATTGAGGTACATATCTCAATACTGCTATGAAACTTTATCATTGTGTGTGTGTGGTTTCTTTTGTGTTGTATAAAAATTCACTTTGCTGAAATGATTGGGATTGAAATTTCAAGTTACATTTCTGTGTCTAAAGAATTCCAAACTGTGCAAACTGTATATGTGGTTTATTACCAGCTGCCAAATCATACCTGCTATATCCCAAATCAAGTGTATGAGATGTTCGCTGCTGTAGGAATGTAACACCAAACAAACTTGAGATATACCTTGTATTATACTCCGCTAAGTCATAAAATGGATACAATCAAGGAGATTCATCATGAGAGAGAGCATTTCAGGTGTTTGGTGTTTAATTAGATAAAAATGTGAAAGAAAAGTCAATAGTAAAAAGGGACTTCTGTCTTCCTTTAGAATGTTCTATAAAGAAGTAGGTCTTTGAGAAAGAGTTGAGCATCTACAAGTTTTAATCTCCTTGTGAATTCTGTCATTCGAAAGAAATGGTCTGGAAGAAACTGCAAAAACAACTGTAACCAGAGCAACTAATTAAGGATAGTGCTGTCATTGGTAGTGCTTCTACCCATGGCAAACTTTTTTCTTTCTTTTAAATACAGTGTATGTATTCCTTAAAAACTCTCAAATTAAGGAGTAATGTATCGGAAACTGACTGACACAATACAGCCACAAGTTAATACTGCAGTTCTTAACATATCGGCTGTTCTTGATGATTTCTTTTAGTTTATTCTGTTTAAATGGAATTGAGAAAGCAGCTGAATAGATGGCGTTATTTCCGAACAGAAGTATCTATATTTGATAGTCAAAGAAGAATTTTGGAAATTATGCAGAACTGTTTTAAAATTCAATTTGCAAAAGAAATAGTTGCTTACTTGTGATGCTGAAAAAAGGAAAATTGAGAGATGCATCTTCCTCAAGGAGACTTTACTTCAGGCTTTGAAGGAGTAGAAAGGCAGATTCTCTCATCACCTGTTTTTTAGTTGCCTTTAGGTTTGCATTGCAAAATGGAGTGACCTGAAGACAGCAGCAGAACCAGGTGGCTGTTTCCTGGCAGACCTTGTTCCAAGATGAATTGTCTTATATAGAGTGGGGTTTTTGTTTGTTTTTTGGTGGGTCTCATTGGATGTCAGTTGAGAAAAAGCAGCAGGAAGGCTTTTGCCAAACTGTTATCCTCAGTGCTTGCTTCTCTTGTTTTGGTCTCTCTTTTGCTAACAAAAAAATAAACAACAACAAAAAAAACCCCAAAAACTGTCATTAGAGGCAACTCCTGTATGGAGTCCTTTGACTTCAAAGGAGCTCTGTGTGTCTGGTGTTCTAGAGGACGAGGTGCTGCAATTTTATGGCAGGGCTGGCCCTACAGCAGTTAGTTGCATTGAGTGTGTACATGGAAGTACTGCAAATGTCTGAGCACTTCTCTTCCAAGCCAAAAAAAAACCAAAAACAACTTTATTTTGCTTTTCCTGTCCTCGTCATCCCCTGCTAATTAAGGATTAGCCAGGCTTACATAGAAATTACTGCAAGCAGCAAGTTGACCTATGTTGTTTGTTCTTAATTTTAAACTAAAAGCGGTCTATCCAGTATGGATGTTAGACTTAAAAAGAAGAAATTTAATACTGAAGTCCTAGTAAATACCATGTCTCATTATACAGTTAAATATAAGCATAACAAGAGTAATGGGGAATATATTTTGATTTTTATGCTGCTGACCTTGTTTGAAAATCAAATTAATTTAGCAAAGTTAAGCAGGAGTCATGTTGCATTACAATAAGATAAAAGGTAAGCAAAGTGAAGACTGTTAATATGAATCCAGCTGTCTTTAATTTTCTATCCTTTACAACCTGATTGTGCAGATAAAATTCTGAAGATGTGATTTCACAATGAAACATCTGCAAGATTGAGTTCCTCCTGAAGAAGTCCTGGCCTCTCCTTGTGTTGGCCACATGCTTCTGTGCTTCCCTCTTTTTTTTTTTCTTCTTTTCTCTCATGCTCATGCAGTGAGAGTCATGTCATTGTGTGCCATGGCTGCAAACTGACCACCAAATAAGTTTAGTTCTTAGAAGGACTCTGCAATGTCGCTTCTTGTGCTTGCACTAGCATTCATGTAGCATATGGTAAACTTAATCAGGGAACCAGTCCAACAAAAATCTTGCTTTTTTCTTATATATTGGCTTTTAAATGCATCCATCTCCGAATGGGGCCACCTACAAAGGAATTACTGGAACAGGATGAGGTAGAACCTCTTTTTCTTCTTCTTTTTTTAACAAAATTAAAATAACTATGCCCAGAGCCTGAGAGATACAGTGGAGATATGGTAAAATTCAGTAATTGCAAAGATTTTGGAGTAGCACATCTTTTAATTTAGTAATTTTGGATCCCTGCCTCAAGAAGAATAAATTGCCTGCCAGGTGATACTGAAGAGTCTCAGAGCTAAAGGTTGTTCCTTTTGGATTTTTCTCATTTTTAATTTTATTTTAAAAGGGATTAAAAATTGAAAAGTACTGTGCAAATTGGCAATGTATGCCAGTTATGTGATCACCATAATAGCAATACCACTACTCTAACTGATACTGGCCGTGTTAGGCCTTGGAGTAATCTGGGCAGAGGGTCTCTGAGCACTGTTTTTGGCAATGAAATGGAGGAATTTTTTATAGCACGCCAGACAGGAAGAACATAAGCCAGCTATCTGAGAGCATACTGACTAAGTATGTCAGTGTATACAGGATAAATATTCTGAAATGAAACTGAGGAGGGAATTTTGTCTTCATATATGTGGTAAACCTAGATGTTCCCTTGAAAATACTAAATTTTTTTTGTTTTTCCACAGTAAAAGCTGTCTATCCTATCATTTTACCCTTTTTACATCTTCTTGAAGGCATATTCGTCCTCCTATTACTGTCTTGGGACTTGTTACATTTTGTAATGTTTACAGATTGCACTGTGAACTTAAAACAGGTTGGCAATAATGGGTTCTAGCTACCTCAGTTTGAGGGGACTTAATTTTTGCCAAGGTTTTTATTTGAAAGAGAGCAATGGGAGTCTCTTGGCTGTAGAAATCAGTAGCTGAATGACTTCTGATTTGATATGTGTTCAATAGTGCAGTTGGGACGGAATCTTGCTTTTATTTTGGAACATGTGTGTAAGCCTTTCTGCCAGTTACTGCCCACAGGAGCTGAACAACTGTTCAGAAGGAAGGACTAATTCATTGCCTGGTATCTCTTTGCAAGCATCTGTTAAAATGAGAAGTGATTGTTAACCCCAGGCATGTCTAAACAAGAGGAGCAAATTCCAGACCAGCTTCCTCTCCTGGTGGCCGAGGACGTGGGCTTTGGCCTGAATTCCTCTGACTCACAGGCACCATGGTGGGAGGAGGCGTTTGGCCATGTCTGTGACTAGGCAGCGTGTGTCAAACAACTGAGAATGAAAGCAGGTTGTTTCACTTTGCACTTGGACAGCTAGAAGCAGGAATGTTACAGTGGTACCAACTTCCCTTTTTTTTTTAAATATATAAAAAGTGGCATTTTCAAATATGCTTACAGGTTTTTTAGAGCAAACTTTTGCAGCTTTCTTGCAACTTGATTTATTTATTTATCTTACAATTAGCGTTATTTTGTAGGTTTTTTTAGGCCTCCTTTCCTTTTTTTAAAAAAAGTCAGCAGATTCAATGCAGCAAATCTAGCAATCACCAGTTGCGTTTTTGGTGCTCTTCCTTTCCTGTTTATAGAGATATTCTCTCTAATTTGGAAATGTGTGTCTATATATAAATATTCCTGTAATTTTCTATATCTTTTATATAATGTATATATGAGTGTGTATATATATGTAAAAAAAAAGTCAGAGCCATAACTTCCTTTACTAAATGGCTATATAAGTAGTTGTTCTGTGTTTTGCATTCCCTGTAGTTGCAGTATAAGCAAAAATCTTCCATCAATTTTCTCTGAATCCCAGCTATGACTTTTTTTTTTCCTCTTCCTGACAATTACCTTTCCCAATCCTTGTTGTGTTGTTTGCAATTTTTGGCAATTTGTGCTTTTTTTCTATCTTGCTTAACTTCGTTGCATAGAAGATTTCTGAATTCTCATCTTGGCATTGACACAGGTCTTGTAAACTGATACACAAACTTAAAGATACTGCAAAAAAAACCAAAACCTCAAGGGAATTGTGAAGGTATTATTACCCTTGCTCTTGTGTTTTTTTTCTCCTCTTGTTTTTTTATTAGATTTTGACTGAGCTCAGGCTAAGCAGTGGGAGAATGAGACATTTCTAAGCACACCTAGCTAGGTGGTTGATCAGAACTCTTTAAGCTCTATTTATCCTCTGTTGAGCTTGAAATACCTGATAAATAAGTGGGTTTTGTTTGTTTGTTTGTTTTTCTCTTTGTAACCCTGCATTAACTGTTCTGAGGTTTTCTTTGGTGGATTATGTGGAGATAGTAGTGATTGAGGGAGAAATCAGTGAGAGGTATTTGCCATTGTGGAAAGGAAGTTCAGAACTGGGATTTCCAGCTTATGATCTTGGTTTGTTATCATGAGGTTGCTAAGCTGGTTTGTAGCAGATAAGAATTCCATAATATAGCGAGTCGCGCAGAGGCCCTCTGTTTTCATAGCTTGGCCACAGCACTAAAAAGAACTGTAAAGCACACAGTTTGTTAGGAGAAGAAAAAAAAAAAAGTGTGAAGCATTTAGTGGAAGGACAGGTTAGGCTAAAGCAGAGGACAGGAAAACCTTAAAACAGGGTTTCCTAATTTAACAGATTACCCTATGAGGGGTTTTTGGAGTAAAGTTGTGGCAGTGGTTGGTGATTCAAACAGTAAGACACCAGGTGATTTGAAGATGTATGGCATCGGTATGGTTCCTTTCTTGTTAAAAATATGTCTTTTGGCTTTGGAAAAAATGAGAACTTTTTAAACAGCACTGAATTAGTATAGCAGGACAGAATGATCAGGCAGAATGATGCTTTTCTATTGCATTGTTTTTACAGACCGCTTTTATTAAGGAAATGGTTTTAGTCAAAATTGTCTGCATCTTGTCCTGGGAGTTCTCTGGTATCAAAATATGTCCAACATGTCTGTTGCATCCTGAAAGTGCAATGATGTGATCACATGTTAGAAATGAGCAGGCATCTTGGGCTCTTACCTCTAACAGTGATTGTATAAAGGACTTAGGCTGTTGCTAGAATGGAAAATAAGTGTGAATCAAATTTTTTTTTTTTTCCAAATAAGAATTCTTTCACCTAGAGTGAATTCTGATTTCTTTGCCTTATTTTAACCACAGGTTTCATTAGGCTCTACTGGAGTTAACCTGGAGTTATCTGTAAGCTAGGGGACTACTGTGTTTACATTGTCTTATTCTATGAACTGGTCCCTATAAAGGAAAAGCTAAGGTAAACAAAAGCTGTCTTATTGCCCAGTTTTAGCACAGTCATGTAAAATAGTAGTCTGTCTTTGAAAACTGCCAAATGGGCTTGATGTCCTTAATGCTTCATGTTAACTCCCTGATTGTGGTTGTTCGTGGAAATGAGGAACTGCCTACCTTTGTCTCCAAACTGACAGCTGTGTAGGCTTGGGGAAAGCGTTACTGTCACTATTCCAGAAAACAGCCCCCAAGCCTATATCCTCATAGCAGCAGATCTGAAACTGAGTGTACTTGATGCTTTCACTCATACTAATTGTTCATCTTGCAAAACTGGTAGTAATAACTTTGAACAACTGTGACAAATTGCTGCTAAAGACTTCATCAGATCTTTTATTTCCTCCAGCAGAGAAGTAATTTTTTTCTTCCTGGGGTAGACCCTAAGGTTGAGTATAGCTTGAATGTGAACTTGATCATTGTGTGATATTAGCCTGTCACTGAGGTGAATTTAAAGACTTGTACTTACAGATTCTTAAAATTTGGAGCATCATTAGTAGTGTTAATAAAGAGTATTGTCGTCTTTTTTTGTGGGGGGGAAGGGGGTAGTTTTTTTTGGTTTGTTTGTTTTTCCTCCCTTGCCACTTACAACTTTTGAGGAGGGCTTCAAGTGACATGGTAACAAAATTTGTAGCCCAGTAATAGCTGGAGGGATTTACTATAGCTTTGCCTCCCCCCGGTATTTTTCTAAACATCTGCTCTTGGTCATTGTCAAGATGAAGATGAAGAGTCAGATCAGGGAAGGGCAGTGCACCGTCTGTGTGCTCAAGACAGAGAGGTAACATTGCTCTTGTAGGAGGGAGCCTGGTTGGTCAGGAGCAGGAGAGCTAAATCCTATTCTAGAACAGCTGATTATGGTGATGTGCTTGGAGAGGAGGAAGAAAAAGATGCTTCTGAGGTATCCCCCTATTTCTTACATGGATTTTTTTTTTCCTTTCCCTGTCGGTCCAGAAGAGATTTTGCAGTCATATCCTGAGTCCAGTAGTTAAAACAGTACTTTTTATACAGGTTTGCCTGTGTTAGCTATGCAACATATTTATCTAGTTCTTCTAGCTAATTAAGAATATATTTATTGAATGTGTTCTGTGAAATTACACTGTCTTTAACAAATGAGGATAAGACTCCTGACCCCTTTGCTGCTTTATTGAGATGATCACATTGCACTTTCCCTAGTGCAGTATGTTTAGAATGTGCTTAGCTTGAAAATTGATAGCAGTAAATTAAATGATAACCTGTTGCTTCAAAGGAATGCTTGGAAGAGCGAAGCTCTGAGCTGGTTTGATTTCCTGCTTTGATGAAACTCTGGCAAAGCCTTTGCTTTTTGACAGAGAAAAAACAGCTCCAAGACTGCAGAAGGCAATGGTGATGAATTTTAATAGGGAGCTTTGTCTTTTATTCAAAGTTTTACATAAGATTAAGTAACTACTAAGGCTGCTTTTGCAGGCACACATCAGTATGCTATCTCTTAGCTAAAAAAAGCTTCCTTGTCATTTTTCATGGTGTCCTGGTGTAGAATTGACCTAAAAATTGCCTTTTATGAATTTATTGTTTATACTTATGCAATTTTTGGAATATTTACCTCTCTTTTGTGGTTTTTTTTTTGCAACTTGGTTGCAATGCTTTTATGTAGTGAGGTTCAGGTAACTGTCACAGTCCTCTGTCAGAGGGGACGATATTCTTACAGTGGTTTATTTTCAAAACTGAAGGCCTGCTGCCTTGAAATACTGAAACTAAATTACCACAAGCTCTTGTCATGACACAAATTCCCCAATTTATTTTAACTTGAAACTGATAATATCTAATGCTTCAAGTAAAGGACTGTAATGGGAAGAAAACCTAATTCTGTCTTCCCATTTGTCATCCAAATGTCATGAAAAACTGAAGATACTGATTCTGCCTTTGTTGGGTTAGTGTATCAAAATCTTCTTTTTTTTTTTTTTTTTTTTTTCCCAAGTAACTGTAAAACAGTCCTGAAAAAAATCAAGCACTCTCGGAAAACTTGCTTGTTTTTCAGATTTTCTCATCTTATAGAGAAGCAAGTGTGATCTTAGGGAAAAAGATACTTAATCAGAATTTTTGTTACCACAACCCTTCTAAGTAAGCAGAGAAACTTGTACTGAGTTCGAGACCAGTCCTGTACCCTCTCTGAGAGTCTTTGGGGTTCTTTGTTCAGAGACGAGAAGGAGTCCAGAAGTGATTATGCTGCAGGTGAGCAAATGTCTATATCTACCAAGTGCTGTGCTTACTAAGATTGAATAAAATGTGAAAAGTCCGATACAGACCTGCACCAGGCTGTCACAGATGGGATAGATGCTATATAAGCAAGATGGTTTTTGTATTACTGAAACATCTGTGTGACAGTTCCTGTTTCATCACACTAGCGTATTTGTCTGCTATGGGCCATGTGCTCAAGCATCTCTGTGTCGTGTGCATAACCAGAAAGCCTCTTGTGCCTTGGAGGAAAACTGAATCGTTGTTTGGTTCAAAACAGAGCAAGAGAAATTTTTCTGATTTTTTTTTTTCTTGTTTGTTTCTAATTCCTTTTATTTTTCTAACAGACGTGTCCTCTTCAGTAATTCCTAAGATGATGACAAGTTCTGTCTACCTTCAGACTTGTAAATAAGGGTTTTCCCCCATCGTTGGTTGCTGTGATTTATTGGAGCAGATTAAAAACAAAACCAAACAAAACCCTATAATCCCTTGTTAAGGTCAGAGTTGTTTTGTTTGTTAATTAGCGCATGGTTCCATTTTTTAGGTTAAGTCCCTATGTAGAACCTCTGTGTCTGTTGCCTGTTAAAGTCTTCTGAAAGTCTGATCACATCTGTCAGAAGAAAGGCAATTCAATCCTGAATATGCTGCATTATTTTGTTTTCAGAGTTGTTTTTAAGCGATTTTTTTTTTTTACCAAATTCTATCCTACACTCCAAGTGGTCTTAACTGCTCTTGAAAAAAAGATTCAAGGAGAAGATGCTGAACTCTTGTAAACTTGGTCCTCACTTCTTTAAAAACTAATGCAGAATAGTATGTGCCTCTGCAAAAGTCACATCCAATAAAACTACTTTATTGATGTAGTACGAGTTGTAGTCATATTTTCTGGTGTAGCATGAAGTCAATATAAGAACAATTTAAAAGCTGCCAAAGCAGCTATGAAAAAGTTTGGTTTTAGTGAATGAAGATGAAAAATAAAGTTCTTTTGCTTTTAATCTAAAGAAATATTTGAAAGGACAGTCTTGTAGCTCTAACCAGAGATCCATGCTGTTCTACAAATAGGTTTTATAGATTTTTAGATAAATATATATACACGCACACTTCCAAAAGACATCCCTGCTTAACATACACAATTTGATATTTCTTTTTGAGCACCGTCTATCAGGGGTTTACATGGAAAATTAGCTCTTGTCCCAGCTGGATGAGCAAGGCTGACTCTGCACTCACTCCCTCAGGAAATGCCCGACTAGCATTATGATCACAAGGTAATAGAGAGTGCTATCACTCCAATTTTTATCTTGCAGTCATAATGGTAAGAAGGGCTAGTTCAGCTGTATTCCACAGAAGGCACGTGTTACTTTGATGTTAGGCTGGGTTTTGTCTTTGTTTTACTGGGCTTATTTGAAAAGGTTCCTGTGATTAATGTGTTAGGTTTCAGAGATAAGTTTTTAAAACTGTCTCTTATTTAATGGTTCATCTTTACAACAGAGCCTGTAGGAACTTGGCTGGCCTTCTAAGCTGTGCTTATCTGCACAGCAAAATCTTTCATTGTGGATCCTCTAGAATAATTGTTTCAGTATGATCATGCTGGAATAAGTTGCTGCAGGCAGGCAGAAATAAGAGCATGTTTCCTTGTAGTATAGCATGAAAACTAAATGCCTGCGCTAGAATGCAATTCATTTTATTCTAGGACAGAGGATTTTATATTGGTATAACTACAATAGAATAAGTGTGTAGAAATTTGCTATCTGAGTTTTGAGCAGTGTTGCCAAATTACCCAGGGCAAACAGTTTGTGGAACTTGCTGTATTTCCCTGGCTTCCCTCCCTCTTTATTTTTGCTTGCGAATAAGCCTTGTTTTCTCATGATTGCCTGAGTAATCTAACGGATGGACTCTAAAACTTCAAAAGAATTGTGTGGGAACAAAATTTGCCATTCCATCAGAGTTTCTGCTCTCTTTGAAAATGTGACTCTAAATATAGTTGGGTGATGTGCTGATTCAAAGGATCTCTATCCATAAATGCTAAGTCATTAAACTCACTCCTGTTAATATTAAAATTCAACATGCAAAAATTTGGACAGAACTCCAAAGATTGGGACACTATTTCCTGTTTGTATTCATGTAATTGTTTTATCAGTAATAAAATGCTACTTACATAAATAGGATCCTATAATGTGCAGTCATTGCCTTGAGATGTACAAGTCTGGTGCTTCTGGGTAATCATATAGCTGTAAAAATGCTTCACATTGAATTGCTGACCTCTGATTTTTATTGCTCTTCATCTTGCAACACTGAAAGCAAGCTCAGCTAGCTTAACAATTGAACCTCTGGTTCTCGTCTTGTACAGGACAAATTTGGAAGCACTTCAGAAGAAGTTAGAAGAACTAGAGTTGGATGAACAGCAACGAAAGCGCCTTGAAGCTTTCCTCACCCAGAAACAAAAAGTTGGCGAGCTGAAGGATGATGACTTTGAGAAGATCAGTGAGCTGGGAGCAGGAAATGGTGGTGTGGTCTTCAAAGTATCTCACAAACCTTCTGGTCTCATCATGGCAAGAAAGGTGAGTGCCTCAAAAACAAGAATTTAGAAATATATATTTTTTTAAGAAGATTTTCTCAAAAAAATGGACAATTTCTATGAATAAGTGGTGTTAGCAAAAAAAGAATACTTAATGCCAACTTTGAGGGAGGTTATTTTGTTTCAAAGTTTAGGAAAGATTGCACTTACTTATCTCAACTTTATCACTTTTCCAAGAATAGTGTTCCATGTGTTGGCAGTGAGAGGATAGTTATCCATTTTGACAAATACATGTATTTTTATATATAGCTGAAAAGGTAATTTTTCAAATAAAAGGTCTGAACATGTAATTGATTCACTAATGAGTATGTGTAGAGTAAATTAATAAATGTCATAGATTAACAGAAAGTAGCAATATCCTGTGTTCTGAGCCATAAATTTTGGAACAAAATTTTTTTTTTCTCCTTCCTCATTTAAGATCACACTTTACAGCTGCAGACCAGAAAAGGGCCTGTGAATAAGGGAATACAGTCATCCATGGAGCTCCATGGAAGTGCAGTACAGCTTTTCTTTTACACACATTCATTGTGGTGTGGGCATTGCTCCTATATGAAAATATTCTTTTTCTTTTTTTTTTTTTTTCTTCCTTATAACCCACGGCAGTTGTGACATACTGTCAAAAATACATCAAAATATTTAAAATAAATATCTTAATTTAACATTTTTTGAGGAACTTTTACTTTTTTCTCGAAAGAAAAATTCCTGGGAACTAAAACAACACAGTTGCAGAAATCTGTGTGAGACTGCCTGAATGTTTTTATTTGGCTATTTTATGCTTCTCTCTTTTAGGAGTAAAGTTCCTTGTGCAGGTAGCATTTCTTACAAGGCAGTGTGTCAAGTTGTACCCGAATGTACTCTAGGGAAGCAGAAACCTACAGGTTTCTGCTCATGCATAGGAAGCAATCTAGCCATTGAGAGGAGTGAAACATATGGCTTATATCACGATCCCATTATTAAAGAGTACTGAAAACTCACAGTTTTAATTCCTTTATTGAGAAGTTAAAAAAAAAAAAAAAAAAAAAAAGATTGGCAGCCTTTCAAGAAAAGGATGCTGCATCATCTTCAGCAAAATTAAAGGATAGTGTACACACAGTGATTTTAATATACTGACACTTGGTACACTGCTGGCAGTTTGGAGAGAGGCATAGAAAAATGCCCCCTTTCAAAGGACCAGAGTTATGAAATATACAGCTCGACAGAGTTTGCTTGAACTAAATCAATTTACTTGATTTTTCACCTACTGTGAGTTTAACAGGAAATTTTGTCCCAGTTTGTTAATATTTGATGCAGTTGAGATGCTTGCTGAACTGCCAGTTTTTCTTTTATGTAGTGAGTAGAGTTTCATTTCCATAATGTCTCAATAGTTTTCTGTTTCACTAGAGAAATTGACTTCTTGTTTTGTATAAGGAAACTATATAGTGAAACAATGTATTTCATGTAATATCCAACTCTAATCTAGAGTCAGTCTGGTGATATTGTTTAATTATTTATGAAGAGATCCAGTTTAATTCCCCCTGCAGTGCTTTACAAACACTGTGCAGATATTTTTTTGGCATCTGTTTCTGACTCAATACAATTCATTCATGGATTTTCTTCAACATAAAGAGTTTGTTTCTGAACTCTATCCATCAGAAATGAATGGATAAATGAAGAAAAAGTGATGGAACAGTAAGTTCCTGATGGTGAATTGTTTCATTAAAAAGATGAAAGTCCTATCTTCTGTAGCATGAATAATTCATGTAAAATGTTCTTGCATTGCTGTGAGTTTACTTTTCATTTTTCTGTCAATAATGATTATTGACATGGCATGTATTAGAAGCTTTAGTTACCTTTACTGATAATCTTGATAAATATCTTGATAATTATGAAAATTTTCTTGCTGTCCTACTTACCCCCACCCTTTTTTTAATATACATATTATCTGTTTGTTTGAAGTTCCTTTTTAGAAACATTTTGAATGGAAAGATGTCTAGGACTCATCAGGAATTTGATACTGCTCCTGCAGTTTTTTAAATATGAAAGTTGCTATCTTAATTTATGAAATTACAGTCCTAACGCTAAACTTACATCATAACTGTCCTCTTTGTACATTTTGCAGTCCCATGGAATGCTTTTACTATTTGGTATTGCATTAAGAAAATTAACGCTCTAAATATTATTGCTTAGAATATCTTTATTTGTAATAGGTTATCCCCTAATGACTGTTACTCTTTGACACTTAATCAAAACAGAAATTGAGGCATTTGGGGCTGGTTCTGTAATTAAGAACAAAGTCTGATATTCATGTTATGCTTTGCTGGTCATTTTTAATGGGAAAGTGCTAAAAAGGGTTTGGAGACTAATGCCTGGAGGCAGAATGATTGGTTAACTTGGGGAACTTCAATTGCTTTGTGCAATACAATCTGTTTTGGAATAACTTCTGCTTCACTTTTTGTTGTTCTAAATCTAGTATCTTTTATGGATGTTGATCGTTTCTGCTTCCTCATGCCATATCATAGAATTTCTCCTTTCTGAAAGGCCCTTTGCCACTAAGAAATTAAGAATGAGTAATTTCCCCAATAATTCACTGAATTGTAGAAAAATTCAGATTAGAAATTTTAGAGTCAAACCTTCTGCTCAAAGTAGAATCAGCTGTGAGAGTTAGGCTACATGGCATTTTATTCAGAAGTGTCTGAAAAGCTGGATTGGAGACCACAAAATCTATTTGGCAATTTGTTCCTTCTGAAAGGCCTTTTGCCGCTAAGGAAGTAATAACAATGGATTATTTTGCAGTTAATTCATCTAGAGATCAAGCCAGCTATTCGAAACCAGATCATTCGTGAGCTGCAGGTTCTACATGAGTGCAACTCTCCATATATAGTAGGCTTTTATGGAGCCTTTTACAGTGATGGAGAAATCAGCATTTGCATGGAACATATGGTAAGTACATGTATATTTGTTTTAGACTGTGATTAGTAACGGGCTATTAACATAAAACCCAACTGTCAACAGAACTTGAGATAACAAGGTAGACCTTTCTGCATGAATAAAGAATCAAATACTATGTTTCAACGTCACTACCTAAGTCTTGGGTTGGAATAGATACGATTGATATTTATGCCATTCGCCAGGGTTTCTGCCTCCATCAGAGCATTACATACGTCCCAAATTTCTCTTAACTGTGTTTGTTTTTAGTTGCTTTGTCTAAAATATTGACATGATTCTGCCGCTTACAGAGTTGATCTAATTTGGTGTTTATTTTGTTTTTTATGCAGTATTAAAAGGATGTGATCCATACTGACTTACTGGTGGTACAACTGTGCAGTTCTTTTTAGCTATGATGGTCAGAATCTAGTTTGTTCTGATTCAGATCAATCTATAGTTTGTCTTTTTCTTTAAATTTTACAGAAGATATAAAGAGTAGTGTACAAGAATTGAGCAAGACCAGAAGGAGCTTATACAATTTTTTTATAAAACCAAAAAACTTCTAACTGTTTCATTTTGCTAGAAAAGTACACATTCTTCTAGACATCTGTTTGTCTTTCATTAACCATATGGAGCCAAACATTGAAAGCAAATTTTCTGGGACTGAAGGTCAGTCATTTTTTTTTCCTCACTTGCCAAGTAGAGGAAGTTTTTAACAATTTGAAATACAATAATTTTTTTTTTGACAATACCATCTCTTTGAAGAGAAACATTTTTTTTTTTTCTAGAAAGTACTTGTGGCTGTTTTAATGCTTCTCTGGTCGTCTTTTACAGAAATTTTTAGAATTTGATGGTTGCCTAGGAACAAGTGATCATGATCCAGTTTTCAGCTATGTGCTAGCGGAATACAAAGTGTGCATACAGCTAAAGTGCAGAAACTACTGGAAATAATAAAGAAGATAGTTTCTCAAAATTGAAAACAGTCATGAAAAATTATAAGAAAATGCACATTAAAAGTGATTGTCGGGGAATTGTTCAAGATTATGTTGTTTTCTGTCAATAAGATGTATTTTTGTGAGCAACTGGTAGAAGAGGTGGATGTGTGTTTGCAGATGTGACCATGATATATAATTAAGTGTATAAATAAAAAGCATAAGGAATGACATTTATTATCAAGAAAAGTAGCAGGACATCATGGCTAACATGTTCCTAATGAGGGTGTGATATATCTGCTAGGAAATCTCTCAGATTTGATTTCATGCTGCCTTCTTTCTGTGTTTTAGTGCCAAACTTAGAATATGTCAGACGAGATACAAAACTTCATCCAGAGAGTAATTGATCAGCAAGATATGAAATTGAAAGGGAAGGTGGATTATTTCAACTGATATCTACAGTCTGTGGCTCCTTCCCAATTTAGAACTTTAAAATATGGGCTTAAAGTGGATCATTAGGTGAAAGGTTTTTGCCCCTTTTAGATTGGAAATTAGATGAGAATATCTCCACTGTCAGTTCAAAACAAAATAAACTATAAACAAAATAGTCTATATATTTTTATTTCTGTCCTTTTTCTGTTAGCCTTCTTGTTTTAGTTGGTGCCAATGGTAATATATTTTTTAGCATTAAGTTACAAAATGTGAGTTTGAGCCAAATGCTGGAGGTGGAAAAGGCAGAGATTCCAACACTCAAATATCCTTGACTTCCATGCCCCTAAAACTGTCAAGGTCCCTGTATATCCTCACTTAGCAAAAGGTTTTTGACAGACAAAAAGATCAGAGTCTGTTCCAGAAAGGTCCTGGAGGTTAAAAACAGCATTCTTGGCAGTGGAGTTGTGTTCAGCCTCGTGGCAGGTCAGAGCTAGCCCTCTGGGAAAATGTAGGGAAATGTTTTTTGTTTCTTTCCCCAGATTGGCATCACTGTTGTTGCCTCAGCAAGGACAGTTGTCCAGAAATGCAGACTCCAGGCAAAGCCAAAATAATATATATAGTAGGATCAAAGTGTATTCCTGCATATACAAGATATTTTATGTGTCTTCTATGATGCATTTTTGACCATGTTTCATTTTGTTACAAAAATATAAATGCTACTTTGAGTTCTTTTTCTGCTTTCTCTCTGATAAGAATTTAGATGCAGTCCTGTAAGAATAATAGCCTGTATTCTAGCTTTCCTCTTTATAAATAACAAGGAAAGTTCCAAATGGGTATGTGAAAGCAGAAAGAAATTGCTTACTGAAGTTGGACTTCTGTATCCTGAGAGATGTCAAATGATATTCCAGATAACTGGATATTGCTTTTAACTTTAGAAATAATGTTTTAATTCCTTTTTGGATTGTATATTCTCTATCCTGGAGAATCCACACAAGCCTGTTGTTGAATCAGTTTCTAAAAATACGCAACACTTCCAGTTTTCCTTCTCAGAAGCCCTTAGCAACTGTGAAATGTATTAGAATTTGATGAGGGTGCATTTACATACGTTCAAATTATTTAAACTGGTGAAATTAGTAAGATGCTTGCCATGAACCTTTAGAAACGTTTCTTCCTATTTTGACCTTGTTGAGAACCTTGCTGAATCATCCCTTTGCCCTTGGAAGCTGACAGTCACCATGCATCTGCAGAGCTCTGCATAGTGCCTGTCCAGAGGGATAAGGCCAGAGAGAGCTGAGTGTGGCTGTGTCTGTGGACTACCACTAGCACACATTGTATTTAAAAGCAAAACTGTCTTCTATTGTGATAAATTATTCTCAATTTTGTGATCAGAATTTTAAAACATTCTGTGCTTCTTCGGTTTTCTTCATATAGTCGCGTGGGGGCGAGTTTCATGCCATGGACCTGCCAATGTTATATGTTGTTGTGATATACTGAAAACTATGGAAATCTCTTAAATTCCTAATGCCTAATGGTCAAAAACTGTGTGGACTTTGCTTAAAAACAGCCAAGCTGTGGCAATGTTAATACAGCAGATCATTGTATGATTGTGGATGTGGTTGCTGGCCAAATGCTTATTTAAAATAAATGTAAAGCTGACTGATTCCTCCTGCTGAATGTTTTCAAATATGCACCATAATATTAATCCAAAAACTAAAAGCACCATTTTTGTCATCATTGTATATACTATACTATACAATACATTATAGGTCTGTTTAAAATCCTTTAGATGAGTTTACTTATACTTTGACTCTTTATATACTTACTAGGATGGTGGCTCCTTGGACCAAGTACTGAAAAAGGCTGGCAGAATTCCCGAGCAGATACTGGGCAAAGTTAGCATTGCGGTAAGTTTGTTGCTCTCAGAGGCTGGAGGTGGGTAGCTGAGTATCTTGGCATGTTAAAATGAAGATACAGGAAACAACTAGTTGGAAAATGAAAGATGTGGACTGAATAGGTAATAGTGGATTTTTAGATGTGTGGTGTTATTTTTAAGAAGTGTCTCCGTATGTGTCATTAAATTGGTAGCTTGGGACACTGGAATGAGTAACATTCATTCCATTGTTTGCTTTGATTTCCTGCTCTTGTGTCAACTGGTGCTTTTGGATAAGAACAGAATCAAGAAAACAGTTTACCTTTATTAGAAAAGGTGAATGATATGCTTTTACATGTCTATTATGCAACAAATCATGTGCACAAACATGGAACTACTGGAGAGAGTCCAGAACAGGGCTTTGAGGATGATCAGGGACCTGGAACATCCGCCCTATGAGGAAAGGCTAAGAGAGCTGGGCCTGTTCAGCCTGAAGAAGAGAGGGCTGAGAGGGGGTCTAATCAAGTGTATATAATTACTTCAAGGGAAGGGCGTGAGGAGGATGGGGCCAACCTCTCTCCAGTGGTGGTCAGTGATAAGACAAGAAGAAACAGCCACAAACTGAAGCACCAAAAGTTCCACAGGAACTTAAGGAAAAATTTCTTGACAGTGAGGGTGACAAAGCACTGGAACAGATTACCAAGAGAGGTTGGAATCTCCTTCTCTGGAGATCTTCAAAGCCTCCTTGAATGCAACTCGGTGCCATGTGCGGTAGGGGACACTGCGTCTGCAGGGGGGTTGGACTAGATGATCTCTGAAGGTCCCTTCCAACCTTAAGGATTCTAAGGTTCTATGAAAACTTACAGTAATGATTTGGTGGTTATTTGTTTCTTTTTCAGTGTGAGTTGGAGGCAAATGTTTAAACAAATACTAATTTGAGAGAATTATGTTTTGGGATTAGTGTTCTGTGTTGCATTCATAGCTACATCTTGAAATTCTTGCACAAAAGAACTGTGATCTGTTCTGTTTCACAAACTTCTTTTTTTATAGGTAATAAAAGGACTCACATATCTGAGAGAAAAGCACAAGATAATGCATAGAGGTGAGAAAATTTGATATTATATTTTCTTGGTTTTTATCAAGTTAAAATGCATATTTTTCCTCTCTTTTGATTTTGTTTCAATATGATTCTGATTTAGAGAGTTATTTTATATAGTGTTAGGTTAGTTTTGTTCTCTAAAATCTCTAGTGTGCCCATCAAGTAACTTATGTTACCTTCCTGCAGTTTGTGTGGGTTGTCCCCCACCCCTCAACCCAGTATCTTCTTATGTGCACTCACAAACCTTCTCTGTGTGTTTGCCCTGTCTGGCTACCAGGGTGGCTTGTTGGGTTGGGAGTGTGTGTTAGAGCTGGGGCTGTAACTGTTCACTGCAAGCATGTACTCAGTCATATGCTAAAGACCTGAGGGATGCAACTTCTATTTCAATAACACTTAAGTTGCCCTGCAGTTTGTAGAAGAAATAAATATTTTTTCAGTGCAAAACTGGATACATTTCTAGGTATACATGGGTGGGTGCAGAAACAGGCCGCAATTTTGCCCAGCGCTATGCTCTAAGATGCGCTTATCTGTTTCTACCTGCAGTGGCACTTGAGTCCAGTTAAACCTTTGCCTAGGGTAGTTGCAGTGAAGATCTCCCCTATGTGTTTTATTTGTGGACATCAGCTTTGTTTGAATATCAGCAGCTTAGGTATAGAGGGAAGCTCTTCATGTAGCTTCCATTTCCATACTCAGTTAAGTTAATATAAACCAGCCACAATAAGATACATAGGATTTTTTTTTTTTACGTAATTATGTGACTGATAGTATTTTCACAAAGGAAGACTATATTAAAAAAGCTTTGTTGTGCGGTATTGTGACTTCTTTGCCACAACTACCCCTTTTTTAGTAACTCTACTAAGGGTAACTAAGAAAAAATCTCAATCAAAACCTTTGATCTAAAATAAGTTCAAGAAATTAGGATTCATTACTGCCATTAAGGCTATGGTAGCTTTAAAATCAAGTCAGTACTCTTACCCGCTGTGTCAAGTTCATATGCTGTTTTTAGACATCTACCGTATAGAATTGAATTTCTTTTTATAACGAAAGGTTTTTTAAATTTTTTTAAAGTGTTTTTAATTTTGTGGAGTTATGTAAAAGAAACGTGTCATTTCTGAGACATCTGCTGTAATCTTTAGACTTTACTGTAAAATATGTGTTATTTCCAGCATCTCTTGCTATTGCCCTCTTTTAAACCCAGCTGTTTCATTAATCCGCTGTATGTTCTGTAAAAACAAAAATGACACATGATCTGGTAAAGTAATATATTCAGTCATTCCTGACATCAGTGTAAACTGATCACTGGAGTTGGAGCATTTTATATTTCTGTTTGAATGACACTGTTTATTGCGATTATCATGCAACATGTATAAACTATGCCAACTATTCAGCAATTCTCATACCATGTGAGATCAATCTTCAGATCATGAAAATATGTTGATCAGAGGAGTCACTTGAAATGCACTTGAGTTTACATTTGTTAACCAGACAATAAAAAAAGAGTAACTGGCAATCCCAGTTTGTATAGTTCATTGTAGGATCACTTAGCTCACACATCAGATGGACAGGGATACCTCTTCCGTGTTGGTTGTAAAGTTACTAGCTTGAGGGCAGCTTGCAACCTAGAATTCTTTGTATAAGTTGTGTGAGTTTGAGCTCTGTTTTGGTGCTGTGTGAGCTGATTGGGTGAGAAGTGCACGGTCTTGTATACGTTTTACAGAAAAAATCATTGTTGGGTCTGGTAAAACAGGGCCTGAACTGATATTTTGAAAGTTAATCATAGTTAGTGCTACTACTAGCCCTATGTGCAGATAAGAGAAAAATCAGTTGGAATAGTTTTAATCGCTTAAATATGAACCCAAAGTTGGTGGCACTGCTGTCTCCCCTACTATCCAGGTCTGCTTCTCTGGTCCCCCTTTCTGCCGTATTTGTAGAGTCCATAAATAATCTTGTGCACTAATCTGATCCATTAGAGCTTCTCAAGCTAGCTGAGGGCCCTGCTTCTCTTTCCTGCTGTGTGTGGTGCTCTCCTGCAGTGAGGTTCTGCTCTGGAGTTGGGTAATGCCCAGCTGTATCCTGTCTGCACTGTTGTGTGGTACCTCCTGAATAAAGAGAGAAGGGTACTGGAGGAAAAAAATAAAAGCAATACACTAAAAATAACACATTTTTAACCCTTTGTAGACTCAAACTGTGTCAGTAGGGTTTAGGATTCTCAGAACATGGTTAGATAACGTGTCTGAATGTTAAACGTGGATTTGAGGCACAAGAATGTTTGGTAAATATACTGATCTATCTGCTCTCTGATGTTATAGATGCTCAGTGTTTGTTGTTGCTAGAACATAGAATCGTCACAAGCAATTCCTTTTTTTCTTAAGTTTTTATTTTTTTTAAGAAGTGCTTGTCACAAAAAAATAAATCTTTTGGCTTCTGGGTTGAGGATACTGCCTAGTAAACCCAAGCTTACTGCAGAGGTGGCTCTAGCTTGATTAAGGATAGCAGTATGTTATATTGGGACAGTCCTTCCTGAGCAGGTGAAGATTTTTCTTGTGCAGCTATTCCTTTCCACTCTGACTCTTTCTGGAACTCCAGTTGAAATAAATGCTACTAGTAAAAAACTGTTTCTACTGGTGTAACTGGTAGCACAGCTGTAGTAATTAGAGATCTGTCTTAGTTTCTTTAATCCCTATAGCTTGTCCTTAATGCCTGTAGTACTGTGCTGACACGGTGTTACTGACACCTGACATGGAGTGTTTGTTCTCGCTCATCATGCCCTCAGGGGACAAATCTGTGCAAGCAGCACGCTTGGTGTTGTACGTTTTTTGTTTTCTATTTGGGGGGGAGAGGGGAGGCAAATGGGAGAGCTAAAATAAATAGATATCTTCACATAGCAACAGAAGGCCAAGAAATGCATCCTTTTTTCCATCTAAAGATAGCAGGGTTTGTGATGACTCCTGTTTTCAGTGGTGAATTTGTTCTGTCACTGCGTTTTATTACTTGTATCTGACACTGCGATACCTGCAAGGCTTGTACTGTTGCCCTGGCTACCTAGCTCACCGTGGAAAGCAGAGGTTGGCAGTCACTGTAAAACATGTTTTAATACTAAGATGCAAAATATGAACTTGTATTTTGGATATGAGATTTGCTTCACAAAGAAAGAGCTGTATTGTCTATCCAGCACATGAGTGGAATGAAAGACTTTTTTTAATGACATACAAGCTTGCAAAATACAGCCTCAGGGTATTCACAGGAAAAAAAAAAAAAAAAAAAGAAAAAAAAGCTTTTGTATACGAAATCCCTTCTTTGAAACTCACAGACAGACAGCTAAGGTTTGATTTCTTGACTAGTCCTGCCCATTAATGTATATTTTATAAATCAAGTGTTCACATGATTTTCCTCTGCATGTAAATCTGACTAGAAAAAAGCCTTAGTCTAATTCAGGTGGTCACAAACATCACAAAATACTGTATTTGTCCGGCTCTTAGTGTTCCATGTAGCTCCAGAAAACAGAATAAACCCACTGTTTTTTTCTTTTCGCACTTTTAATCATTAGGAATATAAATATGTATTTACTCTTTCAGACTTACTTATGAGCATATAAATAAATATCTGAAAGCTAAAAAGACTACCTATTTTTCTTGGGCCATCAAACTACATCAGCACTATCTGTTTTAAAAATACTATTTTAAAATAAGGAGGTTTGACTTTTTGTGACTTGAGTGGCGAAGGACCATGTGTTGGTGTGACTGGCACTTAAGGCTGGTTAGCGCAGCGGACACGTCAGCATTTTGCTCCACAGGAAAACACAGGACTCAGTGTTACCCTAGGGGAAAAAAAAAAATCACAAGAGTGTCTCACAGGGTAAGGCTCTTGTGTAATGTTTTGGAGAAACTAGCACGCAGATCTTAAACTCCTTAGGCACACGAATGTGTCCTGAACTGACTGTGACCTCTGAGGAGAAGCATTGGAATGCCCTTGCAGCCAGCCCACGGAAAAGCTGCTGGGGTTAAGGAAGGGAGGGAAACTACAGTCTTTTTATAGAGAATAGCTCGTGAGGACAACCGTGCTTTGGGTTGTTCCTTGCTGGAAAGATGTGACAGAAATAGCAAAACTTACGGGCATGCTGTTGTATCCTGCCAACTGTCTTTCAGGAAAGCAGAGGGCAAGGAGGGTGTCTACATAAATGTTTTCTTAACGGTTTCTTTGATGTCAAATAGAGGTATTTGTCACAGTGAATGGTATAGAAAATAACCCAGTAGGGATATTTACCTCTCTGGTTAATACCAGAGGGCACCAAATAGCAAGGAAAATAAATTTCTTTTAACTACTTACGTATGAAGTGGAGTATTTTGTGTGTATCTGTCTGCGTGTTAGCACTGTTTGGATGACTGAAGAAGAGCACGCTGCAAGATAGATGTTCTCATATATTTGAATTTCATCCAGTTACCTGCCTGAAGGTGTTAGGGTATTATCTGGGGGCTCAATATTTTTAGTAATTATTTGGTAGCTGTGGCCTGAGCAGCACTCAGGTGTGGGTCCTGCGCAGGGTACCTGGCATCCTGCAAGGCCTGATGACTGCTTCATGTTAACGAGCTCCTTTTTCAGTGTCACATACCTGTCTCTCCTTAGGACTGGCTAAGGACTCTCGCTGAGGAGTTTGTGGCTCTGCTTCTGGCTTGTCTGGAGTGACATACGAAATGCGCTTTCATTTTTAAGTACATCACTTTAAAAGCGTGCTTATCTTTTCTTTCTAGTTTTCTCCTTTTCTTGCAGGTTGGAACATACATTTTAAAGCATGCTTTGACGTTCCTGTTCTATTTGGCAATAGAGATCTTTGGTTTCCAAAGAAACTGCTTAAGTGCTCAGACACTGGTGTTAAAATAGCACTGCCTGCACTGAGCTGAGTGCTGCAGGCTTGCTGTGGTGGAGCTGAACCTAGGGAAACTGGCATACACAAACTACCCTGAAACACCATTTTCAGGGTGTCTGGGCAAATTCAGTTTTCTCTTTTGGAAAGATGATGATGTCAGGAATCAAAAAGCGTAGACTGAATTTCTGAAAGCAAATAATTTTAACTCTTTTATAAAGGTTTTTATTTCATGCTGGCGAGAGGAGAGAGCAAGGCAGGACATGACCAACCTAATTTCCATGCTCCACAGATATCCTTTCAGCAGGGCAAAACCTCCTGCATGCATCCTGTTGAAATCATGAACTAGTCTCAGTTCCTCAGTCATTAAAATGAAAGATACCTCTAATGTATCTTACATGTTTTGAAGTCAAAATGATGAAAAATACTCGAGATTGTAGCTTTCTGGGTCTGCTCTTAAATAGCAGCAGTCTAAAGTGAAATTATGTTTTCAAGTCTGTTTATTTGTCTCTCTTGAGTTAAAGTATCCAGTTTCCTGAAAGCTACTTCAGGCTTTGCCTTGTTTGTCCATTCTCAGCCATTTCCACAGCCGTTTTTCATCTCTCTGTATTCTAACTGCTTATGTAATGCATGGCATATCTTGTATTTTGACTGATTAATGCTAAAAGTTCTAGTGCAGCTATCATTTCTCCTTCCCTCTGATTAGATTGCATTGATTTGAGTGACGTTAATCAAACTGACAAATTACATCAGGGTGGACTGCAGTGGTCAGACATTCCCTGTCAAGTGGGGATTCTGATTAAACTGGTACTGGGGGCTATAAATGGGCTTTGAAGAAAGTGATTGTTTTATTAATCTATGGCATTACTTTGCAAGTGTCAGCTGTTTAGTTAGCTTGATAATGCACTGGTACCAATGAGTAAGCAGTAAGTTGTATTTAAAAAAAAAAAAAAAAAAAAAAAATCTTAAAAATACCAAAGAACCGGTCTCATTATCTCTGCTGTTATTAGTTGCCTAGCTACCAGTGACCCTCGTTAAGTTTCCATTTAGATTAAGTGCTGAATTTAAAATCACAGTTTGGCTCTGTCACAGGTAAGCAGCCTCCAAGCATTTTAAATGCTGCATTTCAATAGTAGGATTTTTTCCTTTTTTTTTTTTTTTCTTTTTCTTTTTTGAATAACAAAGCGCATTCTCTAAGAATTGTTGCTACAGGATAATTTGTATGCATGTGCACAAAAATTTTCAGGTAGGGGTGATGGTGATTTGACTTTCTTAATTTATTGACCTTTCAGAATTAAATATATAGGTCTCGTTTAATATCTGTTTTAAACAAAAACAGATTTAAACATTATTTAAACATTTAAACATTATTAAATAGGAATCTAGTTTGAAAAGTGCATGTCAGCATATTTTGAATAATAGTTATTACAAAGAGTCTTTAGATACCCAAGCCAAATATTTGCAAGCTAGGAAAAGAAGTGAAATTCAATCTTAAAACTAACAGGCTTTTTGCATCTGTATTTCAAAAGTTTGTGTCTCTTTGGAGATATAAAGAGAGCTTGTGAAATGGAGCTGTGTAGGGAACCAAATCTCAGGAGTGTCCCCAGAGCAGGGCTGAGAATTGTGTTTTAGCTGAAAGGAGAACAAAGGGAGGCACGTGGTAATTTTCACCTTTCATGTTACTTTCATTGTCAAATTTTCCATTTTATAGATTATAAAAATAAATCATCCATTCATTTTTTCTTTCCAGATGTTAAACCATCTAACATTTTGGTAAACTCTAGAGGTGAAATCAAGCTTTGTGATTTTGGTGTCAGTGGACAACTGATAGATTCTATGGCAAACTCGTTTGTTGGCACACGCTCCTACATGTCTGTAAGTATAGATTTTATAGCTTTTGAGTTTACTATACAGTGTGGTGTAGTTATTAAGATTCTACAATTAAACAAGAAACAAACTTGCTGCCTCTGCTGTTTATATTTTCTACCTCAGCACTTCTGTATTCCAGAAATATTCCAACAACATATCAAATTGGCATGGTAGTGGTGGGAACTATTGCAAGAAAAGCAACTTGAAATATTTTATAACATTACAAAAGAGACCCAGTTGCATCTGCATTGCAAAATCTCATTGGTTAATGTGCTTGGGTTTTGTATACATGCGTCTCCAAAAATCCCAGCATTCGTAGCTTGTTCTCCTTAAGTCTCCTCCCATTCCAGTCCAGCACTGCTACAGTCCCTCATGTGGGCAAACTGTTGCTTCGTCAGTGGTTCTGCTGTGGCTGCTTTTGGGGCCCCAACCAGTCAGGGCACCTTGAGAAATCATGGGAGTGGCTGGTGTCCACACTTAAGCTTTACCGAGCGCTCCATGTTCCTGTACATGAGGAATACTTTCAGACTTCCCCTTCAGAGGAACTCTGCATTACGTGAAAGTTGGGGTTAATAGAAATGCAAATCTCTTTCCTTAATGTTCTTATCAGTTCAGCATACAATCTATTAACTCGTCAGAGTATTTGGAGATTTGTCTGTAGGACTGAAACTGTGTGGGCTAAAACTTCAAGTAAAAAGCCTAATGCTGCTTCTGCTCAGCGTGGGGCCTACTGTTAACATCGAAGATGCAGTCTTCTCTTTCTGCTGTTTAATATTGGTAACATACTTGAACTGAAACAGTGACTTATGTTCCCACATACATTTAGGGGCTGTTACTGGTTAGCAGCAGGGAAAAAATCACGCTTTGTCCTTTAGGCCTGTGACATGCAATTATCTTTCTCTTTTTCTTTTCCATAGAAGTAGAGCAAGGTGCTCACTACCTTCCATTTCCATTAATTTGTTATTACCACCAGTTGAGTCTTAGCTTTGCTTGCTGTGGCTGCCTGTTACAGACCAAGCCATGATGGTGATCTTACTTATTCCTTTAGATAGTTTCATTTAGTTTCTCCCCTAGTAAACTTTTTGAAATTACAACTAGAGAATTGTTATGGTCCAAACATCAACTTATTCTGCCATATGAAGGTCTGTGCAATCAGTGGCTCTTGAAGGTGTATTCTAGCTTTTAGCTGCTGCTTTTGTACTAGTATTATGTGTGTATTCTGCTATTTCTCATTCACTCATTTCTAATATTTGTATTTCATGCAAACTTACTGTGTTTCCTCCCTTTTACCCAGCAGTTTGTTGTCCAGCAATCATGTAGTTTATTCAGTTTTGGAATTAGAGCAGATGGGACATGGAGGGAGGATTAACAGTGACCTCAATAAACGTTAAAAATTTAGTTTAACAAAATAATTACCTTTTATAATAGGATTAAGAGATTTGGTAGTAGTGCCTTATACTTTGTACCATTCATAAAATGTGGGCTCCTTTTTTAAAAGTGAGAGAAATGGTAAGAGTGACAGAAAAGCACTGTAAACATTGTCTTTTCTTCTGCTTGCACTACGACTTCTGAAAGTGTTGATTAATATACTAAAAATTGCAGAAAACATCTTCAGTATTTACCATGGAACTGATAAAGCAACTGCAAAAGCTAAGCAAAGGGAGTTAAGGACTAATCTTCTATTGCTATCTAAAGAGCTGAATCAGAAAATATGCGAGCTGTGCTAATCTAAGGGTCCTCAGAGCAAGGTGGCTGAGATATCCCAATATGACTCTAACGATGACTTAACTGACACTCCGCACACCCCCACACACACACTAGAAGAAAATTGTATCGATATTTGCCCGGTGTCCGAGTCTCTCAAAACTAATAAAGAATGTGTTAGCTGAGCCTGTTGTCTTGCTTACACTTTCATAATGCTTAGATTGGCATGTGTATACAGTCTATCCTGAGTTTTTCTCTTGTCCTCTTTTTTTCCCCCAAGAAAAGTCTAATACATCAGCCCACCATGTGCTGTTAAGCTATGCAAAGCATCCGTCTGTCTATCTTGCCTTATTGCTTAAATACATCCAGGAAAACTCTGTGCACTTCATAATATATTTTTATTCAATTTATCTTTTGTATTTTTATTATTGCTTCAGTGGTCTGGAGAGCTTAACAATTTACTTAAATTATTTGAATATGGAGCTAAAGCTGAAGTCATGCATGTGTATAATAGTCCTGGCATAAATGCAGTCCTGCTCTGGGGATGTATCTGAATGATATTGTCCTAGAAGTGTCACAGACAGCAAGATTGTTGCTAAAGCCACCATCCCTTTTAGATTCATCAAGAATCATAGAACCACCTTCTATTTATTTCAGAAAAAACAACACAAGAACAGCTGCTCAGAGAAAGAGGTGTGAATCTCCAGCTGCCCAGACTAGTTCTGCTTTCTTGTTCTTTTATTACTGTGTCACTATTACTCTTTGCAGCATTTAGATGGTAGATTTAAAAAAAAAAAAAAAAAAAAGACAAAATAATAGCCTCATCCTAAATTTTTTTTTTTTGCAGTAATTATTTAAAATGTTCATGGAAATTCTGTCAGGAAAGATAACCATCACTTGCTGGAACTTGTCATACTAACAAGTTGGCTTGTGTCATTGTATCATTCACTTGCTCTCTCCAGGTTATTGCTGAATGTGATTTTTATTTGACTTTGTTGTTACAGTGCTCTGCTTCCTCATCTCTGCCCTCACTTTTTCTTTTGTAGCCGGAAAGACTACAGGGGACTCATTATTCAGTGCAGTCAGATATCTGGAGCATGGGATTGTCACTGGTGGAAATGGCAATCGGCAGATACCCAATTCCTCCTCCAGACTCCAAGGAGCTTGAGTTAATGTTCGGCTGTCCAGTTGAGGGAGATTCTCCAGTCACGGAGACCTCACCCAGGCAAAGAACACCCGGCCGACCAGTGAGCTGTAAGTTGCAACATGAGAGGCAAGTCAAACTAGCAGAGTGAGTAATGGGAGCCTTATTGAGCCTCTGTCTGTACTACCTGTACACCTCTGCAGTGTCTAAAAATATTTGAAACTAAGCAGAGGTTTCCAGAGGTAAGATATAAAATCTGTTAGATTTTCTAATTTACCTATCTGTCTGCGTGGAGTCATTGCTTGCTTGGTGTTGATCTGCAAAGTCTGACTTTAAACTCTGAGGAAGAAAACCAGGATTTTTTCAGGCCAAACCTCACTGTGAGAAGGTATACTGGAGCTGAAAATCAGAGACCAGACCTCCCATTATAAATCTGTTTATGAGCCCTGTTGTGATACATCAGTGCAGTTCCTCTTCTTAATGTGCAGTGTTTCTTAAAATATAGTGGGAAGATTTCCAATGAAGCTAGTGGTTTGCATCAGACTTGGAAAAAATAGTTTCTCCTTGCATACATGCAGTGCTCTGTTGCTGTTCTATTTCTTTCCTATAAATCTCCTGCCTGTTGAGCAAATCCATCTATATGAAGCAAGCTGTATGACTGTCAGCTTTCACAGGACACCTGTAGCACAGGAGAATAACACTGGTTTTTTTATGTAACTTCTTTTCAGCCTATGGACCGGACAGCAGACCCCCCATGGCAATCTTTGAACTTCTGGATTACATTGTCAATGAGGTAACCAGCTATTGGCACTTAAAGAAATTCACTTTTTGAGTGGTCCAGAAAGCATTTGTAATCTAAGATAAGGCATCCTAGGTACCGTATGGACAAACAAGTGAGTAAAAGTAGCTGGTACGACCAAAGCATTTTAATGAGTGATCTGAAGAATAATGGTAGAGACATTTCCATCTAGGAAATCATTCTGCCAGACTACAGCTTCTCTCAAAGCACAAACAGTGAATCTCACTTGTCTTGAGCGGTAGTAAAACCCTGTTTGTGTTTTTTAATTACTGGATTAGGTGAGCATCTGTTGTGGTTGCATTACACAGTACCTAGAATTCCGGCAAACTGCCTAAACCCCCAGTGGGCTTTGCTTGTCTGTGAGCTCGCCGTTGTGTGCAGGAGTTTGTCCTGTGCACAGGCACATCTGGACATGTGCCATGGACAAAAGTGGCCAGTATCTATTGCTGTGTGGAAAGAATGGAGGGACCCCTCACTGCAAATGGTCTCTGTGCCAGTTATTGCTGGTGCACCTAGAAATCCAGCAACTCTGAAAAACATAACCAAAATTAGCCATTAGGAAAACTCAATACCTCTACTCTTTTAAATCACAGCACAGTACACGCTTTCTTCTTTGTCATGAATGCTGAAGTCTGTCTTGGTATTTTGGGGAGAGTTCAGCTTTACGAGAGGGTGTGGGTAATGTTTGGGTTGCATTATTCAGCTTTAGGGCTTTACCCAGAGATGACACATAATTGGTAGGTCCCCAGGCAAATTGTGTAGCATCACATATTCATTCTGCTTTAGAAAACTGATTTCTGTTCTTGTTGTTTTGTTTGTTTTCAGCCACCTCCAAAACTACCCAATGGTGTCTTTGGTTCTGAATTTCAAGATTTTGTTAACAAATGGTGAGTATTTTACTCTGCTGCTGAATTCTGAAGGGACACATTGCTTGCTGTATAAACTGGGACTTACACTGTTCTGTACCCCATGAGAAATGTGAAGTAGTTCTACTTAGCTCAGTTCTCCAACTGTTAATATTATTTACAGCTCATTTTGCAGGCATCAACTGGACAGCACATGCAGACGTATTCACCTCTTAAAATATGATCTCTGCTTTTGGATGTAACTATGGGTAAATACATCTCGGATGAATACGTTCTCGATAGGCAAGGCCACAGGACCTATATGGACTCTGGTCATGCAGAGCAAGGATCATACTTGCTGTCATGGGGCATCTCCTGCTCTGCAGGAGGCTTTCCAAACACTGCACAAGTCCTGCGGGATCCAGATGCTTTTTTTTTTTTTCCCTCCTGCTAGTACTTCACTGAAGTAACATTTCTGTGGCACTTTTCCATCTGCATGTACCTGCTTTACATTCTTCCAGTTGCATTTCAATGATACAGAACATTAACTCTTCCACTGCCCCGGATGGCATTAAACCTGGACTGCACCAAATTTGTATGTTCAGTGCTATGGGAGGTAGATCATTACATGTTAAAAAGTTACTTCACTTACTACAATGTAGATATGTATTTACTGTTTCCAAAAGAAAAGGAACAGCAACATAACAGACTTGGCTGATACCCAAATCTCTTTAGGCTTAGTTAAAGAGACTTGAGGGAAAAAATGGTTTGTGTGTCAAGTTTTGGTTTAAGTTGGAATTTGATCTCTCCAGCATGGTTCTGGACACTCATTCTTGTCCCTATTGAACAGGATCAGACAGGATTTCATACCTAAATCTGCATGTGTGACTACCACAGAAGGGAATTGCTTATGAATCTAGAGCTATGTTTCATAAATGCTGTGTTACTTAATACTTTCATCTAGAGTGCAATTTTCTCATGAACCAAATAATATACCCAGATTTTAAAAGATACTGAGATGTAACTTGTTAAACTCTTTCTATTTTCTTAGTTTAATTAAAAATCCTGCTGAGAGAGCGGACTTGAAACAGCTAATGGTAAGTGAAAGTTATTTTCCTTGTCTGAGTTAAGTACTTACGTGCAGGTTGAGTTTCTCAGCTGACCTGAGCAAGGAAATCACAACAGCAAAGATTAGGATCAGAGTATGTGGCCTAGGGTGTAGTTCATAGCTCTCAGTATGAATGATTCAAACAGCTTGAAGGAGGCTGCTTCTGTCATGAGAGGCTGAGGGACAGAAAAGAGCTCAGAAGAGGAAGAAGGACAGAAGAACCATGTCCAATTTTCTACTGATGCAGAATCCCCAGGGATTGTTAAAGCAATTGCATGGTTTTTTTGCAGCAGGACATATGCTGTGACAGGACTAGGTACTTAGTGACCAAAGCTGGTGTTTTTGTAGTCTGCTACTTCATAAGGACAATGAGTATACGACTCAACACATTGATTACTAAAATAACAATCTCATATACTTCAGTTTAATAGCTGGTATCGCAGTATGTAGATTGTTTTTAAGGGGAAGAGAACAGAATTCCAAGCTGTACAGACTAGTTAAGTCAATCTTTTTATCGAATTTTTTTTTTTTTTTTTTTTTCCTGAGAAATACAAAACTTTTCCTTCTCTCCTCCATTAACCTCATCTTACAAAATCTGTTGAGCTGTTAGGCAGCACAAACCAATCCTATCTGTTTGGTTTCTATCAACCTTCTCGTGACCTTAAGGTGGCTGTGAGGACTTGAACTGGGAAAAAAAAAAAAAAAAAAGGCTTTTCCCTGCCCTTCTTATTACTTTACATCAGGATTCAAAATGCAATGGTATTATTTCTGTCTCAAAACAAAAACTCTACTGTATGTGAAAGCACAGTCATACATTTTGCAAAGTACTATCTTAAATATGAGTCACCTCCTCCTTGCACACTGTGATGTTAGTGCTCTGTAATGGGCAGTATGTAGGAGGAGTTCTCTGGAATATTATTTTGCAACATGTATGTTTCAGCCAGCTACTGAAGTGATGCAGAAAAAGTCTACTGGTCAGTTCAAGATAAGTATATTATTTTGCAAACCACATGTTTATTTAAACTAAATTATAATAATTCATGTTACTCAATTATTAATTTAATTTTGTGGTCCTGAATGTTTGATTTAAATATGTTTCTTTTCCTCTGCTTAGATTCATGCTTTTATTAAGAGATCTGAAGCAGAGGAGGTGGATTTTGCAGGATGGCTCTGCTCAACCATAGGCCTTAACCAACCGAGTACACCCACGCATGCTGCTGGAGTCTGAATCTGGAAGAGCAAATCTTGTACTGTACACCTGTTAAGAACAACGCTATTTTGGTCCTATTTCCTAAGCTTGTACCTGTTCAAACGTGTATTTCACCTCTTAAGGAAGAATGTCTTTAGCATGTGCCAAACTGTTGAAAATATGTCATAAACTAATTGGTATTGTATTGGGTTACATTCATCTGTTTACTGACCAAAATGTGGAATGTTTAAGTTACAGTGCTTGCTGATTAAGTGATTATGGATATTCTTTCTTAATGAAAACATCGCTGGTGGTCTTTACCCCCAGTCTGTTTGAACTTTATCAAGATTCTTTGTAAAATGTTGGTACTTCAATCATGCTTGCCTAATCTCCCAGGCAAAAAGGGTGAGAGACCCTCAGAGACTGTGTCTGTTGAGCATGCTTTTGCTGCTGCCAAACTGTATCTGAAAGTTAGGCCTAATGGTTCAAATTTTGCTGTTGTTTAGCAATCTTTTCCACATAAAGAAGGCAAGAGCTCTGTATTTCTCAGAATATACAGAGCAATATTCTAATTGCAGACTTGTTCATATTTCTATATTTATTTTTAAAAATATCATCATTCTTGGGATTGTTTAGTGATGTATGTCTTTCTAATTGATTTTTAAAAGTTAGTTCTTTGAAGTGTCCTACAGAATCAAGACACAGATTCAGTCAATTTACTTCCTTTTAACCTAAAGATTCATGAAAACTGTCTAGTGTCTGAAGTGGATTAAGATCCTCTATTGTTTTATTCTCTCAGATGTTTAGCAATGGATTCTCTTAATAAATATATTATCAAGTAACTTTGTTAAGTTTTTTTTTTTAACTCCATCAAATTAGATCAAATTAAGCAAAGCATTTGATCCTGAGTCGTCATTACAGTAAAGTTCTTGGTATATTTTTGCAGTAAACATTTTTCATAAACATGCAGTATCTTTACTTTTTAGAAGTGCAAAACTGTAAAAATTATATAAGTTTATATTAACAAAGTCTTGTTTAGCAGAGTTCTACAAAACTAGACATAAACATTGTTATCCAATCAGCCTGAGGGAGGCCAGCCTCCAGGAGGGTGCTGCACTGTAGCTGCCTTGGGCTTTATCTCCCCTCCCACACCTTTACTAAGATCCCTTTCCTTGGCTGCCTTCAGCATCTACTTCCCACTCAGCCTGCCACAAGCTGAAAGCTACTGCTGCAAAGGAGAGTGAGAGATTTGGTACCTCTGGAGGTCTTTAACAAAAAGTTGTGTTCTGTTAAGAGGTCCTGAGCAGCTATAAAAAACTTAGCTCCTTGAAAGGCTAGCTCAGACAAGGGTTAGGTCATTCTTTCCAAACAGCGTCCAAATCATTCTAGCTATGAACCTCTCTTCCTCTTAGCCAAGAGCAACAACAGAAGGTGGCTGGGGGCAGCCTTTAACCCAGGAACAGTAGATTATTTATTAACTTCTTTAAGGCTGTCTTCATCTTGTCCTGACTTGAATCTGGCCGTTAATAAAAGGCTACTCTGAGCCTAATTTAAAATCTTAGTGTGACTTACATCTAAAACTCAACACACTAAAATATTATACAGTACTATTTTATTGTTTGGTAAAAGAAATGCACAGTATGTGAAGAGCAAGTTTTGATGTAAAATTCCATTTTACTTATGTTTTTTCCACATAGAGCAAAATTAGAACACTGCAAGTAGAGGAGATAATTTGCAGTAGGATAACAGGAAAAGGACTTTATTGCAACATGCAAGCTGATTTGACAGAAGTTGACTAATTAAACCTAAAAGCAAGCAAGGGACTTTTCCAGGGAAGCTAAGAAGAAGGTTGTAAAGTGTATCTGTAGAAACATCTTTTGTCCTGCATTTTACAGTGTGGGGTTTTTTTTACCTTTGTAGATGAAACCCCAGAGTCCCTACCTTTGGAATGCCATTTTCCCAGAAGCAAAAGGAAAGAGAACAGTCAGCAAAGCTGGAGTAGAGTGTAATGCCACAACCACGCAAGCAGGGAGAAGGGGGAGATGATCTGCTATGACCCTTACAAAGCCAAGCATTTATATATGTACTTGACAATCCAAGCTCTAATATTTTCTGCTCAGACTTTTTGTTGCTCCCCTGCAGGTCTTGGGGAGGCTGAGGGCTCTGTGCTGAACAACTCAGCTTCTTCATAAAGAGATCCAGCCTCCTCACAAGGTAATTAGTCTTTAGTACAGGATGAAACCATATTTACATTCTAACATTTAGTTTCTATAGCTACAAGCCAAGAGCCAAATAACAAACAGGCTCTTCTCCAATCGGTAGCAGGTATTTACTAGAAGTTAACGACTGTATTTTCAGTGCACACAGGACAGGGGCTGTTTTTCCAAACTCTTTTCCTGCTCTTAAAGGCAAACCTCATAAGCATACATGTTTCCACTAAGCTATTAATGCCCAACTGACATAGCAACAGCTTTAAACCATGGCTATATAACCACTCTGGATATATTTCTGAATGTTTTCTAAGTAAAACAGCTTGACAAAAATGGCTATGTTAGCACATTACTTTTATTGGTTGTTTTTAATCAAATTAAGACAGTTTTTTTTTTCTGTGCTACCAAACAACTCTCTTACAACTTAATAACCAGCTGTGCCACATGGTATCTTCATGCCATTGAGAAAGAATGTATCATCTGTCATTAAGAGCAGCACTGGCTTGATACTGTACCCTTAGAGAAACCTTTAGTAGAAGAAACATTACATCATTTTTCATCTTATAAGTTATTAAATGCTTTATATTCCTCCATGAAGACAACTTGAAAGAAGATAGATAGACTTATATTGACCTGTTACAGTTTGTAACTGTAGAGTTACGGTAAGAGAAAAAAATAATTTAAGAACATTAGTTCCTTATTATGAGTAATGTCGTAAATTAATTCTTACCATATATGTGGGAAGAAAGGCTAACTGGTTATGCCTCTGAAAGAGCAAGAAGTAGAAAATACTTAACTGTTTTAGACTGACAGTACTGAAGAACAGCACCAGTAGGTACAAAAGAGAGGCTACTTTGCTCTTGTGCTCAAAATCAAGTTGATAGGGAGAGGCTATAATGCAATAGCCATTTCTCCCAATGCACCTATATCTCTGTCACATTTATAGGGAGTGTAGTTTAGCTACAGAACTGAGAACACACTGTCTGAAAACATGGAAACAATCTTGGTCAGATCCTTTCTCATTGCCTGTCTTAAGAGGCCCATTTTATGCAGCTGAGGTTTTATATGTAATCATTGGTTCAACAACCAGCCCCTGAGAACTGTTTTTATTCTTCAGCAGTCAGAAATCAGACAATTTATTGCTTTTCGGGCACATGTCAAATTGGTCTGACCTGAATAACAGCTTTCCCATACTACATGTAAAGATGTAGTAAGCTACACATTAGGTTTTAAACCAGAAAAAGTAATGCTACATGTTTGTGCAGCAGGTTTTCATTGTTTTAACAGGTAAACCAAGATCTGCTAAGCTTGTGATACTCATGTCTTCAAGTGTAACCTCCCTAGAATCCTCCAAGTGTCTTCCATATCACACAGTTCATATACAGGACAAAACAAAAATCTGTTGGCAAATCTTAAATGGATGTAGAAGTACAATTCCTGAGGCTATTAGAAAACAAGATCATGATCTCTGATTATTTTTCTCATTCAAGAATCTGATTCCTCTTCCTCCTCTTCCTCTTCATGATCTTGAAGACTTAGGTGTAATTCAGTTTGATTGATAGCAGCTTCGTTGTCCATTTGTCCAAGGGCCTGTTGTAATGAGAGTATTATTTAACTTGCCAGTTACCAAAACAGTAGCAATCCTGAGTGTTTCTCAATCACTATTAACATTGAATAGTGACATTAGTATCTTAGGAATCTCTGTACTTAAGCCCCAAAGTGATTAGATCTCCATAGAAGAGATTCAATACATTCAAGCTAATTATTTTATCAATATAAAGTTCAGATAGTATTTGTCCATCCCTTACAAATAGTTGGCTAAAGCAGCATGTCATATTTATGTCATATTAAGCACAATATTTAAGAAACTCTGTAAAGTGCAGATTAAAGCTGCACATATAAAGCATGTATTCTCCAGTTCCCCCAGAAACAACATGCTGCTTTCAGGGAGGAAAAAGAAGTGCAGTCTCTTTGAGTTTAGCTTAAATTGAAGTAGGAAATAGCAATAAAGCAGAGAAATTCTGTATATGAACCTTTTAATTAATGAGAAGCATAAAAAAATCCAGCCTAAGACCTTCACAGAAAATCATCCACATAAACTACTGAGATTACCCAAAGAAACAAATGAGTAAAGTAAGTGCTCCTTTCCCTGCCACTTGTGCTGCTGTAGAGCAGCAGGGGTTAAACCGAGCCCCTCCTTTCACACCCGCCTTACTTTGTGAGTCTCCTCTGCAGCTTCTGAGGAACAAACTGTTAAATCCTCCTCTCTGGACCTGATCATAGACTGCAGTGCCAGCTCTTCCACCTGAAAGCAAGGGAAAATAGGACTCTTTGAGGTAACTGCTTGTCAGAATTCACCAATTTTAAAATCAAACACTTTGGAATACGGCAACAGCACCAACGTTTTTACAGAAGTTTCAGTGTGTTTCCACCCACGTTAGAGTGCGGATAATGATCCCGGCAACCAGCGACAGGAGCTGGGCTGCATTAACTTAGCTTTTATTATGCAAAACCCAGCGAGATGTGCAAATTAAGACCGTAACGCATGAGAGCTGCTGCTTTGCACCACAAGACCACAGGAAACACCTCTAAGCAGCCAAGGCCGCTGTCACGCAGCGGATTATCCGTGTCTCACTACTTGGGGGCATCTCCAACCCCCCTTAATGTCCTCCTTCCCCCAGATAAAATAAAAATAAAACACTATTATTCTATGATTAACAGAAACGTGGGGCGGTCGCGGCCTCCGCGTCCCGCTCGCTTCGCGGTGCCGTTACTGCCTCAGGCCCCGGCCCCGCGGGCAGGCCCGAGCGCCCCCGCCGCGGCTCCCCCCGGCCAGGCCCGACCTTGAGGCGGGTGAGCTGCTCGTGCAGCGCCGCCTTCACCCGCAGCAGCGTCTCCTCCTCCTTGCGCAGCTCCTGCAGGCGGCTCAGCATCCTCCCCCGCGGGGCCCGCCGCCAGCACCGGCCCCCTGGCGGCGGCGCCGGCCCCAGCAGCCGCGCCCGGCCCCGGCCCCAGTCCCGGCCCCGCCGCCGCGGCCTCTCCTCAGGCGCGGAGTGCGGCCCCGCCCCGCCACGTGACCCCGCGGGCGGGAAGGGGGGACGTGGAAAGCGGGCAGCGCCATGTTGAGTGCGGGCAGGAGCGTCGCCGCCTGGGCGGAGCGAAGCCTGCGCGTGACGTCACCGCGCCGCCATTTGTCGCGTGTGAGGGGCAGCGTGGCGAGCTGCCGCCCCCGCCTCTCGGGCCGCCCCCGCGCTGAGGCCGCGGCCCGTAGCAGAGGGCGGACACCGGTTATGACTGCGAAACGTGGCGAGGGAAGGTAGGGGTCGGTCTGAGCTGCGTCAGCGCACGGGGCGGGGAGCACTCACCGCGTTCCACAATAGGGTGGCACCGAGGGCAGTGTGTCGTGAGGCCGGGGATCCAGCCAGAGCTGCGGCCTCCAATGAAGAGAGTGGCCCAAACCCAGACACAGGCGCTTCCCCTAGAGCAGAAGGAAACATTTCTTCACTGCAGGGTGGTCAAGCACCAGAGCAGGTTGCCCAAAGACAGAGGCTCTTCCATGGAGATGCTCCTCCTCTGGCTGGGCAGGCACCGACAGCCTCCATGGCACCCTCTGTCAGAGAGCCCCTCCAGTACCACACAGGCTGCAAAGGGAGGGATGTTGAAAAACAAGCACGACCAAGAGATGCTGCCCCCAAATAAGGGCTTTCCTCCAATCTCTCTTGCATTCTAGGACTCTATCACTGACAATCTGGCCCAAAGTTTCCTCAGAAAACAGCTGCCAGGCTAAAGACTGGCATAAAGTGAACACATTACCAGCAACACTATTACCTTCCTCCCCTCCAAATTGCTTTAATTTCAATAATTATGTTTAAATTTCCTTTCCTGCCTCCAGACTGTCTTTCAATACAAATACCCAAGAATAAAAAAAAAGAAAGCTTACTAAAGGGTTTTCAGGTATTACTTTAACCTTTCCAGTAAACAAATTGAAATTTGAGTAAAGGTATATGTTATTTTCCTTATCAAACTATTACTATTAATTTGACTATGCAGCTCAAGAGCCTGGCTTTTCTGACCAACAAGTACAGCTGAGGACACAGCAAATGAAGTCTGCCTCCGGTTGCAGCTGACAGCACAGAGAATGCAAGCTGCAGCTTATTGATTTAACATGAGGTTTCCTTAGCAGCACCAATAGAACTACTGCCAGTCTTACCTTCTAATACCTACCAATACAGTTGGAAGCTTAATGAAACAAACAAAACACATGTATACAAAATAGAGGCCATCCTGCTTCAGTTCTTTAGGCATTTTAGACATTTTGTAGTTCTTACATCAACTTTACATTTGTACAGTTCTTACCATTATCTCAGCTCCCATAGTTCCTAGCTAGCACAACTCCTGAGGGCAAGTATTAACTTTCTCATATTTATGTAGCAAACTTAACAAAAAGGTGCCCACTTCCTACTGGAGCAGGCTGTTGTTAAAACAAGTAGCACTGTCACAAAAGCAGTATAGCGAAAACTGTTTCATAACTTTCATTCTTCCTACTCCAATAATTACAAAAAGAAGGAAACTATTAGAATGGCTATGAAACTGAAGAGGAAAGGGTTCATTTGGAACACAGTTCTAGTTATCAGCTGCCACCTCGTGGCCAGTTAGTGTGTTGTTAATAATCAATGTTTCCTGCATGAGGCATTGCTTGGATTTCCCCATAAATTCAGAGTGTGCCTGACCTTTTGAATATATTATCACTCAGAAGTTGCAATTTTTTTAAAAAGAAAAATCTGATTTCTATCCTCATGTGCATTTCCATTCAAGTAATAACACAGAGTGACAAATACTGTTTTAAAAGAAATAAAACAACCTGTATCAAATGGAGTATTTTGTTGTAATGGCTACTTACAATTCCAATTTCAAAACCCTTTTCTGCATTCCAGTTTTACAATAAGAATGTGTTTTTACAATCCGTTAAGATCCTACTTTATAAGCATCTTTTTAACAGCTTCCCAAAGTTGCTGAATTTTTTCTCCCACCCAAAATCCATGAGTATCCAAAACAAACAGACAACCTTTTTGTTGTTTGAATAGAATTTATTGGCTGTAAACCCACAGTACAGTTTTCTGAACTTAAGTGGATGAAGGACTGCACCGTGTTTATGCTGCAGCCTTTGGCTGTGCCTTTGCCTGTGCCTTTGCTTTCTTCTCTTCCTTGAGTTTGCGCTGCAGAAGTGGAAAAGAAAGAAGGATTAGTGGCATGCACAGAATCAACTTTAATGCTTTAAATTGCATTATCAGCTTCCATTCTCACGTTTTGAGCGTGGCGCAGAATGGTGTTGCGCCGCATTGTTTTTGCATATGGGTTCAACTTGATCATGATTCTCAGATTCTTCAGTGGATTCTTCTTCAGGACTCTACGGTGAATCTTCTTCCTGCAATGAGAGAAATTTTAGGGTGAGATTTGCATCATACTATGAATGCAGTTTGCTGTACTCACTAAGCTCTTTAGTACACTTCAGAAGTTTAAAACTTTTTAAAGACTTATGGTGTTGTCAGAGGGGCAGAGAAAAAGCAGAGTCAACTCAAAGATCTAGTTAGGAGACACAAATTCCCAATCCTCACAGTCTGTAAATCCTCTGAAATTTGATTTAGGGGAACTATAACTTGATACTTATACCCCAAAAAAGGCAGAAATTCTGTGTTTCTTTTTTAATACTGAGATTTCTGACTCAATTCTTGCACTTGACAACTAATAGAAGAAATTAGACCTAGCAAGAGAGTTAGTTGGAGTAGTTAATAGTTATATGAAAAGGATTACTTTGGAGCACGCAGTGCTTTCTGGATTTCCTGGCTTCTCAGGATTCTTCCAAGGTCTGTATTGGTCATCTTATGCATTGGCAGGCTGAAACAAATATTCATGGTGTAAGTTCGATAATGAAAACAGCTAATTATATGAAAACAGTTAGGTAACAATATTTCCAGGTCATTATTAGTTTTCCATACTTAAGACTGACGAATGTGACACTTAACAGGTGGGTTTTTTTCCAAATTTGTTTCTGCCCACTTAGTTGCATCAAACGCTTGCCAGGCTTACTTATAGTCGCTCTTCAGAGTAGCAGCTTTGCGCCAGGTGCCATATAAATCGTCCAGCTTGCGGAAGGCACTTTCAGTCCAAATGCAGAAACGCCCAACGTGGCCACCTGGAGCAAGTCTCAGCAGATTCAGCTTGTTTACATCGAGAAGAGTAATTCCTGTAGGGAAAACACACACACTTTCAATTTCTAACTTCATGCTGAGGCAGTAAGATTTAAACTAAACTGAGCCAAAAGTACACAGGAACAGACAGATTCTTGAATGTATCAGCAACAATTACTTCAATGAGAAATCAGAACTTCCACAAAATCATGTGTTTCAGAAACACGGACCAATGAAGTGGAATCTCATCATTGTAGGCATATTCTTCCAACATAAGAGTAAATATAACCTGAACTGAAAATTACCTGGAATATTCCTGAAAGCCCTAATGATACCATTGTCTTCATTGTAGATGATGCAGGGTCCCCTGCGCTGGATGCGACGACGATTCCTCATTTTACCCTTCCCAGCTCGCATACGCTGGGAGGCATAAACCTATACAGAAATGAAACCTGTAAATATCCAAAATAGTCTAAATACTTATAGCAGGACACAACAAAAACACCTAGTCAGAACTTCACAATCACCACTGCTTATCTGAAACTCGGACTGATGAAAGCTCATAATTTTTAAGAGATTAAACTAGATCCAATATTGCCAAACAGTGAAATGAAGAGAAACACAGATAAATTAAAGCAGCATAGTAAGAAATTTACTTTGAAGGCTTAAACTCTGGTTTAAGTTTCTTGCAGCTTTGTTATCAAGGATTTTTTTTAGTAGCATCAAATTAAAGTAGAACTATTAAAAAAATTATAGAATAATGACAGCAAAGTCTAATGACTAGGCTGAGAACATACTTGTAAGCAGCTCACCTTTTTGATGTCATTCCAAGCTTTAAGCTTCTTAAGGAGAAGAACAGCTTCCTTGGTCTTCTTGTAACTCTCAACTTTGTCCTCAACAACCAGAGGAAGTTCTGGAATCTCCTCAATACGGTGGCCTGATGAGAATTAAGCATAAAGTTGGACACCCATCTTAGCCAAGTGGATTTCAAGAACAGTGGAAACGAAATTCAGCATCTCGTATGCAACTATAGTAACTGAAAAGTTTCAATGCAGTTTTATTGACCTGTCTCACACAGTACTTTCTACAGACAAATAAAGATTATTTATAATTTTTAGTTTCTATGAACAGAAACTGAACGGCAATGTGATTCAAGATTCAGATACCATGAACTGCAATACAAAATTCACCAGTATCACCTGACATCCAACTCTACATAACCTCAAAGTATTTCCCTCAAATCATACACAACAAAGATACACATCTACTAAAGAATGCAGTTTACTGCACTGTAAACTCTTTAAATGAGAATTTAGTTATATTTTATGTATTCAGTTTTATTTCAACTAACCACAGTTACTGATACTACTCAGGTAGTGCAAAACTGCAAGCAAACGTTTCCAGAGAAACAAGCACAGTGGAATTCTCACCTTTAGACATGACCAGCGCTGGGAGAGCTGATGCTGCCAAAGCAGAGCAGATGGCGTAACGTTTTTGAGTTGTATTTACTCTACGGTGCCAGCGTCGCCAAGTCTTCGTTGGGGCAAACATGCGACCTCCACGACACATCTATGAACCTACAGTTAAGAATAATCTTCTCCAAACTTTTTTCCAGTCTGAATCATTAGTTCTTGCTCAGCATTTAACTGGTCGTCAGTCACCTGTACCAGTATGCTGACAGCAGGCAACTGTCACTGAGCACAGAGTAAGACGCAAATTACAACATCACCGCAAGACCATATTCATTCTGAGACCTGAAACACCCACCATCTATCCAGTGAAAAATCAATTAGCTCTGTAGCTACTGATGACGTTACAGTCATCTTAAATCCTGTGTGTTTCAAATCACTGTATGGGGTTGTCGCCCCAAGAAATGAAAAATTACATTGTGCATTTATAGTACTTAAAATCATTTTTCTTCTTGAAAAGACACACAAAATAAACAAATAACCCCCCTCAGCTTTACACCATATAGAACCAGAAGCTATGAGAGGATACATTTCCAAAGGCACCTTGGCCAGAGCGATGAGTTCCACCACCTCGTACTCTAGGAATACGAGCAACAGCTCTCCCAGTACCCCAAGATTCAGCACTGGTCTGATGACCTGAAACACAAGATTTCAATTCAGAGCGTCAACAGTGCAACATTTGCAAGTCACAGAAGTGCAGAATTGCAGGCCAGAGATCAGAACTTCCACTGTTATCACGTAGTTCAGAAACACGGACCAATGAAGTGGAATCTCATCATTTCAGCACAAATCCTCATCAGCTAGAAGAATTCTTACCATATTAAGGATATGTTTAGGTCAGAAAGAATATTAACACACTGATGCCCAAGTTTGGCCTCCAAATTAAGAGTCCTGAATTAGTATTCCTGTTACTAGTGTATTTAAATACTTATTGCTATTGCGAATAAGGCTGAATACACATGTTGCCAGCACAAGTTTCTCTGAAGCAGGTGCCTACAGCTGCAAGTTTTTGAAGTAACTAATACCTGCTCAATTATGCAGGTTTATTCTTGACAAATAGCTACTATAAAAACCTCAGTCAGCTGAGCAGTGGCCATAACACACAGCTTTGCACCATGATTGTCTGCTTTACATGCCATTTTCAGACATTTTGTGGTGGTTCTTGAAAAAAAAGAAAAAGAAAAAAAGGAGCAAGTTTCATTTGAGAATTTAGGTGCCACCATATTGTTAGTAATATATACTTCAGATTAGAGCCCAGAACCCTCCAAAATTTTTAAAGCACTTCATTCCTTTTTTTGCTTTCTACACAGAACACCACAGAACAAAGTTTCTTTTACTTCATCTCTAACTTTTTCCCCTCCAACATTTTATCTCACCTATATTAAAATCAACTAATAATATAACTGTTCCCTTTTACTTTAGGCACAAATATTACCTGCAAGTTCACTGACAGCATAAGGCTGCCTGTTGTTCTTGCGCAAATTGGTGTGAACAAAATTCACAACATCAGGGCGAATGGGAGCCTTGAACACAGCTGGCAAGGTCACATTTTTGCCTGATGCTTCTCCCTTTTCGGAGTAGATGGATATTAGCGGTCGAGCACAAGCCTAAAAAACGAAAAGAAAACAAAGAAAACGCTTTTAAGTGCTACCAAAGCAAAATGTTAGTATTCAAAAGAACCAAATATTGCTCAGAATTTAAGTGTCTTCAATTCAACAGTGTCAGCATGCTGACAGCAGGCAACTGTCACTGAACACTGGGTAAGACGCAAATTACATCATCATAGCAATACCTTTTACTATAAGAAGTGCCAATTTGACAAAGCCTTGCTACTTAGGTTATGCTAAACACCTGAAACATTGCACCCAACTTACCTGTATTACAACATACAGACTCCCAATGACTGCAAGGAAACTAAGTTAGTGTCACTAGGGTGTCTGTGAAGCCTGGGCCATCTGATCAGTACTGTCTTGAAACTTCTAAAGTGAAAGGTCAACTGCCAATATTAGCTTACTTTTGAAAAAACTGCTAAGACATCCCCAAACACCTTGCAGCCTCAATAACAACCTTCTGAAACATTCCTCAGCATTATAAAGTATCTACCCTCAGTAACTCTTGCATATTCTTCCCCTTTTCCATTAAGGAAAATTTAAAGACTTTAAATATTCTTTGGAACTCGCCAATTAACCAGTAACGAAGGTACCATCTACACACCGATTACTGGAAACTAGGCTGACTCTGATTCGAGTCAGGGCACAGCTACAACACAAGTCTCCAACAAGCTTAGGTGTGGTAAAGGAACTAGATCACATGCTGAATCACATTCACAAAAGCAGATGTTCATTTGCCACATGGATCCAGACCAGGGCTTTTTGAAGCCCATTTCAGGTTAGTAAAATCAGAAAAGCGTGCTGTAGAAATAGCTTTTCTACTCCAAAGTTGCCACAAAAGCTTGCACCTAGTACACTGCCCTATGTATCTCAGGGAAAATTCAGAGGGGGAAAAAAAAAAAAAAAAAAAAAAAAGACAAAAGCCAGTTGGGAGACCACACGGGCCTCGTCTTCCCCACACAGAAGATCGAGGGGCGGCGGAGCGAGTCTCACCCGGCCCCCGCCCTCCCCGCGCCAGCTCCACGCGGCGGCCGCAGCGCCATGACTCCAAAATGGCGGCGGGCGCCGCAGGCCTCGAGCGCGGGGCCGCGGCGGGCCTGGCTGCGGGCAGCTCCCGGGGCCGGGGCTCGCCTCCCGCCCCGCATCGCACCCGTCCCGCTGGCGGCACCGGCCCCGCTCTCCCCCCGCGGCCTCACCATGGTGGCGGCGACGGAGCCTCTCACGCTCCCTCCCTTCCCCGCCGCTGCTCCAACCGGAAAAGGAAAGACCGGTTGCTGCTGCACGGCTTTAAGCGATGTCCTTCCGCATTCGCCCCGCCGCCTCCCTCCTCGCCGGCCAAGCTCCGACCCAAACCCCGACCCCAGCCTCAGCCCTCGCCCCCACCGCGCGCGCTGCAACCCACGAGACAAAGTTCTCTCCTTATGAGAGCCTCTCTCGATTCCTGACACTTCCTAAAACAGGGGACTCTTTCTCGGCGGAGGGATTCAGCGAGCGGTAGCGACAGTGCCCTGCGAAGGCGCGGCGCTGCAAGTAGCGCCGGGCGGCGGGCAGTTCGGTTGAGGCAGCGATGGCGGAGCAGCGACATGCGGCGGTTGTCCGGCTCCACGGCCGCCTGCTCCAGTGAGTGCCGGTGGGCTGCGGCCGTCCTGGAGCGCCTCGCGGGAAGGGCGCGGAGGTCTCGTGGGGCAAAACCACCTTGGCGAAGCTTTGCAGGCGTTTCTGCGCCTCGGAGAGCTGTGGGGTCTGCAACTGCTGACAGGAAACTGAGGCGCTGACTGCGCCCGTGCCCTCCCTCATCAGCGAGGCCCGCTTTCCCGCGAAACGTCGCGCAAAATCTCCCATTTGAAACCTTTTACTGCTTTCTAGAAGGAAAAATAAAATTAAATCTGTGGTAGAAAATGTAGTAATATATGAATGGAATAAAACTTTGTTTATATTAACAAGTTTTCAGCTTGAGGTTTCAGCTGCTTTAATGAGAATGGATTAATAGACAGTTATGACATTCCAGCTGTGTTGACTGTTGTGGGTCTTGTCTGTGTTCAGAAAGTCTGCAGTATTAATGGTGCGGTGTGAGATCTTCCTTTTTGTGAGCTGCTTTTTGGAGGTTAACTGCATATAAAATAAAAATATTATATTCCATTATAAATGAAAACTTTATATATAATATCACAACTATGATTTGATGTTTTAGGATTTTTTAACATATAAATTTAGTATTTAATGAGGAGCGGAGAGAATCTTTTTAAGTTGTGTTTGTTTGTTTTTTATTCAGAATTTATGAAGAAGGAAAGACAAATATCTCTGACCACCCATATCTCTTTGAGGTAAATGCTTATGTAAAAACGTAGCTATGTCATCTAAGCCTATAGTGTTTAAAAAAACCAAAAAAAAAAAAAAAAAAAAAAAAAAAAAAAAATAAAAAAAAAAAAGGAACCTGTTAGTGACAAGCAGCTGGTATATGTGCCATTATCACATGGGAAAGTTCACTTCAGCAATACCTTTTTAGAGCTGCCATTACCTCAGGACAGAAAGGCACCTGAGGAAGGAACAGCACTCCTGAGCAATCATCTGCCTCCAGCCCCTTTTTCAATCCCTGTTTCTGAATTTTTGCGGCTGTTAACTGCCCACTGGTTTAAAGTAACTGTGAGGAACAAGGACATGTGAGAGTTATGGTGGGATTTAGGCTAATTGTAGAAGAGCTGGGCAGTGTGGGAGTGTGTCTAGCGGGGAAGGAGCTGCTGCAGCAGCTGCCCTTTGCTCAGGCAGCACCTGGGGGCTGCACTGAACTGGTGTCTTCATGCTTCTAAATCCATGCCTTCAGATTTGCACCTTCTGATGGCATTTTTGTTATTTGAGTGGTTTTATGAATATATATATATATATGAGAAAATGGTGATTGTTTCTAAAAGTCACTGGAGTACAGAAATGGTTGAAAAAATCGTTCAGGTTACTCACATGAATCTCTTCAGAATCTACTTTAGTTTCTTGTAGGATCAGCACATTAAAGATGAACTGTTTCTATATTAGTTGCAAAAATATGCATTTTCACAGTTGTTTTAAGATTTAGTTCTTTTTACAGAATGGAGTAACTATATTGCCATGAATAGATTAATGTTTTGCACTGGGACCCAAAAATAGTTTAGGAAATCGTTAATTCTGAAATTTTCAGTGGAAAATGTTGCTAAAATGTAGTACTTATGTTGTGTATATATATTTTTTTTTCCAGACCGATGTTGAGATCCACTTGATTGGTGGTAATAGTAAAAGTCCTGGTGAAAGATTTTGGAATAAAAACAGTATGATATATATTTTGCAAAAAGCAGTAAGTATATGCATCTCTGTTAGTTATGCAATTTTTCAAATATAATCTGTGGTTTAGCATTCATTTACATCAAAAATGTTCATATACCCATAATTTTAGACTTATCTGAACATTTCTCTTAAAGGAGCAGAAGGAAGAAAGTGACTCGTTTGAAGATTCAAAAGCAGATGATGCTATTCATGATTCAGAGCTTTTACCAAAGAAGAGTTCTGCACCACTGCCTCTTTCTGTTAGAAGAGCAAGGTACGTATCCAAGACTCCATGCTTTAATAATTTCAAACTCTCTAAACAAGTAGATTTGTCATAGTAGAGTATGTTGTTTTCTGCTGGTAGTTAAATTATAAGACTTGAAAATGAGCTTGAATTCTATACATGGCTATTTCCTTCAGACTGCAAGGTCTAGTTTTCTACTACTTTATCTTACTTTCATAGTACCTAGGAGACAGTAAAATTAATAAAATATGGTGAAGGACTCTTTATAAATGTTATCTTTCTGTTAATAAAGCCTACTCTTAATTTGATGCTATAAGACCTGAAGTAAAATTCTCTCAGAGATTCTCTTATACAAATGAGACTGCCTGTGTATAGGTGCACAAAGAAATGTTAATAAGTCTTGAACACTTGCTTTTGGATGGTTTCATTTAAAAAAAAAAAATCTGTTTGGGATTTGATTTTTGGCTGTTGTTAGAATACAAAGGTATGGTACCCAAATATAATTGTTGGATAGTTTGCTTAGGCATGTTGAAAGGATACGTTAGTTAAAATGTGAAAATTAAGTATAATGTTAGTGTTTTAGTCTAAATAAAAATATTAAACATAATCTGTTATGGTATCTTACTTTTTCTTTTTTCACTTCATTTTTTTTTCTGGTTGTAGAGGGAGAACTGTAAAAGGGAACATTTTAAAACTTTTCTTTTTTTTAGAAAATACTTTGATGTTTGATTTATGAAACAGGCCAGATAGGATTTAAGTGTTACTGTCCTCTTTTAAAGTTCTATATAAGAGTCAGCTTTTAACTATGCCTAATACTGACATCTGACATTTTTCACCTTCCATTCCTGTCTTTAGGCAGTTGATTTCGCTATATACAATGGCACAAAATCCAAACATGACCCATTTAAAGATAAGCAGAGAGATTGTACTTCCTCCCCTCTGGATACGATGTGACAGCTCTGATCCCGAACATACTTGTTGGCTTGGGGCTGAGCCTCTCAAAACTGGAGACAAAATCAGAGGGATCTGTTTGCATGTGGTTACGTGTCACGGTAAGATTCTCTGGCTATAAAGGTACATAAATAAAACTGAATGAGAAAGAAGTAAAGAGAAGTGGAAAAATTTTTGCTGTGTGATACCAGCTTGGCACTTTTCCATATTCCCTCTTAAAAAAAATTGGGGTGGAGGGGGAGAGCGGGCAGGGGAGGTTGAGACAGGATGTATTTGACCCATGCAATGTACAAAATAGCTTTTGAATATAAGCTATGTATATAATATGATGTGACAGTGTCTGTTCAGGACTGCCTTCAATCAGGCCCCAGGGAGAATGCAGCTTGTGCAAATAGTGACTTGTAAACATCTAAATGTCAGCATCAGCTTCTATTGTCAATAGGATCAATGCAAGAATGACTATTTCTAAAGAATATGAATGGTATGTGATTGAGTGGAGTATATGAAGATTAATCAAGTGCCAGATTTGGTCTGTGTCAAGTTTTTTGATTCTTTTTTCTTTCTCAGGTCCTACTGCTGATAAAACCAGTTTTGCTGATCTTGAAGAGCTCAAAAAGGCACACACAATCAGACATCACTCATCTGTGGTAGGTCTCTGTAGTCTGTCATGTCTCAAATCTAAGTTTAAAACTGTATTTTTGTATTTATTGTTTAGTGTGCCTTTCTAGTATAAAGTCCTCTTTTGAAGTAACATTTGGGCTTCTTATATTGTAATATGTTTGTCTGACATTAGTCATTCTTTGTGTGAACTGCTTTTAAAAATATTTTGCATGGGTAGGAAACATCTTGGCACTGTTTTCTTTTATACTGACATGTCTTTGGCTGATGTCATGAATTAATTAACATCAGTTATTGCAGAGCTAGATTTTGCAGCCTTAATCGTCTTGTGTGCAGTTTTTAATTGCTTTTAAATCTATTTATTCTAGGTGATGATGAAAGGTTTTGCTCGATATGAACTTTTTAGAGCTGCTGCAATAGAGGAAATGCTTATAGAATCTGAAAGCAACATATGTATTGATATTGTATGGAATACTGTAGACAAGATTCTGCAGACTCCTCCTCTCACTTCAACTGCCACACTGGTAAGTAAGGATGGTGGAAGCAAAGAAACTCCAACTCTTTCCACTGCTTATATCCTGAGTATTGTAAATCATAGATAATGTATTTGAGTTTTCTCCAGTTGTGTTTACTATTCCAGATTTAAGCAGTACAATATATTTGTAAGCTAAATAGTAAATTGTGTTAATGTGCATTTCCCTAATGATAATTTTAGGATACTTAACTTAAAAAGTATGAATCTGATGTAAAGTTCTTGACATTTCAGAATATTACGCTGGAGTGTGGGGACCCCAGAAGTCCTGTGCATCAGCTATATAAAGAACTCCAGTTTCTTCTTGTGAGTATAAATAAGAAAATCTAATTGAGGATTTACTTGGAATAGTTATTATATATCTTCATTTACCCTATTTAAAATTGCATTGAATGTTTTGAGGTTAATCTAAAGTATTTAGTTTATTTTTAATTTTGAATTTAGTTTTAAGAATTTTGAGTAGAAGGAGGAAGACTCATGAACACCAAAGTCATGAAATGCTAAGTTGCTAAATTCATGGTTAGCTACACAGACTTTTGGAGACATTACTACATGTTGAAAGTAATGAGCTCACCTGTTTGTTTTGTTTTATGTTTGATGATGATTTTAGGCTTTAGCAGAAGGTTTGAAAACGGGGGTGGCTGAGTGGTCTGAGCCCTTAGAGTCTGAATCAGCTGTTGAGCTTGTCCGGGAGTTTCTGAAAGGTATTTGTTGCCTGTTATGTGGGAAGAGGGGGGAGAGAGGGATGTCAAATTTCACAAAACTGGAATTCCTTCATAAAAGTAGAAGGAAATTTAACATATATTTCTTAATTTTTTAGTCAGATGCTAGTTGCTAAACTATAATAACCTGCACTATAATAACTGTAGTAGTTTAACAGACTCCTGGTGCATCTTTAAAGTTGAAATGCTCATCCTGTGCCACATGCTGTAGATGACCCTGCTTGTGCAGAGGAGTTGGACTAGATGATCACTAAAGGTCCCTTCCAGCCTCAAGGATTCTGTGATGAGCTGGTGAAAGTGCTAAATGTCTCCTTTATTTAGATTGTAATAGAAGGCAGTGCCTTGATGGTATCTTGAAATGAAACCCTCAAGATAACTGATTGCTTCAGGAAACTGCTATGAAAAAGTGACTTGTCAGACATTTAAGCTCATAGAAAATTAGTATTTAAAGAAAATTAGATATAGGAGTGCACTAAAAAAGTTTAGAATGCAACTATATTTTTTCACAAATTATTGCGTAGTTAAAATTTGGAGAAGCTGATTAAGTTTTTGTCTCACAAATAATTTTGGAAGAAAACCAGAGATGTTTCTTAAACCATTTGTTCAGCTGCAGTGATTAGGCAATAAGGTGTGATATGTTAATACTTATATAACAGAATATAGTAAAGGTATATGGGGTAAAAATGCCTTAATAGTAAAAGGTGATCAGCTTTTATCTCAGTCTGCATGCCTAAGCAATAAGAAAAAAAAGAAGTTTTAAAATAGATGTGTTTGTTGGCCATCCAGACAATGTGTCTGTCAATAATTATTATGTGCCAAGGATTAATACAATAGGTTTGACTGTGTGTTTCTTCATAGTGGTGAAATCTCCTCTCTCCTCTACTAGATTTAAAAATGAAGCTGGATGGGTTCTGTGCATCAGGAAACAAAAATGGAACAGAAGTATGAGCAATTTCCAAATTTCCTTGCCGTTGTTGTTCCTCTAATAATCAAAATTTCGACCTAGTATAATTATGCTGTACCGTGATATTCTAGTTTCTTTCAGGAAACTACTGACCTGTGTGCCATTGCATTCTATCACTAATTTGCATTTTGTGTTGTCTCTGATGTTTTTGGCCAATTTAATGATCTCTGTTGTGTATCTGTAGTATCTGTTTAAGGGCTTATGGTATTATTCTAATGGAGTAGATCAAATCTAAGAATTATCTGAGGTGTTAAATTTGAATCTTTCCTAATTATGGTGAAGTAACTTGCATGCAGAACTACTATCTGGAGAGGGAAGAAATTAGTGCTGCAACTAATTTGGTTCTTTAGAGATTGTCTGATTTTGTAAGGTGTTTTTGTTAGGCCTTCTTTTTACTTGAGAAAAACACAACTCTTTCAGAAAATTAAATGTGACACTGCAGCAGTGGACAGTTCAATAAAATCAATCTTCAGTGAGCGAGGAGACCTGGATTTTGCTGAGCAATTGTGGTGCAAAATGAGAAGTGAGTGTCATTTTTTCATCTCTTCAATATTTCTTGTGTTTTCTGAATCTACCTATCTATATCTTAAAGTCTACTGCTTTTTAAAGGGGCTGGTGGCTTTTAGTAGCTTCTTATCAGCCCCTTCAGAGTTAGGTTGCCAACAGACTTTTTCTAAAAGAGCTAATTTTAGGTATGTAAGATGACTTTTTTTTAAACAATAAATGAATGTACACCAACATCTAGCAGGATAGACTTGTTTCTTTTTGTTAAAATGTGTTAGTTGGTTGTGCTTTTCTGCTCTAAAATTTGAAAGCTGCTTACCAATAAAATTGCTCCTTACTAGATCAGAAACAAATATTTCAAAAGTTGATAAAGCTGCAGACAACCTTTATCATTCCTGTAATACTACTTGCAGTCAAATATGCTTGGTTAAATACTTTTTAAACTTTTTTTTTTGGCATTGCTAATCAACCCTTGACAACTCTTTTCTGTTTGAGGAAGGGAAGTACCCTTCAAATCCCTTTCATTCCTATTGTCTTTCTCTTGAAAGAATGAAAACTGGATGGCTAAGACGTACTGTGATGACCGAGTTGTGTTCCCTAGCTGGGTTCTGCTTTAAGGGCCTTTTTAGCTCCACCATGTTGCTTGTTGCAATGAAACTTGTTTCTTATTTAGGGAACAATTAGGAGGGTAAATAGATATAAGTAGTTCACTTTGCAGTGCTGCATATTTTATAAATCTAATGTATATAATGTGGTCAGAGTGTTAACTGGTAAGCTGCCTTTTGTTAAGTGTTGGTTTCTTTTGATCATTGCATCTTTAATGTAACTTCAACTTTGAAGTCATAATATGACCAATGTAACAAAATGCAGCACAAGCTATTTCGGTTATATTTTAAGAGGGGAGTTGCTTTTGCAAGTATGTGTTGACCTGTACTTATTGACTTAACAGCTAAAGATGGAGTCTGGTTGATAAAGTAAAATATTGCATTTTTTTTTTTTCCTTTAAGGTGTCAGTTCTTATCAAGAATTGGTGGAATGTTTCACATTGGTGATAAGATCCCTGGAACATGGTGAGATACAGCCATGGGTATGTACTTGTATTAAGAATAATTTTTATCCTTTTGATTTGTGTAAAATAGGATATAGTTCTTTCATTTGACTACCCTTTATTTCTGTCTTGTTTTTAAAGTACAGTTGTCTGTTAAAGCCTCTTCTTCCATAATGTCTTGTAAACTTTTGTGATATTTCATACACCATTACGTTGCAAGAAAAACTTTTTAATTTTAGATTCATCAAGGGAGTAGCAGTTTGCTAAGTAAATTGATTCAACAGTCTTATCATGGAAAGATAGATGACATTTCCCTCAGTGGTATCACTCCAATTCAAATGCTCTTGGAGATTGGTTTGGATAAGATGAAGAAGGATTATGTCAGTTTTTTCATAGGTAAGCTTGGTATCTGTTGATGTGACTGAAAGCTCAAAGAGAAAGTTGCTTCATCCAGGAAATAACTTTTTTACTATATTCTCATTTTTGGTCCCATCTGTTCAAGTGCTGGTCACTAGCTTCCTTAATATTTGTACTTTTGAGCTGTATATGTTTTCATAATTTAGAAAGTAAATTTGTTCAGTTATTGAAATAATTAGAGCTAACATAGCTGTGTATTTTTTGGTCAATCTGAAAAAATGTCTAGCTTGAATTTTGAGTAAAAATAATACCAGACTTAAGTAACTGTAGTCTGTTTTGTTTCTTCATCTGTTTGCTCTAGATGAAAAAAGACACTCAAGCTCTCTTTCTTTTCCTCTATGGTCTGCATACATTAAAAGGAAACCAAGAAAGGGTACTTATATGTAATAGCTATGTTTGTGAAGTGTGTAGTATTGAAAGAGAGAGAGATATTTTTGATTCTTATATTTTACACTGGAAATAAAAGCTAGGGTGAAAAGACTTTTGTAATGTTCACTTGTTTCTTCAAAATGTTGAGCTCTGCTTTCAGTGTTAAAACTTTGTTGCTGCTTTTTCTGGGAGGGGAGTTGCTTTTACCGCTTATTTTCCACTTCCTTTTGCTTCATCTTTTCATTCTTGATTTCTTTGCCAGGCTGCTTTTCTTTTGTGTCATTTTTTTTTATTTCATTTGATTTTTAAATGCTTACTACTTCTAAGCCTCTATATCCCAAAGGAGCTTTTTTGCTGATGCTTCTGCACTGATAATTTACAGAGCCTTTCTTGTTTTGAACACATTCTTGTCAATTTATACAAAACAAAGTCATCAACGCTAGTGACTTGCACTTATTCTTTGGTAGAATTCCATATTTTATTGCCTGAATGTTAATTATATTTCAGCTGTCATTATGTAGTAATTTTTCTTTTTTTTTTTTTTTTTTTTTTTTCCTGTTCATTTTACAGGCCAAGAACTTGCAACCTTAACCTACTTGGTGAGAGGCTCTTTTTTAATTCTGAAAGCCACACAGGATAGAGCACGCTTAGCTGATGGTGGGGTAGAAGTAATTTCTTTTACATAAACGAGGAAATTCACTTGCAATGTGAGGATGGGATGATGCGTCATCGAAGTGTCATCATATTGTTTCTCTATTTTTACATTATTTCTTTCGTATCTGGTATGGGTCAATGTCAGGCAGGATACTGAACCGCATGGACCTTTATTCTGACTTTTTGGGGCGTTTCCTAATGCTTTAGCTTCTGAAAAGAGGCAGGAAGAGGCTTTAGTGTAGAGGGTATGTTCAGTATAAGCTGAATATCCATTTAAGCTTTTGCTGTTTCAGGATTACTTCATTTCCACATCACTTGATCTACAAGAGCAAGTTCATCGCGTTCAAAAACTTCACCATATGCTGGAAATAATGGTCAGCTGTACAGTCTTACTTCAGTTTAAGCATGAGAACCTCTTCCCTCTGACACAGTAAGTATTCTCACTTTAAATGAATAGAATAAATAGATTTCTTTAGAGGTAAACCCGTCCTTAAAAGGACATATAGCGTAAGTCTCTCTTCCCATTGATGGTGTTGAGACTGCAAAAGCAATACTGGATCTTCATGTTCAGTTTTGCTTTGTGATTGAAAAACAGGACAAGATTTATGCAGTACCACACAAGCATGTTTCCAAAGAACATTACTTAACTAATTGATTCTTGTTATTGTAGAACATGCATCAAGTATTATAAGGAAAACCCTCTAAATGAGAAGCATGCCTTTCAGCTGCCAATCAGACCAGCCCTCGTCAAGAACTTATATCAAAAGTAAGATAAACTGCAATATTTGTAGCTGTAAAATCTGAACTGTGACGGAATAGGTGGCCAAATTCTGACATCACTTGTTTATTATCAGCCACCAGCCAGAAATATGGAAGGTGGACATAAGCAGTGGACATGGACAGAAGGAAGTTAAAACAACATGGCAAGTTTGTACTAATCCCCCAGCTGAACATATAACATCCAAAAATACAGGTAAGCAGTTTTTATATAGAATGGAATAATCAATGTTGACATCTGTTACTTTCAAAACAAACTCACTTTTCATATGTGATTCAGTGGGCCTGTAAGCTTTTATTTCTTACAAATGAATATATTTTTATTAGAAGCAATGTTTTGTTGCCTATAAAAAATAAAAATGAGATGGTATCTATAGCATGTATAAAACTTCCAGAAAGCAGTGACTGTCTCTGCCTCCTTACTTTTGCTGAACTCTCTTTAGAGTTAAAATTAATTACAGAAAAGTTCTAATTATAACACGATTATTTAATAGTCAGCAGTATCTTGCAGTTTTTTTGAAATGTCAGCATAAAATTGCCAGTATACTTCAGAATAGATTAGAGTAAAAATATTTCACTTATTGAGTATTGGCCTCTAGAGAGTCTGAGAAGCAAACAGGAGATGACCTACATCTAATTTCCTGAAGCAAGGTATGTCAAGTGCAAATGCATGAGAATAGAGAGGAATTCAGAATATAGGCTGGTAAAGAAATGATTTGCCTTTGTGTTTGTGGGGCAAGGTTTGATACAGGATAATGATTTAGTAAAGCTTTCCTGCCTTTCTCTCTTTTTGTCTTAAAATGTTCCTTTCATAAAACTTAAATTTTTTTGGAACCAGTTCTTGAAGCTGTTACATAAACTAATGCCTGCAATTTCTCATTTTTTAAGAATACTACCTATTTTTTTTGTCTGCGCAGGTCTTCTATGCGAGTCCACAGTTAACGCAGAGAGTGAAGAAAGAATGTATTTTATTACAACAGCTACATGCAGTCAGGTGCATTTCATATAAATGCATATTGCTCTACAGACAGGCATTTGCAAGGTACAGTAAAGAGGAAAGTTCAACAGTATTTGTATCTGAGTAGTATAATCATAAATGTTTTGCGATTTGAAGAACAATACACTTTATTATTTGCTCTGGGTTGCTTAGTGTGACAACTGCAGCTATAATTCAACTGTACACATATAGTTTGCTTATAAAGATTGTGCAATTATTAAATTATCTTTCAAACTCACTTTCTCCTTCACTGGAAAGCAAATTATTGTGGTTTGTATAGATTTTTGCATTTTTAGAAGCATTGTTCTGTGTAAATGCATTTTTCTTGTACTGCTATGTTGTTTCAATATACAAAATAAAGGTATTGATTTCTGTTCACCATTTCAAATTCTCCCACCAGTATCAAGCAAAACCTTGAAAATGGGGATCATGAGGGGGAACAAGAATTAAAAGTGATTAGGCTGTTAGCATCTTGGCATTGTATATAGTGTGTAATGGAAATAAACCAGTGGAAGTTGGAAAATAATATTAACACTTATAATTATTGCAGTTTTAATAACTTTAGTGTTGATGTCCCTTTTAACCAATTGCTGCCTTAAAAACATAATGGTTGCATACTAATATTTTTAATTAAGTCCTGAATCAGGTTAAACTATAGTGTTCCCTAATTATAGATATTTAAATTGAAGTTGCAGAACAGCTCTGGAGAACGGTGCTATTTTCACAAAATTCTTACACTTCCATAAGACCTGTGTTTCATTCTTGAGCCTCCTTGAAGACTTGGGCATGGAGGTCTGAGGAAAAGTAAAATAAACATCTAATTAAAGTAATCACACATTACATTATAAAATAGATATATCTAGAACTTTGAAAAGCAAATTTAGGTAATTATTAGACCATGTGCACTGAGCCAGTCAATTAGATGGTCTGTATGAGAGAGAACATGGAATAATCTTAGGGCTCCTATGTCGTGCCTTGTGAGTAAACAGACTCTGTCTGGGATGCAGAGTGAGACAACTTTATATTCAACCAGCTTCTTTCATGCTCTCTTAACACAAGTGTTGTGAAGCTTATAACTGATCAACATCTTGTCAGCTGTGCACTTGTTACCTCCTTCTCTGGCTCTGTTCCTTGTCAGCTGATAAGACATTCCTGCATATAGGTGCAGTCTTCCTTTTTCCAAGGCTAGTTCCACTGACTCTCTTGAGTCTGCCCTTGAGAACTCCCACAATCCTAAAAGCAGGTAAGTGAAGGTCTGAAAATACCCTGTACTTGCCTGCCTGCATGGAAGCAGCTTGCAAGCTGGCCGAGCCTGGATGAAGCAGGGCTGGCTTTTGCATAGCCTCTTCTCAGCAACTTTTCTCAAGCAGCCACGTGACAGAGTTAGGGTAGAAAAGCCACCTTCATCATCAGGCAACCCCTGGTTAGCCCAGTGAGCCATCTTTCATGGCAGTTTTTAAAATATGCCAGACTATAAAATGTTGTATTTTGTTAGTGAGTAAAAAGAATGTTAAAAAATGTATGCTGTGGACTCCAACCCAACTTGCCCTATGACTGTAGTAAAATAACCTAGGAAATAGGTTTATGCAGTTGGCTTACTACAGGGTATTGTGAAGCTAAGGGAAAGTCATGACTGACTTTAGGTTTTTCTGCAAATTGTTTGACTACAGCCTGGAGAAGGTATTTAATCCATAATCATGCAGATAATCAGGTATTATCTGGCCACAGATTTACTATATGGCAGTCCCACTGTCTTCAGCAACATGATTCTTGTTTTTTCACTGTTGTTTTCTATCCATGTTACACTTGTATGTGCAAAAGCTCTAATCTCCAGATAAACACCCAAAGAGGAAGTTGCATGTAACAAGCACATACTATAGAACTGTAAATATAAACTATTAATTTTACTGTTAGTCCTGATGTCTTCCTAAGGCTAATGTCATTCCTGATTCCCAGATGGCTGGATATCCTCATCTTCCCTGTAGTCAGGACCTGCCTCCCCAGCATTCCTGTTTTTTCATTCTGCACAATCTATTCTGCATGTACTTAAAGTTTAAACACCTTTTATTTGAATAGGCTTCTAAATTGTATCTTCTCAACGTTCCTTGTGGCAGGTGGAGATGTGTACAAATTTCCCTCTTTTGAGAGTGCTGGGGTCCCTAATGGCCAAACCCAAAACTCTGCACTGACATATTTAGAGGTGCACACAGGATTTTGCACAAGCTCACAGGATAGTTCACAATCCTAACCAGACTGTATAATAAATGACTGATGTTAGAAATATTTCTGGGCACAGTGAAGAAGGTCACTGAAGTTTGCTTCTAAAAATCAATTTTGATTTATCCTTTCTGCTGACAGCTTCATGCTAGAGTTGGCCTACATTTGTTTTGAATATGGAGAAGCTGCTGCAGTCACCTCTGATTGGAATTTACTTGTGTTAGTCTAATTGCCATTCTGCCATCATCTGCTTGCAATCACAGAGAGGAAGCTTCTGAAGCTTAGGAATGAGAGAAAATGAAGTGTCTTGACAACTACAAAACATTGCATGTGCAGTTGGATATCTTCCCATTGATATTGGTGAGGATGAAAGAAGACACAACTATATATCTTTTTCCATATCCATCTTTACACTGAATTTGTAACATATATAATAACTAGGATTAGACATAAAAAATGGAGGTCCCCAAGCACTGTATAAGCTGATAATGAGAAGTAGATTATGAATTGTTTTGGAAGTGGTTGCATGAGTTTGTTATTGGGTTAGGGGGATTAGCTGCTTGTTAAAATCCTACAGTTGTACTCGGTATGGATATTCAGCATACCTTCAAAAACATTTGCATTCAGTGCTTCTTACTGTCTAATTTAAATACTGATTTTAAGTGCACTCTCTGAACATCTTGCGCTGCTCTAGAAGGTTTATCTGCTATGCTGCAAAAAAAAAGAAGAAAACCATAAGGAAACTGGAACAGGTAGCACCCCTTAGTAAGCAAAGAGACTATTCAGTGGTGCTAGCTGTCAAGGGGACTGAAGTGAGGTCAATGAAGACTTCATTTCTGTGCACACAACCATCAGACAGTACTTGTTAACCTACCAGGCTCCTTGTTTCCTAGGTAAACTGTCATGGGGAAAGCAGGAAGCTGAACTTGGATAATCCCTGTTCTTATGCACCTGGAGTAAATTCTGCAGTGACAGTTATTTAGTGGCTCGGCCTCATGCTTTCTGTAGCTTATTAAAAAGCAGAAAAGAAAACAAAAAACACTGTTTTTTGCTTTTGTCTTTTTCAATATAAATTTCAGAGATGTGGCCTTACTTGCCCCCGATAGCAAAATTGAGGGGAAGCATGTTCTGCAAAGTATGGAAGAACAAGCCTAATTCCCACCTCTTAAGATGAGCGCTAAGTAAGTGACACCATTGGAGCTTTAGTATTTTCTTAAAGTGAAGTATCTGCCCCAATGCTTGTTGCATCAGAGCCTCCCTTGTTTTGGAGGCTGATCCAAAGCTTATCAAGTCAGCAGAGAGTCTCTAGCTAATTACAGCTGTGCCTGGGCCTGGATGAGGCTGTGAGAGGCCTTGCTGCTTTTTGACAGGAAGGGTTAAAACTCCGGGAGCCCTTTTCCCCTCCTACCCCCCTGCCATCCAGTTTTAGGCAGTGATTCATTCATTGCTGTGAATCAGAGAATGCACTTATTAAAGTAGAAAAAAAGAGCTGAGATTAATAGAGTTTAGAAAAGCTCAAGGAGAGGTAATTAGAAGCTTTATAAGACTCTTGCCTTAAACTTGACCAGATGTTGGCAGTAAGATGATTATAGTCTGTAATTTGTACCTTGCATGATATCTGTGAGCATCTAATTCCAGTTTCCCTTTTACTTGTGGCTATCTTTGTGAAATTTCTTTAGAGCATTACCTCTGCTTCCCTGGGTATCAGTGTATGAACTGCCTTGACTGAAGCTTCCCTGTGCTGAGTGCAATTTGCTGAGCTCAGCTGAGAGTGTCAGATGGTTCTGGGTAAAAACTGAGTCCCAGTTTTTCAGTCAGGCTGTGAAACTGAGTACTCTTAAACTGAATTAAATGCTGGCACCCAGCCTTTGATTTTTCCATGAATTCTGAGATTTAATGTTAATTTCTGCAATAAAAATGGAAACTTGGCAAGGTTTTGGTACAGCACAGTATCATCCACTTCCAGAAAGAAGGTATAATTCTACCATATAAGGATATGTCCCTCCTTAAATTTCTCATCTGTAAAATGGGACTGAAAACAAAGTCTTATTTCTTGAGAGACTTGTGCTAAGTACTGGAACAACAAAATCACCATCAGTGTCTTTGAGGATGGGATGGGGTGTTTATACAACACTTCAGAGAGAGAGTTCCGGGCCAGCAGTGGAAGTTCCCTGATGCTTCTACAACTTATTTGTAATGTAGTTGTAGTACTACCTAATTTTTGTTTTAACTAATAAAATTATCTTGTCTCAGAAATCAACTCTGGTTGTAGCAGAGCTAGTTTTTCAGGTAGGTATATCCTAGAATATTAATGGTGCTGGTTTAGGATATTAATAGTGCTGTTTTTAAAGGTGTTGCTAAGTGATACTTGAGATCGTGTTTATTAACTTTCTTTTTACTGCATCAGTTCAAAAAAGAATGCGAGTTGCAGTCAGTGCTGAAATACCTGGATTTAAAATAATCAAAACCAACACTATGTTTTTTTAAAAGATACATTCTTTACAACTAATCTTCAAGTCATGCCAAAAGTACAAATTCCAGAATATATTTGTAATAATACTAATGCTAAGGCCTCCAGATGTGCCAAATTTCCAGGCTTGTGGATATAAACTGTAAGCAGTGTGCGTTTTTCTTTTAGCTGTCAGATCCTCTCTGCTGAAAAGAGAATCACTGAAGGACAGCTTGAGATAAGCACCATGGACCAGAAGAACACTCAGAGATCCTGATGGCTGTCAGAGCCGTAAGTCTTATCAAGTTTTTCTTAAATATTTCTTATATATGCATCTTCCTTTAGGGCCATAATTTAAAACAAACAGTATGACATATGGACTTATAAATTGAATTATCTGAAGGAGAAATAGTGCAGAAGGGACTCCAAGCTTGCATAAATTTGTTAAATTGTCAAATGAGTTTTATATTGGTGTAACTTGAGGTGACTTTTTTTTTTTAATGAAGATGATGTATCAAGACAGCTGGTTGATTTGCAGCATTCTTCCAAATCGGAAGTGTGGATGCAAGTTGTCTTGATTGTGAAAGAATGGTTATGCAGACTTCGAATTTTTAAGTTTATTTAAAGCTTTGCTGTAGATAACTGCTGAAAAAGAACACTGCAGGATTTTTGTTTAGACACAAAAGCTGTTCATTATCTTTATAAGCACACAAGACCACTCCATATATGTAAACAGTCATGTACACCTCTAAATAAGGGCCATGGAAACAAAGGTAGGCAGTGACTGTTGTTGTTGTTGTTGTTTTACCTCCAAATTGAAGTGGGAATTCTGCAAAATCATGTGAGCTAGGAATCACATTGTTCCAACCTCACTCTTCCACATTGCTTGGTGGCTGAGTAGGCCTTGTGCGTTATTTGTCCTCAGGTCCTGGAAACCGGGAAAACCAGGTTTGCAAGTGCTGTGGATGATCCTCAGAGGAAACAGTTCCCAGGCACACTCGTGGCAGTGAAAGCTCTAGAGCTCCCTGAGCAAATAAACCTTTTACTTTTTTTTTCTGTTGCATTCAGAGAAACATAATTTTGTTACCACTGGTTTGCTAAAAACAAGAGCATTTAATACTCTCTGTTGCATTCAGATGACCTCGTACTAATCAAAACAATCTTGTGGGACTTCTGATACTGATTAAGCACTTGGACTGAAGGGACCAGGCTAGTAGCCTACCTCATAGGCAGGGTGTTGTCATGAGACATTTGTTATGTTTTTGAAGCAAATATTTCTGTGATAAGTGGTACATTAAAACCCACAAGGATATGAATAATCCTGTATTCAGTGCAGAGTTTAAGCTGCATGCTATAAATAAAACCAAGGCCACACATCGACTCAAAAAGGTAAAAAAAAAAAAAGAGTACTGAATAGCTCTGTTCATCCTACCCGCTAAATGGGGTGAGGCCATGGGGGAAAATATCTTTTCATTGTATCACACGATTACTGAATTAGGACTGCACAAGGCAACCTTAATTCTGGAATTTCTAGGTTTTAAATACTTGACTTTTCAACCCTAATGTAGGTGGTTGGAGAGGTTATTATTTTGGTTTTGTTTGTCATCACGCAGCTCAATTGCATTTTGAAGTAGTTAGTATTTAAAATTTTATTCTGCTAGTACATGTCACATACTAAGCCTCCACTGCTGGTCTTTAAGCAGAGCTAAGAGTGACAAATCCTCCCTTAAAAGGATTATTTTCCTCATTGTGAAGAGAAACTCTTAGCTGCCATCTTCACTTCTTTCTGGTCATAAAACTCCAGCCATGAGACAAAGATCAGCAAGTCTCCTAAAATGAATAGGCGCCCCAAGGAAAACTGAACAGCCTCCAAAGCAATTGTATCGAAGTGACATCAGCGTTCGGGTATTTTCATCTTGGCTATTGCACCAACGTTCAGTCAATAAGGAGCGGTAGAGCCAGCACATGCTGACTCTCTTTATTGCTCCCCCACTGGGAGCATGTCTCTTTGTAAGAGACCCACTGAAAGCGGTAGGTCTGCAAACTAACCAGTTTGTTTGTCCCGTGTCAAGGCTTTACCTTTGGGGTCCCGGCTGTGCAGCCGCGTCCTGCGGCCAGCCCTGCTCCAGGAGCCATGTGAGGCTGAAACACTGCTCGTCTCCTCATTCAGCTCTCTGGCTGCTGGGCAACGGGCAGATAACCTTAGATACCTTTAAAGTGCTCGGAGATTGTTTATTAGAGCAGTATTGCCAATTACCTCCCGAAAATCATCCCTAACTTTGCTGCTGACCCGTATAAGAAACTGCAAAAGTAATTTCATCTCCTGCATTCCCCTTGCCAGTGAGGGATATACTGATAATGCAGATCTCCATTTCAAAGTGCTTGAAGGAGGTCTGAAGATGAAAAATGACCTTTATTACTTAAGTACTCATATTTCTGGTCTCTACAGAGTCTGAGACCATGCTTATCATCGTAATTTATGAATGAGTATTACTGGTAATTCCCTAAGATCATTTTTTTCTTTTGACATTACCTCAAGGAATTCTTGCATTATAATCCCCACTTTAAAATAGGGTAACAGTTTGCTTAGTTCTTTCTTAGTGCAGCAGGGGTAGGGTAGGAGCTCGTGAATACATTGATACTGTTGGGCTGCGATATTTTAGCTCTGCCTCTTCTCTCCTGGATTATGCCCTTTGACGGGAAAGTAATCTCCCCTGCTCTCTCCCATCTCCTTACTAATTTCTTCCCATGTAGAAATAATATTTAGAGTCTGACATCGTGCTGTCTGAAGTGGTTTCCATCTTGCTGTTCTCCTAAGAGAACTTTAACCTTTTTTGAATGATCGTGTTCAGTTACATATAATTTCAAATCCCTAAAAAAACAAGTCCCCTTGTATTTATATACACTGCAGCAAAGCATATCTTTAAGGAGAAAACATTGCCTCACTGTGACTCTCTGGATTTATTGGCTATTAGAAGTCTTATACTGTGTGGCTTGCATTTTAGAACTCTGATTTCAGGCTTAATGTGGTCAGGAAATATAAAAATACATTTATTTATGTCATCTACTAAAAATCTCAACCTATGTTACTGCTACTCTAACCCAATCTGTGTTTATGTTGGACATGAATGATTGGCTTGTAGCTGCCTGTGTTTCTAGCCAGGCTGAATGGAATGATTCTGCAGCAGAACTGGCTTTTTTTTCTCCACTCTCCTTTTTTTTTTTTTTTTTTTTTTTTCGTCATTTTTTTTTTTAGCGTGACTGGAGTTCAGACGTGTCCTGTCCCTATTGTCCAGTCCCTACCTGCCACATTGCAGTAATACACTTATCCATCTTTCCATCTCGGGTGTGATAATTTCCTTTTTTTTTTTTTTTTTTTTTTTCCCCTTTTTTATTTACTGCATGTGGCAGCTATTTCCTTCCTCCCAGAATCCACTGCCCACATCTCAAGGGCAGTACAGCTGCCTGACTCTTATCAAGCTGTGTACGTGGAGGGATGTGATTTATTGAATTGTTCAAGGTCATCAGAATTCAAGCAGGTATTTCATTCCTATTGGTACCTGTTCACTGGTGTAAATATGGATTTGATTCACTTTTCAAACTGCTTTGAGACTGCACATTGGCAGCTATATTGGCTGGTATTTGCACAAGCTTTTCTTGTTGGTCATCTTTAGGAGAATCGCTTTGTAAATAATTACCATTTATTATGGCAGGAACAGAAAATATCTCACTGATTTCCAGAGAGGCACAGGACCAGGCCTGACGACACACTTTCCTATCATGCAGGTTCTGATGTTCAGTGGTCTGAACAGCCATGACATGACAGTGAAATGATCCACTGTCAGGTACTTTCCACCTTGAAAAATAATTTCTCAAGTCCTTTCCCAAAACTCTAGATGAACCGGTATTACATCTATACTCAGGACTGAAGGAGCTGGAGGAGTGAGTTCACCTCTATTAAGCACTAATGAACACAGGGAAGAGCTACTTTAAATCCGAGGGCAGCGAGCCCAGCTTCGCCCACGCCGCTGTTTGCAGGCGCCATACACTCGTGCCTGCTGTTTTCAATTCAACAGGCATTCAGCCCTGACCCAAAGGCAGGCAGCTTTGGTAACCACCCGGCATGCATGGAGTCAAACTCAACCCAACTCTTTCCAACTGCTCTGCCACGAGGCAGGAAAGGTGTTACCTCCACAGCTCTGTGCTTTCCAAAGCCCTCTAGCCATTAATCCTGAGAATTCCTAGGCTAAATTCACCTAAAATACATCTACCTCCTTTATTCCTTGTTTCATGTTTCAGGTTAATTTTTGTATCACAGGCAACATGCATTTATCAGAGACTGCCCTGTCTTTGCCAGGACAGGAGGGCAGTAACTGGACAGTCTCCAGAGGTCCCTTCCAACCTTGGCCACTCCGTAAGCTCCCTCTTTTCACTGGTCATGCTGGACAGATCTGTGTGCCAGGAGAACAAGGTGCTGTTTGTCCCCAAAAAGCTGTGCCCCCCCAGGGGCTGGGAAACACACAGGCTTTGCACTTTCAGATCCTGCTCTAAGCAGGAGGATGAGGGGAAGAATGATTCAGTGGATATAGGTGAAACTGGAGAAAGGCAGTGTGAAAGGTTCAGTGGAGCTCTGGGAAGCCTTCTGGACAGGTATTTCAGAGACCCTTTAGAAGTTACCCCAGACTCTGTGTACCGCAGCCTGGGCAGGCCTGTCTGTCATGGTAAAGACCATGTGTGCGACAGGCACAAAGGGCTCCTGTGTCGCCTTTCCAGTCAAGGGTCCCTTGATAAACACTTTGCAGGAGGACATTTCTCTGTTGATCGGAAGTGACATATTTGAGTAAACCACGTCGGATGGGCTGCAGCAGCCTCTCTCCTGTTACCTCCATTCATTCAAGCTTTATTTTGGTTTTTGGTGCACTTGGCCTGTTCCTGAGATGAAATAATACACACAGTGATCTCAGCTGACCTTTTATGTACTGCAGGAAACAGGTCTGGCTCCCCTGAGCACTGGAATTGCAGAGGCTTTCGGGTGTAATTTCCTGGAACAGGTACAGCAGAGGCGCTTTCATTGCTGTGCACAGCTCTGCAACGGGCAAGGCCTCTTGGCACCAACACACTTAACCTTTTTGTTCAGCAATTTCCCATCCTGTGTAGGTGGACAATGCATACAAATATGATGCAAATTATTTCCTTTTAAATGTGAAGGCTCTCTGATTAAAAACATACCGTCCAGGAACTGTGGGTTTGTTCTAGCCCTGTTGAACAGAATGCCCTTGTTGCCTTTGAATCCAGCAACTGCAGGATGAAACCCTTCATTTCAAATGACTTGCAAGTGATTTTTTTTTTTTTTTCTTTCAGAAATTGTGAACAGATTAGTGGCTTTGCAAAGGAGATGTATAGAATTTAGAGCAGAAAAGCTAGGAGATGTTTTGAGGATGGGTGGGAAAGAATTGCAACAATAGGACTTATCTTGATATAAATTCATATATATTATATAAAAATATTTTCTAATCAAGGCATTTTGATATGTACCATTGATAGCAAACACTCGTAGATGTGTGTACAGCTCCTAGCCCATGTGCTCCTACGGGGCCTAGGTGGAGTAAAGGAAGCATTTTGTTTCCTGTAGGAATTGGACCATCTCTGCAGTGGAGCTCACAGTTGTGCAGCACAGCGCATCAGCCAGGCCGTGTTGTCAGTCCCTCAGACCTTCCCTCAAAGGCAAACTGGTGTGTTGTTCTGAGCAGCTTGTTTCTGGTGAACCCACTCTATGAAAGTGCTTTGACTTCTCTAACTATTTCTGTATAGATTAGCTGTAAAGTAACGTAGGTCTTCTAGGCTCCTTTGCCTTGTTCTGCCACAGAAGACTCATCTGAATTGCATTGGTTTGGGAAAGAAGCCATAGAGGAAAAAAAGAACAGACTCCTTTTGTAGCTAATAACTTCCTTTAATTGGTAATTAAGCAGCTTGCTACTTACAAATGTCAATAAAGGTCAAAATATTTAGAAGCAGGATCATTTTAGCGGCTTCCCATTTCTCATTGCATAAGCTGCTTGCTGAGACCACACACAGGCACATTTGAAGGTGGTTAATATTTCAGAGACTGAGTCTTCCCACCAAATTCTTACATAAAGCGGCCCAGAAGGGGACACAGCAACTTTAGTCAATAGGAGGGAGGATGTGAACCAAGTCTTCTGGGTGAGCATTCCGCGCGTTTCCTAACACCACCGCAGGCACTGGGGTTGAATGAGGCAAGGCGCCGGCCAGATGGTGCTCTCATTTACTCTTTAGTTCAGGGAAATGGACTTGCATCTGATCCTTGTGCAAAATGACTCGAGAAAATACTGCCTGGTAACAGATTAAATACCAATTGCAACTTTGAATTGAGAATTGGTAAAATCCCAAGTATTTCTACTGAACAGACAATAATATGGAGGGATCTCTCCATTTTGCTTTCAGTCCTGATTTGGAAATCCCAAGGTGTCCTGGCTGGAGTTTTCAAATTCTGTTTGGATAAAATCAGTGGCCACGAAGGAGGACACGTCCATGTTCTTCACAACCTGTGGGAGCTGTACACCTGCCTGCATTGCACCAGGATTGCTGTGCGGTGGCACACGGAGATCTCAGCGGCTGCCCCAGTGCTCCTGCAGTGCTCCTTTCTCCTCAGTGTCCATATCCCACCTGAACCAGGGCAGTGGAGGGTAAATGGGAGGGAGAACTTTTTCCTGTCCCCTCAGTGCTACGTAGCATTGTGGCCTTTGTACTAAGTAGGTCATCTGTGCACCTTGCTGTAAGTTGCTGTGTAGCTGAGGCTGTAGAGGGCAGGGTGAGACACTAGGGATCACTCACCAGGAATTCTTTCCATGCCTTCTTTCTCATTCACATAAATAGTAAAGCACTGCTGTCAATTATATAACGCCCTGTACCAGCAGCACTGCTTAGCTCTTACATAACACTGAGCAGTGACAGCTACAGTCGACCAACAAATGGTGCTGCACAGCTTCTTATATGGTTTCCCAGCACTGAGTGTATGATTTAGATTGCTGGCCTCTTAAGTACTCCCCTCGGTGCCCTTTAATATTGCATTATATTACTCATGATGCATAGTCGATTCCATTGCTTCCATTTACTTTAGCAATGATAAATGTCAGAAACTGTGTAAGAAGTTTATAAATTTTAAGTGCTTTGCAAGCAACTGTTACCCAGAGAAATTTTCAAACTATTTGTTACTGGCAAAGTAGTAGGGTCATGGAAAAATAGCTTCTAGAAACTTGCTTAATAAGTTTCAAAATGGGGTAAATTGCATGAATTCTTTATGACTAGAAATGTTACTAGTGTCGGGTTTTTTTATTTCCATACTAAACTATTATTTATTTATTAAACTAAATACTGAACTATTATGCATAGTTAGTATTTAAAAATAGTTGCAAGAATTTAGCAAAAAAAAAAAAAAAAAAAAGAGAGAATCTTGCAGCTCAGTTTCCCTCACGGTGAAGGGTGGACTGTGGTGACCTGAGCCACTGTGAAGGGCCCCCAAGCTGTAGGAACGGGCAGTGTCCCTTACCACCCAGGTCCTGCTAGAGTGAAGGTGAGTTCTGCGAGCTCGCCGGGTTCATCTCCATGAAAGCAGAAGGTTTTCCGAGGGTGGTGACCCTCTGGAGAAGGAGGCAAGCCCCAGGGTGTCCCTGCACTTGTTGTTGCTGTGGATCCGCTGCAGCGGTTGGTGGTGTGTCCTGTGGGAGCTGCCGCACGGAGCCGGGAGGACGGGCCATGCAAGGCAGCCCGGGTGCAGCCCTGCGGCGGAGCGGGCACTGCTGCCCTCCTGGCCGCATGGGCAGGAGGCTTCGCTGCGGCCTCGTGCGGAGCCCTGCAGCAGCTCGGGCTGTTTTCACTCAGAACGGACGTTTTACTTCTCTGTGTTTTTGTGGTTTCTTGTTTCCTTTCCGCTGCAATCCAATCCCTGAGGGGCTGATGGGAAGAGGTAGAAGTGGTGAAAAACAACTAAATTAGAATATAACAGTGTGCAAAGGCTCGTTTGCCACAAGACACATTCAGACTGACTGCAAGCTGATAGGAGTCTGTGCAGAGGCTGCTCGAGTCTCAGCAGCAAATGTGCAATCGTGACGGGCTGCATTTGTTGCAGCCTTAAAAGCTGTGCCTGTGAAAGCATGTGCAGTACAGGCAATATGGAATATCTGTGGAATATTGTGCATTTTGCAAAAACAGTGCAGAGCTGCTAATGTCAGATCCATATGGCAGCTGGTACAGCTACACAAAGCAATTAATCTAAACTTTCTATTCCATGCAGCTTATGCTTAAATTCTATATATTGTCCCTATTGTGCATTGTAGGGGATGGTCTCTTTCATGTGCTAGTGTCTTATGGCTTTCATTTGTTCACGGACCTCCCACTAAGTGACTGTTGATGGAGAACCTTTTTACTTTCTTTGCCAGGTTTAGCAAAAAAGGGTTGGTGTACTTAGTGCCTTTGATCTATCCAGAATGAACATTTTCATGGAAAGAGGTGGATGAGTCATTCTACATTTGACGTGAAGCTATCTTGGAATACCTCTGGGTTCGCCTTTTCAAGCTCTTTCGTACTTTCTTGCATGTGGCTATAAATATTTTGCTCTGCGAGAAGCATGAAGCTCTTTTTTGGAAATGAAAGAGGCCTATTCCAAATAGGAAAAACACACTTAGCTAAGGTTTGTGCAGTGCATATTTAGTGGTAGAAGGTGCTGTGTTGGCCCTGCCTTGCTTTTCAATACAATATCCTGCAGTGTGAAATGAATGGCTGTATTTAGAGGTATCTGGAAGTGATGACTGATGTTTGGAGAAGTTACAAGGCTTTTCCTTTTCCACATGAACTCTCCAACCTGGCATTTCCACAGCAGTGAAATACTTCTGAGGCTGAGATCATCTGATTATTATTTCCCGTGTCATGTGCTGAATTTATTATTTTGTTGAATATTACGAATATATTCTTGAGTGGCCGAAGTTTTGGATTCTTCGGCAGAGTTCATTGGCGTAACAAGGATATTGGACTTGCAGATATAGCTTTTTCTCCTTGGGAATTATTTAGCTGTGATTAGTGAATGAAAGTCCCAAAAGAAGAAGAAGAAAAAAAAAGTTGGAGGGGGATAGATTGCTTCTTTGATGATATTCTTTGATATTCTGCCAGCATATTATATAGTCAGGTCAGGAAAAATTGAAATTAGTGTTTTGTGCAAACTATTAAAAGCCAGGAATTCAGACATTTTTCTGGCTTCAGTGTCCGAATTTTTCTCTACACCCCTCTCTGGAAAAAGTGAACACATTTGTGCTAATCTAGGATTATTTCTGGTCACAGCAGGATCGCAGGATTGTAGAAATACTGTAGAAATATCTTCATGCAGATCTCATAGCTTATGCTGCTAAAACTCAAACAGAACCAGCACCAAAAGATAGTAAAATTTATTCATATAGAAGCATTTGAATCCCTGTAGAGATTCAAACGAGTGTTCACTTCTTGCTATGAAGATACCAGAAATAGTGAAAGACTTTTCATATTTTTTTCAAATATATTTATTTTTCATATCACTGTTTATAACTGGGTAAAGCTGTGTACAAATCTGACTGCAGTGCTATGTAGGGCTCTGGCAACTGTCTCGAACAATGCTGATTCTGCTCAGGGCTCATTTTTAGAGCACAATGAGGGATGGGAAAGGACACAATATTACAAGCAAAAAAACTTGACAGCCTGATTCTTGGGATTTATCTGTTTGTAGCACTGACCATATTTCTTCCTCATTCATTTTGGTATATTGCATGGGATGCAATTCTTCATTAAGAATGTTTTGTCCTTTGGCTTTTTCTGCACATGATTACACAGTAGCCATCCGTTCCCAACATCTGTGTTTATTAAAACCTTTCCAGTAAATCTGGGCAGAAAGGAACTGTCCACATTTCCTTTGAGTTCTGTTAAAGATGCTGTTTTTCCTTGTTGTGAACTGAGTTTTAAAATGGTTAAAGATCATCCAGCTGAGAGGATTGCATCTTGCATCCTTAACAGTGCTAGATGGGGTCTTCCATTCTGATCAAACCCCCAGTGAACAGGGAGCAGTTGATACAGACATAATGTCTGCTTTACAACCTTAACTCTGCTGCCTGGAGATGGCAAAGCTGTTGTCAGCTGCATTACAGGGTGTCTCCACAAGGAGGGCTGCTTTCCAATAAGGAAATCTAGGGAATGACCTGGTGAGTAAGCTCTGCTGTGTGTCAAGACACATCCCACCATGTAGTGCTGAGTGAGTGGTTTGACAGGGATGTGTTGCTGCACCTCAGCTTGACTAAGAAGAAAGGTATATGGCACCGAAAGGTGGATTCCAGGATTGTATATTCCGTAAGAAGGGCCATTGGCAAGTAGATTTTGAGTCATCTGATTCTAGTCATTGAGATTGAGCAGTCTTGAAACCAAAACCCCATCAACCATTTCCCTGTTTGCAGGGGCTCCGTGCGGAGATCATCAGCAGTGTACGCGTGAGGGACACGTCAGGAGAGGCCTGAGGAAGGCAGCTGGCGGTGCTCTAGTTTTGTGCTCTGTCCCAAAGCACTTCATTTGAATCTTGGTGGGGAATGCAGCACAAGTCACTCAAAAAGGGCAAAACTAGTGGGGTAAGAAAAGGCTGGTGTGAATCTTTACTTTGTCTGCCAATTTCTGAGTGAGTGTAGGCTCTTCTGTCAACTTAGAAAGTCTCTGCATGGTTGGCTTTTTGTAAAATTTGGAGTACTTTAGGAAATGTAGCAAGGAAGGGAGATATGATAGTCTTTGGGAGGAAGAAAACCTTCTTTGGGGAACCACAACCGTCTGGCTCCAGCCCCTCTGTGACCCTCGGAGGTGGTAAGAGGACACAGAGAGGTGATCCCTAAGGTGTGTGGGCTGCCAGCACCAAAATGTAGTAAAATTTATTCGTATAGAAGCATTTGCATCCCTATAGAGATTCAAATGAGTGTTCACTTCTTGCTATGAAGATACCAGAGCAGATGATGGCAGTTCAGGCAGAGTTGCAGCCTAAATTTGAATTTAGGATAATTTAGTCTGTTCTGGGTACTCACAAGACCCAGCAGTTACACAGACAATCTGAGCGATGCCCTCTGGATCAGTAAGGTAGCACTGTCCTTAACCATTAACAATACTACTACTTCCACAGTATGGCTTATGGGGCTTTGATTAAGTCAAGTTCTTAACTTGATTTGACCTGTATTTATTGTCAGTAGAACTGTCTCTTCTGCACAAGATTTGCAGGAGCAAGAGATGGTGCCCTTCAGAGTCCCATATTCAGAATGTATCCGCTATTTCTGCTATTTACTTTCCTTTTTATATCTTTTCCAAACAAGAGATTCTTAGTTTCATGCTAAAATTCTCTGCCCTCAAGAGACAAGTTGTATTTTGTTCAGATTTTATGGTGCTTGTTTTATATCCTCTTTTATATCCTCCTCCCTTCACCAGAGGTTTTTTTAGTGACCCCCCTACAGGATCAGGTAGAAATGGTCAAAGAAAAGGAGTGTGTTTGAGCCACCTGTCACATTTACTGCAAGTACTTGCAGTTTTGAACAGTCTCTGGTTATGCTGGTGAATGGGCTGATGCTGCTTTATGTTGGTGCTAGATGAGTGTGGAATGGGTGCGAAGACAAGGGGCTTCAGAGGGGCCTTTTTGATGACTTTCCGGGCCTGTGCTGCAAATACCTTGGCGAGTGAAGGATGTGACTCTCAGTGCTGAGGAACTGGGGCCGGCTTAGGAGATATAGTTACTCTACCTGAGCCAGCTGGTGTTAGATCATGATGTATGATTTTTTAGGGCTGAAAGCACTACACCTCCGCTTTTTCCAGCTTGCACTTGCCCGGGCAATCATTTTCCCATCAATAAAATTATGGTTATTTTGTTTCTTATCCCAGAGAGACCCAATTTCTCTGGAACAAAAAGGAAATCTTTCACCCTTCTAAGTGGCGTGGAAGTTAGTTGAAGGCACTATATTATGTTCTCTAGGTTTCTAAAGCTTCTATATTCTGGATGGATATTCCTTTAGCAAAAGTTTTCTGGGTGTTGTAAATGGTCATTGTTAATTTTTGCTTGATTTCTCCTCTCGAGTCTAAGGAAGTCAGTGGAAGAAAGGCTCCCGTGTTGTTCTGAGTATGTGAGCGATATTGTTATCTATCAGCTTTCTTTAAGCTCCACTGCTGGGATTTTTATAACGTTGTTTTTCCATTCTTCTCATTTGTGTTTTATATACAAGTCTTGGTATTTTGGTTTAGCCCACAAACAACATGAAGCTCCTACGAATGCCTTAACTTTTCCTTTCTACTGTAAACCAGACTTTTCCCCAACATCAATTATGCCGAAGGGATTGCGTATGCAAAACCACACCAAAAGCTTTGAAGCCTGTTTAAATGTATTTTCATTCCTTCTAGCAGATGTTCTGTGTTCTCCTGTGTGTTATCTTTGGTCCTCCTGTTTTTCTCAGGCATTGATAGTGACCAAGACAGAGGTTCCGTCCATTATCTCTTCTCTTCCCTATTGGCAGTCATGCTCATGAGCAGGAGACTCAGGGTTTCCCATGGAGAGGAAAGGCCTACACAAAGCTTGGATTCTTCTTCACTTTTATTTACACTGTGGAAAACCAACCTAGAACTGGGCTTGTGACAGACTGTTTTCATGTGGCCCTCCCTTCTGCTGTCCAATGCACAAATGCTTGTTTTCCAGAGAGGAAAAAAAATCCCCAAGAACAGACTTTGGCTAGAGTGATAAAGAGCTCTGCATGTTTCTGGGCAAATTTAGCTGGGATGGCTGAAGTGGGTGCCAGCTCCTGCTCCCAACAGCCAGAACAGCCATGGAAAGCACCGCTACTCCTCAGCTGCTGCAGTTTACAGTCAAACCTTTTAATCCAAACTGCCACTGATTTCAGCTTACGTTATTTCACAGGGCTGTCAAATGGGATGGCTACAACCCAATATCAATCCTTATCTCTTATTCTTTGTTTCTCACTAAGCTACAGTGGCAGGAAGCAGGGAAAATACAGCCAGGAAGAAGCTCAGTTCATGCATGCTCTGATTTCATTCTATTTTTTTTCCTGTAAGCATTAGCCACTGGGAAATTTGCTATTTGTCACTGGAGACAAGATGATATCCTATATGGACTTCTGCTCTGACGCAGGGCGATTGTTTTCCTGCTTTTAAAAGTTGCAGTACTGGATTTTGGCCAGATCTCCTATGGCCTATATGAAGATGATAAAGTATCTTCCTTGAGAAGCAGACAAGTTAAGTCTAAGCAAAGCAAGACGGGGGAACAGAGACAGGCTGGGGAATATTAAGAACAAGTCTGAAATCTCCAGGTATTAATGAGAGAAGTTTTTCATTTTTCATCCAGCTGTAGGGAGGACATCTGAAGATTTGGGATTTTGGTTTCACAGTCTGGGAAGCCATGCTGGCAGGGCTGTTGTTTATCTCTCCTGAGAAACAGCATGTTTCAAGTTGATTCTCTATTGAATAAAGGTTTTAAAAAAATATTTTGTTTGCTGCTCTCTCAGCTGTGCATATCATTTGTCTTCGTCCTTTGCCGGTGTAATATTATAAGTTTCTTGTAAGTACTGAGTCTTTACTGCTGACAGCTGCTGAGAAATGATGCTGTCATGAATCATGCTTACAAACAGTTCTCTGATGTGACCAATTCTCAGCCCCCGTAATTAACAGCCAATTACTTCCTCTCAGAGAAGCCAAAGCTCAAACAGATGAGAGAAATACTGTTGTGGAAGCAGATGTGTTGTATCAGTTCCTAAGCCCTTTTCAAGCACACACAACAGCATGGACCCAACTGACCCTTCTCTTAAATAGATGCACAGCTCCAAAGAGGGGAAGCTGCTCGTGCCTGGCCTCGGGTTGCACCTCTGGGCTTCCAGCGCATGAGGAGTATGAATGGAAAGAAAGGTCCCTTGGGACTCCAGGCTGATGTGGTTGCAGTAATAGCAGACCACGGATTCGGAGTCTCTGGCTGCTCCCTCGAGGCAGCAGCCCATGTACGTTCGTGCGTGCACGTGCACACGTAGGTGAGCACTGGGCTCGACCCGCGCCCAGAGCCCCAGCAGGATGTTTGCGACCCAGAGGCCACAGCTCTGCCTGCGCCTTTGCTTAGCCGGGAGAACCAAAGCAGAAACTCTTCCCTCTGGGATTTGTGTGCCAGAAACCAGTGTAGTTTAGAAGGCAAGGCCAGGAATGGGAGCCAGGACTCCTGAGCAGAGCCTGCAGTTAGTAGTTTATTGATTCTTTTTTCTCCTCCTCATGCATTACTTGTTAACAGGCCTTATTTTTGTTGGTCTGTGCATATCTGCTATGCAGGAATCACTTCCTGGGTACAGATTAGAGCCCGTGAGATTTTTCTCGAATGTTTTGTGTCTTGTTTTTTTCCACCATTTGGTAGTTGCAGTACTTGATTAGGCACTGAATTGCCTGATGACCCGATTTCCTGAATGGCTGGAATTTTGGAAGTGGGAAGAGTCAGAGTTTCAAAGGACTCTTGAATTGTTCCAATATCAATCCTCCCCACTGGTGCCTGGTTTTGTCAAACAAAGACTAAGACACTTCATTCATATTATGAGATAATATTATGAGATGTGCACAGAAATAATGAATTCCTAAAATAACTAAATGATTCTTTTTCATCATGTTACAGTAGAAGGTGTAAAGGTGGTGGGGCCAATCTGTTTTCCACACTATGTGCAAGAGTAGTTTAATAAAATAAAAAAAAAAACCTTTAAATCTACTACTGACTGTCTGCCTTTGGAGCAGGCTACTTTTCTGCCTCTGATTGTTCTATAAAACGTGTTCAGAACATTTACAGGCAGGCTTGTAGGAGTTAGTTTTTCTGTAATTCTCTAAACAATTGAAAATGTAAAATATTTACAGATGTACTTGCACTGCACTACATTTCTGAATAGTGAGAGGCTCTTGGCTGGCTGCTTCTCAGCTGTGAAACATTTAGAGGTCTCCTTTTGGGGAGAATTCTTACTGACTCTGCTCACAATTCTGTTTTCCCTCCTGCCCTGTTTAGTTGTTGCTTTCCAATCAATAGCATGAAATAGCTAATAAATCACCCAAATAAAATGGATTTTCAAAGGATATGGCATCCAAATTCAGCGCTTCTGGTTAGCAGAAAACCCATTTGTCTAATGAAGTAGAGTGCTTTCAGGGAGGGAAGTGCTTTGGATGAATGTGAGAACTTGGGGAAAATTGAAAATTCGCTTTGTCCCTTTAACGTGCCTGTAAGGCGCAGAATTTACATGACTTCCTTTTTCTGTCAGGCTCCAGAGAAACCTGTCGTCAGGCCTATGCCCTTGGGGCACTTCCAATGTCATTCAAGCCCAGACTTGCGTTTCTGACTCTGGAGGTGGCTTTGGCTTTGTGTTTTTACCGGCTCTTTCTGTACATGAACCTCTGGGTCAGTCTGCAGAGAGGGCTGGCTCTCTGAAACTGGTTTCGGAGCAAGTTGTTCCTGCAAAAGTCCCTTGATTTCCCTGGGGCCACTGCTCATGTCATTGGTAGCAAAAGAGATTCATAAAGCAGAATTGCTGCTTTAAGCCTCCTACATCCCTCATGTCTTTAAAATTACTGTAAGTGACGTATTTTAGCACAAGCTGCCCAATGACATCCCGGACATTTTAAGAAAAAGAAATCCAACAGAAAATTCTGCATGTGAGTCAGACCTTTGTCTTAGAGTGTTTCAAGGATTTTTGGAAATTATTTAAAAAAAAAAAAAGATTCCTTGACATTGACAGAATGAGCTGCATAAAGTGCCTGTGTTCAGAAGCCACTCAACAGGGAAAGAAAACAAGTCTGTTAGCTCCAAATATTTCCTTGGTATAAAAGATTTCTAATTAACCAAGGAAAAGAAATCCCCAAGACGGAGAGGCAGGGTTAGATTGAGAGACCTGGTAGCCCTGCAGATGCTCTTGCACTTTTGAGAAAGCTGCATTTTCTCCTTTGTTGTTAGGAAAGCTCTGCATTGTAGGTGGGACACGAAAATCCCAGATGTTTGCGAACATCAGATGCTTTAGGAACCATATGCAGGGATTAATCACAGGCTCCCATCTGGAGTTTACAGAGGCTCCTGACAAATGCATTAAGAGGAGCTGCCAGTTCGCTGTGCTCCAAGGGCAGGGTAAACAGTAGTAGCCCAGGGTAGGAAAACGGCAACTCAGTGAGAGGAGCTGGGCTGCTGCAGAGCTATTGCTACCGCTTTCAAGAAACCCTCCTTATGGAGGTGTGCAGTGTTTTCACCTCGGAACTGAACATCATCTTTATGGGAATCCTCCTGTATAGTAGCTCTTCAGCAACTGCTAATGTGTGCTCACAGGTCTTTCATCTTAATGACTTCTTTTTGTAGTCAACTTTACCTTGTATTTATTTATTTATTTACTCCCTCTCTGTGTTCTGGCTTCCTCCAGAAGCAGCAGGATTGCTCGCTGGAGGGGAGGTGCGGTCATGCAGCCTGCAAGCCCAGACCCAGGGAAAGCCCCTCCTGGGATAGGGGGACACCAGACGGCCACCCGTCCATCCTCAAACCAGGGGCTTTTGGCAGCCGAAATATCCTTCCCTATAAGTGACGCTGGATTCAGGCATGATCAAGGAGTGCAGAAGCCCCAGCCGTCTGAAAAGCAATTCAGACTCTCCCAGATTACAGTGCTGGTTTAAGAATAATTCAGAAATTTTAAAGAAAACAGTATTGGGTGTAGTCTTGCCCACGGGTGTCCCAATGCAGCGGTGCACCCTAGCTGTGTTTTTCAAGCTTTGCCTTATAACTTTGAGAGCGAGATTTCCTCCCGGGAAAGGCTGCTCTATTCTGGACTTGAGGATGGACACGTGAACGGGGTGTTCAAGGACCAGGGAGCAGCCGGCGAGGGTTCAGGGCACTTCTTTGATGCCTCCTTGCCTTTGCTTTTACCCCTAACTTCGTGTGCTCCTGCACTGCTGCGCGTTGCAAACTCAGTCACAGCGAGCAGGGGTGAGTGTGGGCTTCACCTCGCACAAACAAGTGTCTGAGCTGAGGAGCTGAGGGGACAGATTCGCCACCTGACAGCGGTTAGGAGATATGGAGAAATCAGCCCAGCCTTTTTTGGAGGAAATCTCCAACTCCTCTTCTTCCCCTAAGGGAAACAGGGCTCTGGAAGCAGCAACACTCACCCATCGCGGTCAAGGTACCAGTAGATGGTGCTCAAGAACATGAAATGTTCTCCGGAGGTTTGAGGTCTGTTGAGAATTTGAGGCTCTGCCCTCAAAATGGCTCCTGGTGGAGGCTCCGGCAGGCCTGGCGACCCCATCCTACTCCCTGGCCGGAGCGGGGATGCGGAGCTGCCCTCATGGCTGCAGGAGTCATTTGTGTTATTCTGCAGCAAGGATGTAGGAACAACCATAGGGATGAGGCCAAGGGCTGAGAGGATTGGGGCAGGTGGACAGCAGCCCATGGCCGGCACTCGAGCAGCAGGACACAAGAACCTGAGCAGCTGGAGATCCTGCAGCCTCGGGCACCCAAGCGCGGAGCAGCAGGGGAGGCAGCAGAGCCCTTGTGCTCTGCTGCTCACACGGTTTTTCTAAAACATGCAGCTTAAGTTCACCTTGGTGTTGTCCCTCCTGCTTCGTTTATGATACCAATCGTGCTGGAGTGGGAGGAGGAGGTCTTTGATGTAATGGTGGGAAGTGTTTCATCACTTCTGGTTGCAATCCCTCTGTAAACGAGTAATGCTTTTTCTTAGAGCCTCTCCCATATATTTGAAAAAGGAACCTTACCTCCCAAGTCAAGTGAGTTAATGTTTTGTAAAGGGAAGCTGGAAGCCGTTTTTAGTATTGGTCTAGGTTCTCTGTCTTTGGATATTTGGCCAAAGTGCAGATTCCGGCAGCATCCAATTTTTGCTTTAGTCTCTGAAGTAAATTCATCAATGAAATGATGGAGGAGTTTCCTCCAGAGACCTGGATGCAGGCAGCAAACTTGGCAGGAGGAGCAGCCCTGAGCAGTGCCGAGCCCTGCGGTGCTGGCGAAACTCCTTTTTGGGGTGTTGTGCACGAGGGGAAGGGGAGCTCTGCTCACAACCCACATGCAGGTTCTGGTCAGGTTTTACTTAATCGAAGATGACTTGCTGAGCCCTAGGAGCAGATCTCATTAAAAGAAGGGTCGGTTACTCTCATCTGTCATTATTTTCTACGGAGTATTGAATTTACCGCATCCTAAACAGCAAAACGCCCCTGGCTTATTTTCCGCTTTCATTCTGTATTCTGTTTCCTATGGACATGTTCTCTGTGGCTGGCTTAAGCTTTGTTTGAAAAACACTACAGCTTTGAGGGTAAAACCCTTTGCAGTACGAACACAATTAATTTAGTATGAGTGTCACTTTGAGCTTTTTTCCCAACATAATCTCTTTAAAGGTTAATCATAAAGTGAAAGAATGTGCTGGGGCTCTGACACAATGCCTGACAAATATTGTCAGTAGGGCCACCGCTAAAGAAACACAGGTGTGGTCTCCCTCACAGGGTCCCGGAATAGCCCTGTGTCTTTGGAGAAACAAAGATAAATTGAGAGCTTAACCCATTGGCTTCTTGGCATTTAGAAAAGAAAAAACCTCTTTAACTTCCACTTGTTCTGCTTTTGCTCATCCATAATTCCCCCGGGGAGATTGTGTTTCAGCGAGATGAAACACTTTTGATGTCTTTATGAAAAATGCAAGCAGCGTGTTATTCTTAATGATGCCGTCGACTTTCTGTTCTGTCGAGTTCAGCAGGATGCTCAGAAGCCGGTATTTACATAGCAGGCTTTAAACTGTTTGGGACCTTGTGAAAAAAAAAAAGAAGTTTAAGGAGCTTAAGTAATCTTACTGAAATGTGTTAATAGTTTCTGCGATTCATCTTGCATTTTGTGTTCGGCCAGATCTTTAATTCAGTGTTCTTGTTTAAGTATAAGCTTAAGAAAAAGGAGTGGTTCTAAAATTGCTTCAGTTTTGCCAAAGGAGACTCATGTAGCTGCTTCTTGTAACTGGTGACATCGGGAATTTTTTTTTCCCTTGTAAAGTGTGTGTCCCCCCCCGAGGTTTCCTAATATAACTTGGCATTTCCTTCTTCAGTCTCAAAACCTACAATTAATAGATTCTAGTTTTGTTTTGTTTATTTCCTGAGATAGGTTTGTATAGAGGGAAATGGGGTGTTTTATGGAAACAGAGGAAATCTTTCCAGCCTCCATCCTGGTCCTGCACACGGCTTCTGCTGCTAATTTAAGGAATGACAGTGTTTCCTTCCCAGGGTGACGGCATCCTGGGGGCTGAGCCTCTCGGGTGCAGGACCTACGGCATGGCTCTGGTTGTGCATCTTGAAAAGGACACTAGAGACAAAAAAGTCAGGTACCACCTGAGCTGAAACGCTCCTTTTTATCAATGCAAGGTATGAATATGTCTCTTAAACAGCAGCTAGTTTATCTGTCAGAGTAAGAAGTGGTTTTTCCTTTTGGGATGTTCTCAACCCAACTGACTGCCTAACATTTCTCTGAAGCATCTGGTGAGAGAGGAGAGTAGGGCTAGAAGGGAGCTAGAAGGACCCTGTCATAGACAGGAACTTGCATGCAGCAGAGCAGTGTCCAGAGTGACCTCTTGCCAGTCTCCATCCCCACTCATCCAAGTCTCACTCCTGCTGACCTGCCAAAATCAGGGACCAAAATGGGCAACTCTGACGGCAAGGGGCATAACACACTGCAGTGGAGGGGGGTTGCCAGGGGGAGATGCTAACCTGCCCTTTCCTTCTGTTTTGGTTTTTTTTTTTTTTTCTGTGTGTTTGTTTTTGTTTGTTTGTTTTTCCCTCCAACAAAATTCCTGATCGTATTTATGAAGCAACATCAGTTCCTCAGCTTTTTCCCTCTGCTTGGTCCCTCTGCTGTGTTTCTGACGACAAGGGCGATGCACAAGGATGGCTGCCTGGGGAGGCTCTCCTTTGGGTCAACCACTCTGGTGTTAGAGGCCTCGCTTTCCAGAGTCTTTCAGTTCTTATCCTTTCCACTTCCCGATGAGGGATCTAATTACCCCCATTTTACAGAGGTAAAACTGGGCCATAACGAGAGGGAGACTTGCCTTGTATCTTGTAAGAAGTCAGTGGTAGAGCAAGAAATGCAACCCAAAATCCAAGCCAAAATCCTAAATTACAGCACGGACCTCTAGCCTTTCTTTTCCCTAGTTGTATTGTGACACCTCTTGGCTACCTGGCCGCACAAAATCCACATGGGAATGTTGTGTTTCATGCCCCTGCTCAGCCCACTGACTTTCACCTAGAAACTCCTTCACTGAGACATGTGGTCTGGGACTGACAGGAAAAACTGATTGAAGTGTTTGAAAAAATGTGACAGTGCTTTCCAGTTTCCTTTGACATCCTTTCTGTTTTGCAGTGTTTGAAACCTTGGTGGAGAAGAGGTAAAATTAGGATTTTTCTTCTTGGAAATCTGAGGGGGAAAACCCCTCCTATGATAGGTGTTTGTTCGAGTTATGCTATACACTCTCTACTATGATATTTCATTTATCAGCATGTTCTACAATCGCTCATTCCGGGTCCCTTGGGCAGACTGCCTTTCAAATCAATATTAATTATGTACCACTAGACAGTAGTAATCTGAAGAGGTTTCATTTACAGTATAACTGTTGGTTACTAGCTTCCCTGTGAATGTTTTATTATATTGTTGTTCTGCTTTATTCTGTTGAGAAATCTCCAGTCTCAGTATTGTCTCCCACTTTGTCTGGTTCACAGTCTGTTATATGAGCTTGTTTTGCAGAAATATGACATTGAATTCAGAATTAGCAGTGTCCGCGTAGCTCGGGTCCTGTAAGATCCATCAGCACAGAAGTTCAACTCCAGCATCTAATGCCTTTCGAGAGCTCGCTCCCTGGGAACATTTTTATTCTTTATGGCAACTGGCCATCAAATAACAGAGGACCCCGATGGAAAGAGCTTTGAGATGTGTGCTTATTGCTTTGTCTTCTGCAAGCCACCTCATCAGGGTCTGCATTTCTGGAAAGTGCTATGTAATAACTGTGAGCAAGATGCTCTACTGGATGCCTGGGGCTAGCGAGTCATTTCTCTTGCATGTAGGTGTGTCTCTCTTCTCTTTCCACTGCATGTGTAAGCAGGAGGATGGCAGTTTTATAGGTGATGAATGCCCAGGTCTGTGAGTAATCAGGGACAGCAGGATAGCTCTGAGATGCTGGCCATGCATTTGTTGTTATAAAATTATGGAGGGAGGTAGGAGTAAGAATGAAGTTAATGTAGCTGTTAATGTGAAAGTGCTCAGTGAATTGGAAAACAAGGTTGGAAAGTTTCTTAGGAGATCACCGAGCCTTGATTGCCTAAACCTACATCATTCCTGACAGCTGCTCATCAGACCCAACCCGCAACCTCCAGCGGCAGCAGCTCATGGCAGCCCAGCAGAGCTGGGGTTTGGTGGCTGTAGACAAAGTTTCCTTTTTCAGTAGGAACTGAGATATGAAGGTTTGGAAGCAAAGTGTGCCCTATAGACTTGCACTATGCAGTATATTGTATTTTTCCTTTTTGTTTTTTCTTTCTTTTTTCTTTTCTTAGCCCTGAAATTGTATAGTCCAAAAATTAGAAGCCAAATTGATGCCTGTGCTGACAGGTGCAAGCTGATAAAGTTTTTTTTTTTTTTTTTTTAAAAAAAAAGAACAATAAGATGTTTCCATCTATGTTTTCAGTCAATAATAAAAGAAAGATTTTGTCTGTACCGCAGATCCATCATACGCTCTATGCTGGGGTGTCATGTCCTCCAAGCTTTCTGTCTGTGCCATTAGAGGTGCTGGTATTTAGAGTTTTCTAAAATGCATGGTTCCAGTCTTTGCAAAGAAAGAGATGTTATGTGGTCTGCCCAGCACTGATGCTGTGGGTTGCATTAGACCTGCCCTGCCAGATGGAAGGGATGGGGGCTCTTCTCCATGCTTTGGCAATTCCCGTATCTATTCATCAGCATTCTCAGAGCTTCCTTCATCACTGTAACTCCCCCGAGCCCCTGAGCTGCAAGAAAACTCTGTCAACTCTCTGTGTAAACTGAGACATCAGTGCCGTGAGTAGCGATGGAACTTTATTAAGTAAAGACTCTTGGATTTGGAGCTTTTCCTTTGGAAGGGGAGCGGTGAAACATGAGCCGTGCCCGTGTATTCCCAGAGAAGGGAGGGCGGCAGTGGAGCAGGCAGCGCAGGGTCAGGGGGCAGGCTCGGGCTAGAGGTGGCCTGGCCACAGCTGCGCATTGAAGGCATGTTGTTAAAAGGCAGGAGCATCTTCATGGGGCTTAGTGCAAAATCCTCCGTGCCGGGGAAGAAACACGTGCTGAAGGCATTACCGGGAATGCACAGTCCCAGTTGCGGTGCTCCTGTCATCGCTGCACGCTGCACCTTCCTCCTTACCGCAGCGTCTGCGCCTGCCCAGGGCGCGCCAGCAGCTCTGCACAGTAGTGAAAAACACAGAGTTTTGCTGGAGATAAAAAGAAACAGGGGATCCTCTGCCCACCCGCCTTCACAGAGACTGCTCGGCCTGCCTGCTGCGCTCGCCTGTGACCTGCTGCAGCTGGACCCGCCGAGAATATTGAAAACGTAAAAATTTCATTAGTAAGTGAAAGTATGGCAGGAACTCACTTAAATCTTTATATCTGTTTTAGGTAGTGAACTATAAATACTTTGAAAATCATGGTGCCTATGACTGAAGCTTCAGCAGAGTTGTGGAGAACTCTTTTCCCCATTTTTGTGCTGCCACACATGTCTATGGAAAAGAAGTTCTGTCTATGTGAAAGTGACGTTTTCTTTACCATATATTATCATATTCCTCTGAAAATGTGGAGAAAAGTCAACAATGCAGCAAAGATTTTGAATGCCAACATGAAATGCTTATCCATTAATTCCCATTGCATTAGGAAATATCCCTGGGAAAGCTGTGGCAGGGAGACTTTTAATTCTCTAGACTTTCAGATTTAGGGAATTTGAGTGTTAGCAAAGTCTAAATTACAAAAAAAAAAAAAAAAAAGAAAAGCCCAAGAAGCACAGGGCATCATCTGTACATAGGCAAATCTAAATGTGGTTGCAAGTTATTCATTGGTATGTATAAGCCCCCCCCCCCTTTTAAAGTAATCTTTATTACCATTTTGTGGTCTACTTTCTCAGATCTTATGACCCTTGTTTTAAAAACACAACAGGAGCACAATTAACTTCCTTTATATTTTTAAAGGGCAACTCTACAAATAATGTTATGTGCTCTAGGTCCCTGCTGAGGCAAGGGGGTTGGACTAGGTGATCTCTAGAGGTCCCTTGCAACCTTAACCGTTCTGTGATTATTCTGTGATTCTCTGTGTATCCTCCTCTCTTGTGCAAGCACAGAATTAAATACAACTGAAAAATAAAAGCAATAAGCAAACATTCACAGTTCAGGCTAGTTCTCCTTTTTCTTTTTTTTTCCATTAAAAAAGTTTAAAACGAACTAGGCAATACTCCAGAAAAAAAAAAAAAAAAGATATCTAGTGATTTAAATTTGGGTGATCCTTCAGTTTATTAAGGCGGCGGGGGGGAATGAGGAAACATTGTCGTGGTTACCTGTTTATAAACTCTGAATTCCAGAAATAACCATCCTGCACAATTCACATGAGCCCTATCAGAAACCAGATTGTCTGAATCAAAGCTTAGGTCTGGAATTCTGTTTACTCTTTTAACTTAGCGGGCTTTTTCTGTGTTTCTATTCAGATAACGATGCAAATAAGATAACAAAAAAAAAAGGCATTTTTAATAGGCGGGATTGTGTCTTCCAGCACAATACGTCGTGTCCTGCTTTTGACCCTTGCTTGTGCAAATGACTTCCTGCTTCGCAGGCGCCGTCCCGGCAGTGTCTCCTGTGCATGGCTAATGCTCTGCTCTTCCCAGCGCCTCAACAGCTCTGCAGTCCCCTCGGGTCAACTGCCTCTGTAGGTGCTCCTCTTCATAAGGTACCGATGGAACCGGCCGCCTGCTGCTCTGTGGGTTTGGGTGAGTCGGGCTAGTGTAGCTGGGGTGCTGATACTGCCTCTTCACCTGAGCTGGATGTGTTGCCTTGTGGTTTTCCACCCTTTTATATCCAGCTCTTGTCCTGCTCCAACCATAGGCTCTGCAGTCAGAACCATCATTTTGCAAAGGGCATTTGTAGCGCCTGATTTATGACCACAGAGACACTGTGTATCATAATAATGAGGCCCGAGCCTCACAGCTTTGAGTATGTCTGAAAACCCAAATAATGAGACGTTATAGGCACTGTGGGCGTCAGTCTGCAACATAAAAGTACAAATGGGACCTTGGTTTCTGCACAGCCTTCTGCATACCCAGTCATTTAATTTGCACACTTGCTCTTAGTCCACAATGTGCAGACTTTGCAGGAAATTTGCATTTGTTATGTGTTAAAGCTCTGGCTTTCTTCTTGAATTCTTCCATTAGGAAAGTATTCTACATTCCCTTGACATCTACACTCCAATTTATATTATATATAAATCTGCATTTATTAGAAATGTTTTTACTTATTTTTTGACTTCTTCCAAAGCATTTATTGGAGAAGATAGATTTGGCATGGTTGACCGCAGCACCCTACAACTGGGTTTAACCAGCACTGTTTTCAAGAAAATGGATGTCCCTAGGGAAGCGCAGTTGTCCCCAGCAAAGATTTACTGTCCCTTTGGCACCACACAACGTAGACCTGCAGCCCCTCTGAGCTGGAGGCGCTCTGTGACCATAGCACACGAGGACATCGTTTTCTGCTGGTCTCTGGGACAGTTCTTAATCTGGGCCAACTCTTTGTCTTAGTGTTTGGCTTTGTTGTGGAAAAGGAACTGCTCTGTAATTTGTGACTGTGAGCTGCTGACTTGGGTACTGGATATTTGCTGCATGAATATGTCGCTTTAGTTTAATATGAGGCCATCTGTAACGACAAGCAGCGAGGAGGCAATGTCTCAGCCACCCAAAGGCATGGTGGTGTCTGGGAACAATGGTGGTTCGGAGGTGTCTGAGGACAGTGATGGCTTGGAGATGTCTGGCTGAGCCTCAGAGTTTGTAAATGCTGGGTTTGCAGAGCCGGGCGGCTGAGCAGGAATTCAGAGATCCAAGGAAGACCAGCCAGATTATGACGATCCAGAAGTTTGGAGCTGTTGGAGAGAGCTACGTTAACATCGGGGTCAGTCTGAGAGTTCTGAAGAAGCAAATACTGCCTAGTCTACCAAAGGAGTGGCAAGACAAACAAGGAGACCGCTGGGACTGCTCTTTAGTTTGTTTGGGATTTTTGCTGTTTAAACAAAGCCTTTCTCATAACCTTGTTCCAACTGATTAAAAAGTAAATCTTATGTCTTGGGAAGAGGCATTTCTCTGCCTGCCACTGCGCACAAAGTGGGAAGAGCTGTTGGTACCGAACCCCCGCAGACCTTTGAGGAGAAACAGGGTTTACATGTGGAGCTGTGTAGTCCAGAATGTGGTTTGATGGTAGGAAAGTCACATAATTTCCAAAGAAAAGATTCCAGGAAAGACTCCCCAGAGGGAATACGAATGGAATACTTCGGCAACTAATACGAAAGTGAACTGAAACAACCAGGCACTGACTGAAGCCTAGTAGGAATGATTTTTTCCTAATCATCCTCTCCCACTACTGACTCTCTAACTTACTAGGCTGGGAATCTACTTTTAAACATTTGAGCAGTCCCACTGTCTTCACTGGAATTGCTTCAGATAAACTTGAATTTTCGTACTATGGCCTATAGTACTCAACCTTTGATGAAAGACTAGTTAAAGTTGTAACAGCTATTTCTTTTTCTTCTTTTTAGAGGTCTTTATTATAACAAAAGGTTTTTACTGAATGGATAAAATATCACCTCTAGTCGTGTGAATAATCTTTTCAAAATTCCTTTAAGAATTTATTTTAGGTGAGAAAAGAAGATGTCTGTGAATGGTGGTCTGATGAGGCAAGTGGAAAGCTCTCAGTAGAGTGTGGCCTCTTGAGAAGGGTCAGTTCTTCACCTTACCTCTCTATTACCCATCAATGACATGATATTTTGGGGATAGGACAGATCTTTAAAACAATTGTAGGTCTTTGCTGTACAGACGGGTATTCAACCAGCAGGACTTGTTAGACCAATTTCTTAAATCCTTGATTTAAGATAGTGAAGGAGCATGTAATAGATATGGCTACCATCAAATGAGTTCTTAGTCAAGTTACTCTTCTCAGATCTTATTAGTGCTGGAATCTTTAAATTTGTTCCAAAGAATGAAAATTCTTCATAAGCCACAAAGTACTTCTGGATTGTTCCAGATCTGGTTTTACAAATGAATCCTTAGCTACTTCCCCATTCTGAGCCTGTGTGATTGACAAAGTTGACAGAACCTGAGACGAGGATTCATCAGCTCTCGGTACCGTTTCCCTCACGAAACGCCTCCACCCAAGGGTGTGAGCTCAAACGCAGTGCAGCAGAGCTGCCCCAGCCAAGGGAGCTTCTGCTGTGAGCATGCAGTGACCAGGTGGCATGGGAGCCAGAGAGACTTTGCTCTTGGCCCTTGCTGGAAGCAACCCGACAGAGCTGCAGGGCTTGGTGCAGGGCCCCTTGGCAACACGGGACCTGGGAGCACAATTTACCCCCTTGCAGTGATGCTAAAGCTGTAACCTGTATCTACAAATTAAAGCTGAAGATTTATGAAACTTGGAATATTTTACCAATGCCTCTGAACTGCCAAGTGTAACTATTCTGGGCTGCAACCCAAAGTACAGTTTACTGAAATTCCACTGCTTTAATGATGCCTTTTTTTTTTTCCTATAGAAAACAATGTGTAACATTCTGCCATCCAAACAAAATTACATTCTGCATCTGGAATTTGTTGATGTTTCCTCTTGCTGCTTGTATACATTTTACTCAATGAAATGGTTAGTGAATGCCATCACATCCTGACCTTGGTTACCGTGGGCTCTTACAGCTCTTGTGTTTCCAGAGTCAACTGCGGATGGTGAATTCCAGGAGGCTGCTGTGCAGAGCGTTGGCCTGTCCTTTCTCTTACAGAGACTGGAGAAAGAGGATCACGCAGGTTGAAATCTGTTAGGCAGGAGGGAATAAACATTCTTATGCACATAGTTCGAGACCATCCACATCTTGTGTGCGTAGGTGAACTTCTTGCTGCGCTCCCTGAGCTGGAGTCTGTGGAAAGGCACTTAGATTTGCACTTGATAGAGGTAGGACACAGTGACGGGTGGTGCTGTGGCTGCAAAGGCGCATAGCCTGGGAATGCAGCCCCTTGCCTGTCAGTGCCATCACAAGATGCAAATGAGCTTTGATCCTCAGCCAGGAAAAGAGTTTGTCCTGCTTGAGAATTGTCACTCTGTCCACAGCAGCGAGCTCTGCTCCGTCTTTGTTTCCAGGTTCACACATATGGTACTGTGCATCATGAATTCTTTCATCCCAGAACGATCTATAGCAACTGGGTAGGGTTAAGAGGAGACGCCTCTGTCAGAGACGTGTTGTAAAGAGCTCTCATGAGGCAAGGGCAGGCTCTCAGAACCAGCATAGGGAGCTCTATGGCCAGCCTATGGATGGGGACAGAGGTATTCCGCAGACGTGGCCCCAGTCGACTGCACAGACAGTCTAATTTTCTCTGGTTCCTGCTAGGGTGGGCAGAACAAGTGGATGTTTTCGAGATGTTTGGAGAGATGTATTTCTGAAATCATATTGCAGGAAAATGAATTCCTATATTTTCAGGACACTAATTTCAGGAGAGTGAAGGAGAACGGCGTGCATTAGCAGTGTTTAATCATTCCCTCTCTCTCTTCTTTTGTTCCAAGTAGCAGAAATGTGTGCAGATTAAGGAAGCTCCTCAGTACTAGAACAAAGTTTTCACTAATCATCTGGTGATTGTTTTTCAGTTGGATTTAAATAAGTTGTGCAGGAGTACTCCTAATACAGCCTCTGGACCCCTGTGCAGTTGCAAGTGCCATGAAATATAGCTGAATCAGGGTGTGTGTGTGTGTATTTTAATGGTATTGATTTATTTTTTCATTGGCATCATCCCCAAAGCATCTCTAGCAGAAGACTCCCATGATGGTGGTGGTACTGAAGCAGTGCAGGATGTGGGAAATCATTAGACAGCCACAGTTACAACAGTCTGGCAGAATCTTTGAGCAGCAAATATGTGTATGAACGGAGGGAAAAAAAGGGGAGCAGAAGTGATTTGATGCAGTTCCATGGATAAAAACATTTTGCTTGCTTGTATACACTATTGCAGACATAAGAGTCCTGCAGCTCTAAAGTACTCCATGGTCCCCGTAGTTCCAGTGGAAACTAGCCTGGCTATAGCCTGGATCATTATGGGTCAGACAAAAAGGGTGTTTGCTGTGCAACTCATCAAAGCCTCGTGCTAAAAATGAGTAGTTTGTGAAGAGATTGGATTCTGAAATGAGCCCTTTGCAGCGCAACAAGGAATCGTGAGGAGTAGGAATAGAAAGGAGAAAACTCAACTGTTTCTTGCCTTTTACCTGAGCAGTTCTCTGGATTTCAGGGGTATGTGTCTTTCAGCATTTCACAATGAAGATCCCTTTCAGTCAGGGCTTTTCTGAATGTAATTCAGCATTTTTTAACTACATGCTTCTTGCCTGAGAGCTCAGGTTTGAGGCAAATGTACTTAGCTCCATCTGTCATCAGGAACCACTTCAACCTGAGGTGGAGATGCAGGCTCAGAAATCCCCCCGGGCTATATTTGCTAAAGCAGAATGGTGAAAGGCAGGGCAGGCAGATTACCATGCAGCGAATTAAAGCAGGGGAATAAATGCACCTTAAACTTCCAGAGCAGTGTGTTTTTATGAGGCCTGGAGAGCAGAATTTCCTAGTTGCCTGCCCAGTCACGTACGTGGATCTGCTGCCCTTTCGTTCCACTCAGGAGAAGTCTAACCAGAGCTACCTGTGCAGGAGCAAAGCCTTTAAGTAAGCGTGGCAGGATTCATAGAAGCAATTCAAGAAAACAAACATGACTTTAGCAGAGCAGTACAGCTCTGATGGTTATCACTGCTCTCTTCTCCCTGGGAGCCACCTAGTCTGGCTGCACTTGGTCTGGCATCATCCATCTCTGTGATGCATTTTAATCTCACCCCAACTCAATTTGGGGGAAACTGTTGATTTTGGAGTCTTTTTCTTAACTCCTGTCACTGTGACCCATGGTTAGGGCTTTGCTTTCAAGTCTGAGGGGCTGGAGATATCTGGAAGGGCAAGAGAAGGACTTGATGAAGAGCTAGTTGGACAGAGTAACCTGTTCACCAACACCCCAAACAGAGTAAATGGCCAACCTCACCTAGATGCATTTACCTTTGCTCTCTGCAATCCTACCTTGCTGTTGGAGAATACTCCCACATGGATTTTTGTAGGGATATCCTTGTAGCATGCAAGCGTTAAACAAGCACCAGAGCAGTGCCCTGGTAGGAAGCACTGTGGGAGAACCTGGAGCGCAGTTCCAGGGGGAGAACTGAGGAAGTCCAGGCACTGCTGTCACAGGTCACTCTGTCCTCTCATCTTTGTTGTGAGTTTGTAAACATCCATTTTAAAACACAGTAACATTTCTGTTTGATTTGTATTCTTCCCTTCCTCCTGGAAGGCTGTGCCAGAACCTTTCTGCTCCTTTTTCTGATTTCTAGGCAGCATTTATTAACAGCTTGGGTACATCTACTGCTTGTTGTGCTTGTGTTTTTCTTCAGATCAGATGGCTATATCTACTGCTCACCCTGCTGATTTACTTACAGAGTGTCTCGTGTCTTCACTCTTAAGGCCACGCTTTTTGTATCTAGAATGTGTAACTGCAGTGCCCAGGGAAGCGGTGCAGAGACCCTTGAGCCACTGGCTCCATGGGAAGTGATTGGGTGGGCTTTGCAGTCGGGTCCAAAAGGTGTCCACGTCGCGGTGTTTTCAGCTTGAGGTCAATGCCATGTGTTGGGAGGGTCCTGGGAGCTGGTCTGTCTTGGACACATGGGCTTGCAGGGACTGGTGCTGAAGATGTTGAGGCTTTTTGCTGAACCCCCTTCTGCAGGGCTCCCTGGCTGCTTTGGCAAAGCTGTGAAGTGACTGATCCCCCTCCTGTCCTGCCATCCTTGGACCGGAGGCTGTTACGACCAGAAGCAGTTGGGTGCAATGGTGTTGAAATTGCTTATTCAGCTCTTAAACTTCATGAACCTAGCAGCTATTTAGTGCAGTGTAAAGCACGGAAGTTATTAAGGTGAAATAACATACTTTTCCATTCTAAAAATTACTAACAATGGGAAAATTCAGGAGATAATTCAGAGGTATCAAATAAGCCCTTGCCAGGTACTGCCAGTCTTTGGATTTCAGAGGCCAGGACAGGAGTTCTGCAGCCCCATCTCGCATGGGCGGATTGGATGGAGCAGCGTGCACAGCAACCCTTGCACGGTCATGCAGGTCTGTGGAAGTTTGTGTGTTTGGGTGTTGAAACACTCAGCCCTGCTTTGCTGCCTGCCTGGAGAGCCTCCTTACTGCAGGTACTCGGGGAGGGCAGCTCAGTGTGCCTGCACTATCAAAAGGGTTTGCTTTATGCTCTTCAGGCTTGTCTGTCATTGCTGCCTGCATAGTCTTTGCAAACTGTATTGCTACAGACAGGAAAATTGTCCAAAGTTTTAAATTGGTAATTAGAATGGATAGCACTTGTTTCCTGATAACTAATGTCTAAATCTGTAAGTTCAGGCTGCCTCTCTGCAGCTTCTTAGCTCTGAAACACGTTCTGCTTTCTCTCCAGTTGGTTTCCTGCACAGTCCTGAATTATTCTAGCTTTTATGGGTCATTGTTAAAAATTTCAGGAAGGGTCATTGTTAAAAATGTTTTCAGAACTTTGATAACCTGTTTATCAACTGATTCACATGTTTAATCAGTTAATAGGTTTTCCTTTTCGGTGCATGGGAATTTCTTTGTTTATCTTAACTGAGTAACTGTTTCTGCAGTGGAAAGAGCTGTAGTTGACTGATAATCTTTTTAAATACATGGAGATTGCTGTTGTGATGCCGGTGGTATGGTCAGATCCTGCACACTCTTCCCTGTAAGAGCGGGGTACATTTGAGGAATAGTGTGTAAGGAGCAGAGTGCAAGGGCTTCTGTGAGGATGAGGCCCCCAAATGGTCCTGTCACGTCGTCCTGGGGACGCAGCGTGTGGGGCCGTAGTGAGGAGGTCGTTCAGGATACGGCTTTTAAAGGCACTTGGGTATCTGAAAAAGATAAAGCTGGGTGGCTGGGTGCCAGTTCCCGGTCAAGAATTTCTTAACAGGATACTCCCTCGCCAAAAGAGGCCAATGTGTCTAAATGCATGTATTTAGCTTGAAAAACATGTTCTCAATGAGCCCTCATTAAAAAGGAAATGAAAAGCAGTATCTGTATCCATTTTAAAAAGCAACCCAGCAGATGCTGCAAAGTTCTACTGGAACAAATGCTGCAGACTGATTGTGACAAAGCTTTTCAGTGCTCTGGGGGAAAGTGTTTTATGAAGTTTAAAAACATGGACGTGCCAAAATTAGATGGTAGGTGTGAGAGCAAGACCGAGTCGTGACTCCTGCCTCAACCTGGCCATTCAGCGACTGCTGCAGGTCACACAGCAACTTCACTTGTTCCTCTTATGCACTTCTCATTTCTTTGACCATTTGCAAACTACAATAAGTCAGAACAACCATGGCTTTGGCTAACTGCAGCATGGCAGCTTGCAACACTGAGGGTGTCCTGCCTCTCCGGTGACCTAGTCTAGGACCACATCACCCTTCTGAAAAGGTTTTTCCTGCTACCCAATCTGAACCTCTCAAGGTGCATTTCGTCGTAGTGTCCCCCATTCTATCTCCTGTCTGTAATAAGAAGCTTGCTGTGAGCTCGCCCTCCTGTCAGCTAGCTGTGGGCTAGTTATGGCTGTCCTGTAGTTCTTTGCCGGACTCTGCGTTTTCTCAACATCCCTCATGGTTGGGAGACACCAGATTGGATGCAGTATCCCAGGAATGGCCTCACCAGGATCAAGGAGAGGGTAAGCACATTCCTTCACCTGAAGGCCAGTGCTTCTCCTGAGGTAGCCTGCTGTGTCCTTGGCCTTATTTGCAGTCAGAGTGCACTATTGGCTCATGTTCAACTTGCAGAGAGACTTTTTTTTTTGTCATTTCCAGTGTAATAGGGCCAGTCTGCTCCTGTGTTTATAAACAAATGTTAGGTCAAGCAGAATTGTAAACTTTATTTTGCCTTTTTAAAATAAATTCAATGATGTTTGCTTTCTACGTGCAGAGCAACTTGGAATGAAACAGCACACAGTAATAAAACTGCAAAATTTAAGCTTACATAACATTTATCTGTCTTGAAATTACAGATATTTACAGAGTTTTGGAACACTCATTTCATTGTGTAACAAAAACATACTTATTCAATAGCAGCAACTTCTGGGAATTGGCATCATATCTGCATGACGAGAAAGAGTTACCAGCTTGTTTTGTGTAATCTGCTTTCGTTCTAGATACGCGTGTTCCAGTTCTTGCATGAGGGAAATGTGTTTAGATGAACACCATCCAGAAGCAAAAACACAGTTTGCGTTAGAAACACAGTCCTTGGAGTTTCGCCTCTGACTGAGGAGGACACAAGCACGTTAGTAAAAAGTCAGTCTCTCTGGAAGAACCTGGATTGCAGCTAAAGACCTTTCCAGCCTCCTCCTAGGAGTTGCACAGAGGTGAGAAGTGTTGTGTCCCACCGAGAGACCCTGGGGCGTAGAGAGGTGACACTGAGAAACGCAGCTGGTCATGGTTATGTACCATGGAAAAAGCCTCTCTGGAATCAGCAGTCTCCAGTTGGAGACTGGTAACGAGGCTCTTAGGCCAGCCTAAACTGCCACCAGGAGGGACCCAGGGCTGGGTCACCTGAGAGTGAGTGCAGGGGAGGCTGGAGGGGTTAGTTTCTCCTGTGGCCACCCAAAAGCAGGCAGTGCTGTGAGGGAAGCAAGAGCCACATGCAGATGTGGGTAGGAGCACAGCAGAAGGTTGGTTTAAGCCATGTATAAAACTGTGTTGGGTCGACCACTGCTTCTTGTAGCAGTGAAGAAACACCACAGTTTGGATCAGGGCTCAGTTTACAAGCTCTAGCTGGCCCGTGAGTTAACTGGAGCACCTTGGGAGTTAGAGCCCCATTATTCCCAGCTAAGCTAATTAGTTCAACCCATGGAAATCAAGAGCACTGTCCTTTCGTCTCTCCCTTGCTGAAGCTCACAGGGCTTTCTGTCCAGCCTGGGGCTACACGAGGTCTGACTGCAGCTCGTGCACACATCTCCAGTTTAACTTTAAACCAAATTCTGGGTGCAGTGGGCATCCTAGTGAAGAGCTCAGCAAGGACCACGCTGGAGTCTTCTCAGGGCACCAGGCAGCTTTGCTGGGCCATGTTGGGGCTGTAGCTCTGTCCTTGGTGTCCTTAGAGGCCTCTCTGCCTAAGTGATGCTGCTTTGACTTCCTCTGTGGGCAGCTGGGGGTAGATTTCCCCTTTTCTTTCCCTGCTGCGAGCCTGCAGAGGCTGCAGTGTGCAGAGCTGTGCCTGTTGTGTGCATGGGAGCGGGATTTGGTGACTGGTGCGTGGGTGTCTGTGGCCCTTGCACCAAGTTTTGGGGAAAACTTACGACCTCAGGGTAAGTGATTTGGTTTCCATGATTTTTTAGAAACATGTTAGTTTTTTTATGTGATAAATAAATATTTATGCATTTCACAAACACTCCAGTGAAGTACAGTGAGATACACGCAATGTGCTGTTCAGCTTTGAAACATTTTTTTCTTGTCAATTTTTGTTTCTCTTAAATGAAATCCTGAGTTTTGGGGTGTCAGGAGCGGATAAGATCTTTCCATTTGTTACTGAGACTATTTGAAAGCTTAAAAGTAATTCATTAGATACAATGTAACTGTAGAGAAACGGCAATTATTAGGATTTGAACAGCAAATAATGTGGTGCGCGAAACATTAGACTTATTTCCTTCTTGTTTAAAGCACTGTGAAGCATTTCAGCCCAGCTAAATGTGCTCTGGAGCTTTTATGTCAAAGTGAATCATGATCTGATGCTCACCAGATTAAATCTAAATGTTGCAGTGTTTCCCTTCTAATCTGGTTCTTCCCCATGTGATGATATTATTTGTCTAGTCAGTTATGTGCAAGTGTCAGTGAGAAGATGCAATTTATATATGCATATATATGTGTATGTGTATGCAAACACATAGAAGTATTGCGCAAAGAAACTCTGCTCGTGCTGTGCTCAGTAAACTTGCAGTTAATCACTCCCTTTCCTTTTTCAGATGCATAAAGAAAAAGCGAAGTGGGTAATTAAGTAAAAAGCATAATAAGATCCATGTCTGCAAGGCCAGCACAGCCCAGAAGACTCTTGTTTGTGCAGATTCGTGGCGCGGGGCGCGCGGAGCCGGCTGCGGGGTAGGCAGGGCCGCGGGGCCGGGCGGGCGCGCTGTGGCGGGCGCTGAGCGGAGGCGACAGGCGCGGGGGCTGCGGGGGCCGCGGGGCCACCTGCGCTCCGCGCTCCACAACATGTCACGTCAAAGCGCTTGTGGCGCTGGGGCCGGCGGGCCCAATTAGCGGGGCCTGGGAGCCCCTCTCCAGCCAGCCGGCACTAACCCTCCCGATAAAACTTGACATCTTCCCTCCCGCCCCCCTTCTCCTTCCGCCGGCCTCTAATTACTTTAAATGGTTTTGCTGAGGGACCGGGGCACTGCTGAAAGGCAGAGGACCTTGCTGGGGTAATCAGCTTAAGCACTGGTCCCTTTCCTGCCCTTGCTGCTCCACACTTCCCATTTGGGAGACATAAATACTACTTTAGTTTTTAAATCTTTTTTTTTAATCTCCCATTTTCTTCAGTTTTTCTTACATGAGTTACCATTTGAAAGTGCAAAGTGATAAAGCTGGTAAATGGGGTACAGACAGGAACTTTTAAGCTCACTGTTAATTGCCTTTATTGGACAAGAGGAGTAATGAGGGATTTCACGTGGAAGAGGTACATCTCCTGTGACAGTCAGAAACCAGCGATAATTAGGAAGAGAACTGCAGTTAAATTTATTTTCATATTTCTCAAAAACTCTTGTCTAAAAATAAGCCTTTCGCTGCCCCTGCTGTAGCAGCAGATCAGTGCTTTCTGATTTAAAAAAGCGACAGCTTGTTGAATGCATTTTTGTGAGTGTATTCAGCTGAAGTCATGCCAAGTCCATGTCCGTTGTGAGATAAGCTGGGGAACAAACGCCCATCTTACCCAACCATGTAAGGGCTGGAGTTATTGCAGAAGGAGCTGCAAGTTCACTGTGTCAATAGTTCTGCTCCTGCCAGGACCAAATTCCTTCGTGTCACTGCCCGGGAGAGTCATCCCCAAGCTCAGTCAGACTTTACAGGGTCAGGGCCCAAGGCCATTGCTCAGGTGAAAGGCTCAAGCCTACTTAATTTTAGGACGACAAATAATCCTTGGAAACATTCACACACCTCAAATTAAGCATGCATACTTTTTTATTTTCTTTTTTTAGGATTAGTAGTGCATTAAATAATTTTTGTCCATCATACCCACCTTCTGACCTGCTTATGAAACATTCTCTGCTGTCAAGAGAGCCTGGGATGTGAAGATATATCCTGCCGTAGACCTTGAAGACATGCTGCCTTCCAGCCAGGATCACTTCTGGCTGCTGATGACCTGACTACTTGGTGAGCTCCGCAGAGGGAAGCCTGCAGCAAAGACACGGCTGGCCCTGCAGCCACGTGGCACCACCAAGGTGAATCTAGCACAATACTCCCCACCGGCACACTACCCTCTGCAATTCCCTCCCAAGCATTTTAGGAATCTGTCTAAAACCGTTTTATTTTAGGGACTGTAAATGATACTGTGCAGCCTTTAGAAAAAAACGTATTTTTTTCTGAAATGTAAGAAATTGTCTTAAGGTCCAAATCCAGCTTTTTCCTAATGTTTAGTACTCACGATATCCAGGCTCAGCTCAGCTCCCACAAAGGTACTAAAATACATTGATGGATATTTGCAAGAACAGGGTGTACAACACATCCAAACCCACGCTTAGGTAAAACCCACGTCTCTTAATAAACATGGTAAGTAGTAATGATGAAAAAGTTATGTTCTCCAAGCAGTGGGGAAAGGAGGGAATATTCTCCACTTCATGCAGCAGTCAGAGCCTGTATTCGCTTACATCTCATCAGTCAGAAATGGCTAATAGCTTTTCCTGGCTGTGTTTAACCTGGAGACACATATGCAAGGGTGTTTGGTAATTGAACACTGAAGTTACAGATTTCTTTTTTTGTCAATTTACAAATTTGCTAGCATTTCATATTTAAAATGTCACACTACTGTGCTGCTGTTTCTCCCATGCTAATTTTTTCTTTTTAATGGTGAATCATGAACTTCTCAGTGTTTTTTATATATAGTATATATATCATCTATATTTATATAAAAATCTGGGTGGTGTCAGGGAGAAACTTGGTCTCTCTGGCCCATCTTTTGTTTTGATCTAGTTGCTAAGGCAATACTAAGATTAATTTTGACAGAATAAAATGCTACAAATTACGTTGTCACATTACCTCATTACAGGAGGCTGGCACTCCGGATTGCAGCATTACTGAAATGAAAAGCGTGAACGCTACAGGAATTTCTGCTGCATGGAAAAATGTTATTTTTGGATTCTTCAGGAAGGCGTGCCCATAAAACCACTGGTTCCCTGGTGAGTGACTAGTCACTGAGACTAGCAGAACTTTCGTCTTAATTCTTGGTTGTGCTGGGTGATGTCATCTTTGGACGTACATTTACGTTAAGCTGCAATTGGCATCTCAGCTACAAATGGCTTTGTGTTTTCCTGTTAAACATTTAGGTAACTTCTTACAGCAAGATTGCTGGAAGGCGTGGGTTTTAAATTCCCTTTTATATGGGTCCTCTACTCTCTGTTTCTTTGCAGTAATATTACTAGTGATGCCCTCACAATTTGCCCTCCCTAATGGGACAGGAACTCTTGCACTATGTCGTACAGCCTCTGACGGTGAAAACCAGCCCCCCTTTCATTTGTGACAGTAAATGCTCCTACCTGCAGCAGGAGGTCCTGGTGTCGTGGCTGAGCTGCATAGAGATGAGCATGAAGTCCTGAGTTACCCTGCATTTCTCTTTCGTATTTGTGTATGTTCGCTTGCACACGTGCACCTTGTTTGAAGTTTTGCAGTGTGAGATCGGGAGTTTTGTGCTCTAACTGCTGCAGAACGTCGTTGCTGTGTTACTAAAAGATTCCTTTAGAACCAGCTTTGGTTTAGGAATCGTTTTAGACTTGGGCATAATTTGCATACAGGAGGACAATCTATGTGATCTGACAAATAGTTTAAACATTCTGTTTTTCTGGTGGTATTATTTTTCTCTAGTATGACTCTTGCTATATCTAGTCCAGAGTTGTAAATTGCAGTAGAGATACCAATCCAAAACAAACATTTTGAAGAATTTGTGTGGAGCAGAGCCCCAATTTCCATTTCAGTGCTTGTTCTCTCAACTGATTTGTTAAATTCAAGTGGTCTCATGTGTGAGTTGCATGACTGCCAGAAGCGCTCTCTAGCCATCTGCTTTTTTGGTAAGTCTTTGATTATTTCTTTGTCCACTTTTCTGTCCAAAATTAGAACTAGCAACTCAATTGGCTGGTTAATGCTGCATTTTTTATAATTTAACATTTCCAGCTTATGATCAGGAAATGGCAGCAAGGTAATAAAAAGCACAAGAAATAAACTGTCTTACTGAAGTCCAACTGCAACACGGTGGAGCTTTTGTGCCGTGTTACTGCGATCTTTCAAGAGCAGCAAGCACATTGACTAGGAAAGGCTTTAACGTGTGTGGATAATGTTGTACGGAGGGAAGAGACACAGCAGCCTGCAATGAGCTGCCTGGGAAGCAGGATGAAGAACTGCGAGGTGCTAAGAGAGACACCCACAGCAGCACTGAGCCTGGCAGCCAGCCCTGCAGTTAGACCTGGCCCAAGCCACAGGTGAGGAGCAAAAGGTAATGAGGAGGGAAGGCTCCAATTGCTTCTGAAGATGGAGATCTTGCAAATGTCACCTAGAAGAAATAGATTTTTCCATGGAGGACTGCTGAAAGAGGCTGGACTGTTTGTGACAGTGCAGAAAACTGGTCCAAAACTCGATGGGAGAGTCTCATATCTGCACACAACACCAGGATGGTGCATGTGGCCAGGTTGTCTCAACTGAAGCTTAGCTAGAGCTGCTAGGGTGTCTTGTTGCATATGTAGAGGCTGGAGCTTCGTCCTGCACTGGTGCTGGAGGAAAAAGAGAGTCGGGGTTAGAGCTAACACCGTTAGGCTTCATTATGTCCAGGTGAAATTGCAGCTGTCTTAGTTCTATGTCTTGATGCAGAACAGAAACCCTAGCGTTCCTGCAGCTGTGTGTGTGGCAAACCTTATGTCTCACTGTGCTGGTCCTTGATGCTCAACAAGACCCAAGTTGACTGCTCCACCTAAGCCAGGGTAGCAGAAGGAGCCACGAAATCTCTTGGGGCTGTGGCTCATTTGGGCTGAGCTGGAGAGCTGACCAGCTTGGAGGTGAAAGAAAAGCAAGTTTTAGGAGGATGCCCTGAAGGATTCCTCATGTGTGTTACAGGGAGAGTCCTGCCTTGTTCGCATTGCTTCAGCCTTGCAGCTTCAGTCACCTAGCATGATGCAGGTACTGGTTTCACTGGCTGGGGGTGGTAAGCGGAGAAATAATGGAAAAACTTGGATGTTGAGGGTGGCAGAGCTTGGGATGCTCCGTGTGGACGAGCCATAGAGCTTAGCGCAGGTTGGGACTGAGTTTTCATTCCTCCGAGCAGCCTCTCGCAAGGGTGCTCGGGTAACTACCCGTGGGGTTCCTTATGAGAGCAGCCGCTCACCAATAGAACTTAATTGTTCTTAATCTGTCCCTTACTGTGCAGCCCGTATGTTTCTGGTGGTGTTTTTGCACGTGACAGTGTTCTGGTAACTTGCAAAAATTTACTTGCCTACTAAGAAAAAACAGAATGTATTATTGCAAACACATGTTCCACAGAAATCTTGGACTTTTTGCACTTATATAAGACATGAGCAATTGTGTGAATCGAGAGATGCAGAGGATCATTTATGTTTTGCTGTTAGTAGCAGCCTGGTGTCTCGGCTGTGCTTTGGTGAGCTGATGGCGTGGGTGATGTTGGGTGCTCACTTGGCTGGTCCCTTTCTTGCACTTGTGCTCTGTCTGCATCGTATTGCAGAGAGCTGCCGAATGCCCACCCTGGACAGGCTGCACTTTTCGCGTGGGTGTCAGCACTGAGGCTCCTGGGGGCCTAGAGCCATGGTAAGAAAGAAGCAAGAAATCTAGTTCCTCAAACATTGTCATGTAAGAGATACTTGGGTTAAATGTGGAAATAATAATTAATATCTGATGGAGAGCAGGGGAAAATGATGCTATTTGCGACCTTAATGTTGTTTTCATTATCTGTGCTTGCTGTGGGCCCATAAGCAATGAATAATTTTTTTAAAAAATGGCCATGACTATCTTCATTTTTGCGCAATTCTGGGTACCTCCTTGGACGGAAAGCAGGAAGGTTCCTGAATACTATTGCAACATATGATTACCTCATTGCAACAGGGCCATGTCCCATGGGGTCGCCAAAAGAAAAGATCTCAAAAATATGAAGGAGTTCAGAAACAAAGTAGTGAAAATGCTTTGAACGCTTTATTCCTTCTAGATGTAAAATTTAAGAGCCTCTGCTTTTCTACTCGGTTATATTCTGATAAGTGATAACCTTTCCATGAACTATCTTGGGCCCTAAGCTTCCACATGTCAAAATAAATGACATTTATTAAAAAAAAAAACAATAACACCAACACCACATTGTTTTAGGGCATAAATCTAACCCTTCATCGGCATGAGCCCGTCACTGAACTCCTGACACCAAGTTATGTTATTTAATGAGTGCTATTAGGTAGTTCTGTCACTTAATAGGATTGGAGGTTGGAAATGCCATGTAATATCACTTCACTGGAGAAAAAATCAACAAACAGCCCTCGCTAAAAGCCTCACGTTGGCTTTGATGTCGGGAGGACCTGCTGTCACCTCAGAACCGAGGCCGCCGGCGCTGCTTCTGCAGGGCTCCAGCTGCCATTTTAGGATGAAAGGCAAGTTATTCTTGGCACTTTTCCCTTAGAGGCACCCCCCCCACCAGCCATCTCCAGAAAAATCTCCCACCATCTGAGCAAGAGTGAAGAAACATGGAATAGTTACGGCAAAAGGCCCTTTGCCGGCTCGTGAACCTAAAACAACGTGCAGCTTGAGGAGACAGAAATGTGTTTGCATATGAGAAAATGCTCTTGGCTGTTGCTGGGATGAGTTGTCATTTATGCCAGGGTGTCACCTAAATTCGCAGGTTGAGCTCAGAGCTACCTGCTGTGCCAGGCAATTCCGGAGCGCCAGCTCTCCTGCTTTCTTGGTCGGTCACCCAGCCCTGCGTCTGTGCCTCCCACTGCCCGCTGGGTCACATTGGAGCAACCCAGACATGACCTGGGCCAACGTCTTCAGCTCAGAAAGCAGGGAAGGTCCTTGGCTTAAAGCAGCCCACTCTGCGAGGAATTTTCTGCAGAAAAAAGTGGACAGATGTCTCATTTCTGTCTGCAATTACCAAAGTGTTATGCACAAATAGCTCTGCTGAGGGGGGATACAAATTAAACATATACCCATTCCCTTTCATTTATTCCATTTATTTTCATGGATTCCTGGAGTTGGGCAGCATCTCGCTTAGGTGCTCTGCAGCAGCGGGATGCAGCCATAGGTGGGGTTCTCACGTGCCTCTCGTGGGCAGCCCACTGGGCTGCAGGAGCTGCCGCTACCGTCATGGCGAAAGCTGCTGCTTTTGGTTCTTTGGTTGAAGAAAACATTTAGTGCATCAGTAAACCTCACCCTGCCCAGACCACTTGGGACTTAATATAATCCCAGTTGTGGAATGTGTTTTCAGAAGGAGCTGTGACTCGCACCCTCAGTTAAACGTCCCCGTGCGGCGCTGGCTGCCGGCGCCGTGTCCGTGCGTGGGCAGCGCGTGTGCTTGGCTGCGTGGGAGCAGCTCCCGTGGACGTGTCTGCACGAGGCGCGAGGGGGAGCCGTGCGGCTGCGGGAGGCAGCGCTCCCCAGCGCCGGGTCCTTCCCTGCCTCTGAGAAACCGGCGGGGAGATTTAAGGGGGATGTTACACAGGGGGCACAAACGGTAGTAGCAGAGAGGACAGGCTGCAGTTTGGGAAATCGGAATGCGGTAGTATTCTGTTTAAATGCATAAGCACAGGCTTTAGAACCAAGCACACCTGAGCATTAACATTTATTTTCTTTTGAATCTTGAATTTCCAGTCTTAGCACATCTCTCCTTTGGAGTCTGCTCTTTCTTAAAAATCCACATTGCTTTGAAAAAGGAATAAAACGGCCAGAGTATAAGACTCCTTCCCTCCTTCTGGTATCTCAGTGAAAACTGAACGTTTGCCTATTGCACCAAATACATTAATACAGGCAATGAATCCATCCAGGTATCTTCTGACTGCAGTTTGACCCGTAGCCACAGGGAGACATGGAGGGAATGGGCTTTGCTCAGGTAGCTGAATTCAAGCACTGTTCAAAGCTGTAGAGGTGAAATATCTGAGATACAGTGAAGCTAGAAGAGTTTCAGAAAGTCATGCAGTAGATGCAGTTTGCAGCAAGGTGATGGCCAGGAATTTGTGGAAGCATGTGAAGAAGTTGGTAATTTCATCCCAAAATGAGTGTGTGCTGTTATCAAAAGGGAAGCCTCATCCCGCTGTCTTCTAGTCCCCTGTTTGTTTCTGCTGCCTTTCTTGTTTTAGCATCAGTTTTCATGACAAGGGAGATCAGATCAGATCCAGGTAAAACCTATCCAGACCAGGAAGAAAGAGAAAAATTAGCAACAAGGTGGCCCTAGGCCAGGCTGAAGTGTCTCTACAGCTTGCACGAGTGAGAGTCAGGGCCCATAAGGATCTAGGAGGGCCATGCTGAGAAATGAATCACGGGAAGTTCAAAAGCCAAGTTCTTTCCCTGAACCAATGTACTGCCCAAGCTGGTACCTTTGCCCAGGCCTGGAGGAGCTGTGTGCAACCCTCCACGGGCGCTGTCTGCGGGGCGGGAGCTTCACCCTGCTGCTCTTAACGTTCTCCTCCATGGGCACAGGCGAGGAGAGACAAGTTTCTTCACCCTCTATCAGATCTGCATGAGAACAGCCTTCAGGAAGAACATAGAGACACCACAGACTTCATATGCAACAGCTTTGGTGTGGGAACCGCCATCCATGGCTCTTGAAGGTTTTGGATGGCTTCCCAGTTTTCTGGTGTTTAAGTTCTTGGGATGTCCTTGCACAGGAACTGGAGGCTTTTTAGAGTGTATGTTGGGAAACAGCATTCATACAAATTGCTTTTCCTCGATAAGTGGGAAATGTGGAGTCTTCTGGGATTCTTGAGTGGAAAGACTCTAGATTCTTTCTTTTCTAGCAGTAGGGTAGTGCTCCCACTACTGGTATTTGAAATAGGAAGCATTTATGTTTCAGAAGATTTTTGTTTCAGGCATTCTACTAAGTGAAACTAATAGAAAATCTTCATCTTCTCCCGAATATTCCTGACTGAGTTTATTAATGGGCTGGTTTTGATTTAAGAAGATAAATGACTGATCTCTTTAGCTGAGCTGTAGGGCTGAGGTCCTGGTTATGAAAGATGCAGCGGTGCTTCCAGATGCTTACGTGTGGTATTGATGGCTGGTAGCGAAAGACCCTGAGCAGAGAACTTTTCATAAGATTGGAGTCGTTAACATGAGATTCCTGGGTTAATTCCAGTCGGCCTGCATGATATTTCCTCTGGAGTTTCAATCGGATTAGATATTCATCTTCTCTTCCTGTTCCAAACTGTTGTTTAGTGTTGATGTGTCCTCTCAAATGGTTGCCAAGTTCTAACGCAGTGGTAGTGAAGCCAGTCTGCTGGGATTTTAAAACCTTTGGGGAAACTTAACCCCTTCTCTCCATTGAAATGAGGCTATTGAGAAGTGGCAGCACGTTGATATCTGAAGGTAAAAGGAGCAAGAGAACATGAGGAAGGATGTCCTGAGTCCCACCTAGGCTCTGGCTCCAAGAGGACTGAGGAGATGCCTTGGCTGACTGCCCTTGCAGGGTGTATACATCTTCAGTTTGCAGGGTACACACAGGATCAGTTTAAAGGATATGCGTGTCCTTGGTTTACAGGCTTTATACATGCTTAGATTGAGGAGGCTTCCAGTCCTACTGCAAACCTTCTGAAGAGCCACCCATTTCTGAATATTGCCTTACCATTATTGCAAATGGGCATTCAGATTTTATGTCAAAAGTTGGTTATTTCCCCAAACAAGATTGTTGAGGACGTTGCTTATGGCAGCTAGGCTGGGTGTCTATAAGCCAAATATCCTTTATGCTAAGTGTTAGGAACAGGTTTGGCACGTGATGCGGCTCCGGTTGCTCAGATGCTCTTGCGCCTTGTCGTCTTTGTGAACTATTGTGACTGCCACAATTCATTTCACCCACGCTTTGTGTCCATCTGAGGAGGGTATGGAGAAATTTAGAAGGTACAAAGAAAGGCAAAAATCTAAATACCATATAATATACAATATGTAATATATAATATAATTAGTATTAAATATGATAATGCAAGGCTACTTAGGTTATGTTGTTTGATAGGTCACCATCTAGCTGCTTGGTATATACCTTCACCTGTCTGCCTTCCTGCTTGCTCCTAAACATCTTTGCCACTCCCTCTTTCTTTCTACTCTTTGCAGTCTTTCCTGAAAATATATCTGAGTCATTAATTAAATCACTTACTGGAAGCATCGAGATAGTTTCAGGATAAGCGAGCGATCCCATTACCGTGGCCGTTGTCCTGCCTTCTCAGGTCCCCACCCATTTCTTTCATTTTTGCTCCTGGGGCCTGTTGTATCACATCCCTGCGGAAGATTTACCATTTCAAGGCAGCCTGTGCCATTGTTTTCTGGGAACCACCCAGGATAGCTAGGGGAGCTCGAGTAATAATAACTATTAATAATAGTGTGGTAGAGAGTGGAATTTGGCTGTCGTATCCTTTTTGTGCGGAGGGCCAAAATGCTGAGATAACGTTGCTATGCTTTAGTGTGTACTTGCCATTGGAGAATACATAGCATACAGGCTTTTTTCTCAGTTTTAATGCTCCTGAAAATACTTTTTTTTCACTGTATCTTGAAAATTTTACTTAAAGTGAACCCCTTCCATACCCATAATAGGTGTTTCTGTCCTGACCTTGATCTACCATCAGATTTACTCACATCAGTACTTGGAGGAGCAAAAACATTGCAAGTCCCAGCTGAAGAAACAGTAATTGATGTTTGATTCTGAACAAGTGCATTTTCTTCCTGGCTAATTACTTGAAAATAAGCGAGAGTGGTAGAGAATGAGTGGCTCAAGAAGTATGGGTGCACAGATATATGCATACATGCCACTGCTGCTCAGCCTCAACTCTTGCCTGCCTTGCTTAGCAAGCAAGAGCTTCTTTACATAATTGCCTTAATTAGCCCAATCCAAGGAGCGATTGTACAGTGAACTGAAGATGCAAGCTTTCTTCTGGATGAGTGTCACTGTATATGTTAACATGGTTAACAGCAGCTCTTTAGTCACCTGCCAAACTCTTGAGCTAATTTATATCATGGTGTGATAAAGAAATGACATCAGACTCGTTCATTCCATAATCACAGATCATTGCTATGTAAATGAGTGGACCTTCCACCTCCATCATTTTAATGATTGCCTTCCAGCTCACTTTCTCTTTCAAGCAGCAGCTTCCCATCTAGTAATAATGATCCATTCATTTACCTTGTTTGTTTGTTTGTTTTGGTACTTGCTAAAGGAAGCAAACAAGTCAGAGCCCTCCAGAAGCATGTCCATCCAATCAAATCAATTGCTGTATTGTCTTTTATGGTGTTCTCACAGCTTTGTTTTATGTTCAGCTTTTTAATGCTCATCTCCTGGGTTTCTGAGGTTTGGAGGTTGAATTTGTTACGCTGCCAACTACGGTAACATCACCCCTTTGAAGTAGATGCCAGCGGGCCCACGAGTGGAGACTTTTCTCCATCCTTCCTTTCCAAAAGGCTGCTGTCCTGGTGATCATTAGAGCTCACAGCAGGTCTCAGACATGCTCCTGGAAGGCTGAAGACCTTTGGAATACGAAGTGTGCTTTTGTTGTTTCCTTTTGTGATATTCAAAGTATTTTTATACTTTCTGCAGAAAAGAAACATCTCATAGTTCAGGTCCTCTCTTGGTTGGCTTGTGAGGTTTGTAACATCATCTGGAGCCTCATTTCACAAAATGTGGATTGAGCTGACACGTGCTTTGGAGGGAGTCTGCTGTGAACTGGGACTAGAGCTGAGTGTTTTGACTTCTTTTCTATACCTTTAGCGCACTGTCTGGCTCCTGTAATTAACTTTTAGCACTCGTCTGCAAAACAGGAATGATTTTTTTTTATCCTCACACAAGAGTGTTATGAAGCTTAACTAAACTGTTCCTTTAAAGTACTTTCCATAATATACTACAGAAGATTAGTGTGTATAGTGTGTATCACATGTATTGCATATAAGTGGCCTCTTAGCAGGAACATATGTGAATGCACAACCTGGAAAAATCTTTGGTGTGCATCTCCATGCATGCTAGTACTCACTTCTTTGAATCAGAAATTTAAAGGTAGTAAATACTATCTTTTCGGGCCTGAAAACCAAAGCTTCACAATTACTAATATTGTAGTGATAATAAAGAGAAGCTTGTTTTATATCCAGTTTCTAGAAGCTAATAATATGGACAATCTGAGCTGGTCTGGGTAGATATTTTAGGGAAGGGCATCTGAAATAGTGAGGAAGTTAAGATTTAAAAACGATGAGGTCGTCCTGCAGGAATGCGGCCATCTGAAAAGTACCAGTGATAGATGAGGAAAAAATGCTTCATTCTTCCATAACTAGGTCTCTCTAATGGTTCCTATGATCAACATAACACATGTCAAAAACTGAGTTTACGTGGACCAAGACTTGGCAGGTTTTTACAGCTAAAGCATTGGCCATCCACTGATGTGAAGAGCTGGCAAGGGGCTCAGGCCAGCAAGGCAGCCCACACTTAGGTGATAATTTATGGCTACCTGTAATGTCCTCCAAATAGAAACCATTCACATGCTTACTGGGAAAGCTCAAAGTGACCAGACAACGTGAGTTCAGCCAAGCTGAGGCGCCACATCACTTTACAAACGACAAGTGCTCCCTGGTGCTGACATTAGCTATGATATGGGCTCCTAGAAAGTGTTTGCTTCTGTATTTTATTTATCTTTGTATCATTTGCTTGTATAACTTCAAAATCTGGAGCTGAAATTGAGTTCTAACTATTGGACTTTGATCCTGTTTGTTTAAAACCTGGAAAAGCCTCAGCCCCAGCTCAGTGGAAGTCAGTGCGATGTCACCCGATGCATTTGGGAGCTCAAAGAGGTGACTTGCTGATAGCCTCAGTGTACACGATCCCAGGATCATTAGTCAGCGATGCTATCGTGGCACTGCAGCGTCTGTGCTGCTCCCTGGCAGCCTCTCTGTGCCTCGCCCTGTGGTTTGGCACCCGCCGTCCTTCCCCTTGTGCTGCAGCCTCCGCACGGGGAGGTGACCGGGGTGCTGTCCCCGCTCCTCAGCGCAGGGCCACTGCTGTATTAGCCTTAGTATTATTAATCTTCTATTTATTTAAGGATCTGGCAAGAGTGCCATATTACACTGACTTTAGTGCTTGTATCTTGATAATTCCTGGAAAAAATGTTCTTGTCTCACTTCCATACTGTGTTTTACTGTAGGTATCTGCCATCATACCACTCATCTGGCAGGGTGCCCGGCTTTGTCTTTTAAGGTGAGGAATAAATGCGGCCAAGTATCTGAAGCAAATCTGCAGAATATCCTAGACTGTATAGCAGGCTTATATCTTGGCTTGATGAGCAGTGAAAACTGAAGTCTGATGTCAAAAGAGTACAAATGAGCATGTGGGTGCAAAGTAGCAGTCATTTTATTGAAATATCACCGTGCCTTTGCCTCAGTTTAGACGGTGGCATGCAGAGTTTTGTGGCTCATTTTGCTTTAAAGGAAAACCTTAAAACTTGTTTTCCTTCATGTTGCCATAACACTTTGTATCTTAGCAATAAATATTAGATAAATTTAGTGTTATCACAAGAAACTTGTGCTCCAGAGATTTACTGGTCTGCTCCCACAGTCCCTTTAAACTCTGCATAAGGAGTAGGACAGAGGTTCCTGGCCCACGTTAGGACCAATTTATTTCATTTCCTCAACTGCGGCAAAGTGAGATTGAAGAGGGCAGAAAAGCTGGGGCAAATGAAACCCAAACCCTGTGGCTCTCCTGGTAGGAAAAGCTCCCTGAGTCCCACATCAGAAGAAGCCCGAAGGTTTCAGCTCAGAGGACCTGAGGGGAAGGGAGGCTCGCTGTAGCGCTAGGACAGACACTGGTTAAACCCACGTGCCTGTCACTGCTGTCATGCCTCATCTGGGTGTCTTTAACATGAAAGCAAATATTGCTGTGGGAAGGACCCAAAAAAATGAAAAATGCACTCATTTGTGTTCCTGATTTGTGCCAAAGAATTTTTCGGTCCCACCTCAGCTCTAATTTAAAATGTGTTAAATAAAATTCTCCAGGAGAGTATCCAGGACAGATAGGCAAGTTTAGGTCAGCATGTTATTTGGCATTGCCATGGACCTCATCTCTAATTACTAAAGCAATAGTGAGTTAGTGAGTTAAAATACACAGTGACTGTGACCTAAATCATTTCCATCCTGGCTACGGGCCTGACATAAAGAAGGCTTTTCACTCACACGGCACAGATTTGGTGTCGTGGGACGCAGCTTGCGCTTGGGAGGAAGCGTGGTCAATGGGCCACGACGTTTCAAAACACGAGGCAGGCATCTCTTCTTGATGCAGCTGACAATAAGTACTGGGGGAGAGATAGAGATTAATATAGATTAATACGGATTCACGATAGCTGTGCCAAAATTGTCCAGGTAAACTGTGACTCAAGGTACTCTGAACGTGTGTGCGGTGCATTCGCATAGTGGAGGATCGCCTGCAGGTCCCCGAGGACATCTTCCCTTTCAGCCCTGGAAGATGAGAAGCCTCGTGGGAAGTGTAACCCAGGGTATGGATTGAATGGCAGTGACTTGTATGGTAAGGGTTTGCTTTTCCCCAGTTGGAAATAAAATGTTAAAATTAGAAAACAGTTACTGATTTCTGGCAGTTTCCCACTGAAAAACAAGTAAACAAACAAACCTCCCAACCAAGATTCCTGCTTTCCAAACGCCTTCAGGATACGGGATACGCTGGAGCACACGAGGTTGGGCATGGTGGAAAGGCTTTTTTGACTAGGCAGGGCATCCCATTCAATAGACGTGGGGTGTCTTTTCCTGTAGAGTCAGGGCCCTTCAAACCACAGAGGGTGTTTGGAGGTGCAGGTCCAAGCAAGCAGCTTTGAAGGGCTTTGCAGGAGCCACCTCTTGTGCCGCGCTGGCACGCGCAGGGTGCAGGGGTGCCCTCCACCAGGGAGCAGCCCCAGGGAGCAAGGGCTCCTTAGTCAGCACCTCGTCTCCTCCTCTTGGTTCACCCATGGCCAGGATTGCACTTGCTGCGAGCTCCAAGAACGCTCACCCCAGGAGGGGGCCAGTGATTTGCCATCTTCTTCCGTGATTTTCATTGGAGTGCTTCAGAAAAATGATTTTTCTCCCCAGACCTCCAATCAAGTGGTTGTTATTCTCATTTAAATGTGGAGATAGCTTAGAATACTTTCCTTGGATCAATATATAACTTTTTTTTTCATTTGTATTTTTTAGCACTTTATTATGTTTTTTAACTCTATGATAGCCTCCAGATGGAGCATCTGTTTGGGGCAAAGACCAGCCTTTCCCTTCCTGAAATTCTTGCTTTTTTCAAGGTGCATTTTACCACTTGTGCAATGAAAAGCCCTCCTTGGACAGGAGCCGACTCCCCGAGGCTCCTGGAGCCAGCCCTTGCCATGAGCGGGTCCTGTGGAAACATCGCCTGTAATCCTGTAATTAGACTCAGTCGTAATGTGCTCACTGCCGAGGTCGGGCAGGGGTTGAATGGGCGACACCGGCGGCCTTTCCGCCTCTTCCCATCTTCTCACTTTGCAGCCCAGACTGGGCAAGCTCAGGCAGAATCTAACAGACCAAGAGAGAGCCCGTCCCTGCTGCCAGACCTGCCTCTCTCACCCCCAGACCAATCGCACACCCCCTTTATGGACCATGGCGGGGATAAGCCTTCCTCACGCTATGTGAGAAGTCTGAGACAAGAACAACGCACCTTTTTTTCCTAGAATTCTTTTTCCTAGGCGGTTGGCTTGTCACTTCCATAAGCAATTCAGATAGATGCCAACACTCAGCTTGGAAGATAGTACCGTGGGTGTAGGAAGCAATCGAAGCACAAGCAGTTTGAAACAGGATCTTACAAGCAGAAGGACTCAAGCAACCCTCGAAGCAGGCTGTAGCAACAACTTTGTCCATGAGTACTCTGAATTTATTGAAAACTTCACTGAAGCAGTCGCAAATATTTGCGTGTGTTCAGTGGGAGTGTGGATATGCTTTGGAAATGTTTAGTCCAGCAGTAGCATGAAGCTGTTTGAAATGGACTCTTGACCTCCGTTGGCCAAGAATTCCACTGCAACGTGGTGTTTGCCAGGAGAAATGATAAGGGCAGTAAAGCAGCAGCTAGGGATGCGAGTGTTTGGAAGTAAATGTTAATATTTCTTAGACTTTAAGGAGCTAAAAGAGCTCTTCTAAAGGGTTTCCATCCAACCTCCACCTTCCTCCTGCCTGAGAGGCTCCCCTGTTCTCCCCAAGCTGGTTACTGTGGAAGCAACCCTAGAACAGAGGCACACGACAATTTTAAGGCATATAGCTAGAAAAGAAAGCTCCAGCTTGATCAATTTATGATTATTTTTTTTTCTAGTGGTGGTTTAACTCCCAAAGAACGTGAAGCTGCTACTCTGTTAAATTCCATTAGAGTCTGGTTTTCTTCAGGAGGGTTTTGCCTGGCAGCCTTCCCTCATGTAGGTAAGACCCATGGGAGGAACGTGCTCATTCTGCGGAGACTGAGGAGAAGCGGCCATTCGTGTCGCTGGACTACTGAGTATTTATTGTTATTATTTTTTACTTTAAATGCTCTTAAATGGATGAGATTTCCTGGCGTGCCTAATCCAAACACGGAAATTGAGCACTGCGTGCAGGGAGAGCTGCAGGTTAAAACTTGGGCTGTGGGTCGGTGCATCCTTGTGAGCTGCTCTTCATCCCGGGGCCCAAATGCCATGAGCTTGAGCAGCCATTCAAGAAGCTTCTGGCTTGAAGAGCAGAGCAACAGATGAAGGCAGAAAATAGCTGTTACCTGGACCCGATTCGTGCCCTGTGCTTGCAGATGTGATGGCTCAGGAGAGCTGGGCGGGTCTGGTTTGGAGGCGTTTGCTGGTTTGTCCGTGCCCTGGCCCTTTGGGACTGTGCCGCTCCAGGTCTCGCATGCCAGAGCTGCTCCGTGCTCCGAGTTCCAGGCCAGTGCTGTGAGTTGTCAGGTGAGCAAAAGTTACCTGCAGATGGAGTATGGCAAGGTTGGAGGAATAATTTTTTGAGTCTGGGGAAGTCCCTTGGCTCCCTCAGCATCCCAGTAGCAGGGGATTGCATTCCCGGTCAGCAACTAAACCCAAAGGCAGAAGGGAAGAGTGATGTTAAAGGGATGTGATCTCTGTCCACAGCAGGGAGCTCGGTGTCCTGGGAGGAATGGTGAGACTGAAGCACCCCCTTGGTCTGCAAGCTGTTGAAGCATGAAGTGGCTGGGGAGCAGCGGTGGGTGAGCAGAGCACTCCTGTGCTCCATGCTGTCATCACTGTCATGTTGCAACCAACCACCCTCCCTGTTGGACTCTCCAGCTACCTGCCTCGCACTGCGCCCTGTGTCCAGGGCAGGCCCTGTATGTGTGAGCATCTCAGGTTGTGCCACAACCCTTAGCGAATGCTGCAACCGGAGCCCTAAGGCATCAGCCAGGCAGCTGTGTGTGTTTTAATGGTCTCCTGGACTTTGCCCATTTTGGACAGTTTTACTAAGGCAAACACTGATACTAAAGGGAATTGAAAAAGTGCAGCCAGGAGCTTTGGTCTAGGTAAGGGCTAAGTCAGAGGGAAGAGCCAAAATTTGCAAACAAGAATTTTGCTTGGCCACAGCAGCGCATGACTGCCTCATGCAGGGATGTGGCACCTGGAGGCCTCTCCAGAGGACCATGCCCCGGGCTGGCTCTGCGTGCGGCCCTGGAGAGGGCTCTGATGGCACCGCGCGCGGCCAGGCCTGCCGGAGCTGCTGCCAGCCCCAGCCTTGCACTTTGGAAGTGGGGGCACCTTGGAAATGTGGCCATGCTCAGGAGCTGGTGGTCAGATTTTGTTTTGCTACCGGGTGACAAGATGAGGTAAATGCTTTTGAGGCTCTGAAACTGGAAAACAAGGTGAGGAGAAAAACTTCCCACCTGAAAGGAAGTCAAATGGCTGCTTAAAACTCCTTGTGGTGAGGGGCAAGGAGGACGTCCCAGGAGAAGGGACTGCAGCCACTTCTGCTTCTCCTGCTCGAGGCATCACTGCTGGCACCTGGGCAGAGACGTTTGGGGGACTGACCATGGAGAATCCCACGTTCCGGGCTCAGAGCCACTGGCCTCACCAGGCGCCGGGGATCTTCAGTGTGCTGGGAGAGCAAATTTGCCCTCCAAACTGGGAACTGAGGGAGTGTGTTTGAACCAGGGCTTTTCCAGCTCCTGCGGAAAATGAGTCTGTGCTCACAATATTGATATGCTTGCAGCTCTGCACAAAGAGTTAAGTTATTGTATATTTTAGTTTTCTAATTGACTCTATATCTACTGGCAGCAGAATAGACATCGATCTGTTTTTTTCTCTGCTTTATTTAGGAAAATACAGCACATAGTGTTTACTCTGCCTCCATACAACATTACTTTGTAGGGTGAAAGCGAGGGCGAGACCACAGTGAAGAATTCCCTCATTGTCAATTTTAAGGGCTTCGTAATAAATGTGCATTTTTTTGGATGGGATTCTGAAATGTTTTAATGACAATGTTTTGCTTAACTTTTTGTATTCAGATGGGATTTTATAAACTCTTAAATTTTTTTGATCATTTGAACATAATCTGGGCACTGGAGTGCCACTGAACCTGCCATCTATTAAAGAAAAGCGTTTGAAAGATGAGATTACTGAACAATAGTGGACTGAAATTTATTTTTAAGAGAAACAGGCATCGTTTTGCCTGGTAGTACAGAAGCAGGGGTGGGTGAGGAGCTGGACCCCTGATACTGAATGGTCGGAGTCAGAACTGCCTCTGCACCAGAGTTTTGACCAAGAAGGGGTCACGACATTGATCCCAGCATCAGGCAGAAGGGAAAAGAACTGGACCGCTGGCAGTGACCTGCCCCTGTGCACTGGCTGAAGTGTCACCTGATGTGGATTGACTTTGGGGCCGTCAAAACCAGGGCCATTAACACATGGCCCTTGCCTCAGACAGACTTTTCCTTTTGTTTTCGATTGCTGGCATTATAAAGTGGGGTTACTCCATCATCAGTAGCAAAAATGTCCTGATTTCAGTAACAGGATAATATTTTGGGTTGCTTATTAACTGCTAGCAAAAAAGTATTGTAAATTATTTTATGCTTGAGAAAATACTAGTTTATCTCGCTCTGTTTGCAGTTGTAGATTTGCCTGCAGGCATAAAATCCTTTTCGGAGCTGCTTTCAGTTTCCTCTGAAAACGATCCAGGCTCTTTGTTTGTTTTTCTTCTTGCTTTTCTCGTAGTGTTTTGTTCCTGGAGGTCTCCAGGCTTATTGCAGCCTTCCCTGGGAAGAGGCTTCCCTGGGAGCCCTGTACTCGTACCATTCCTACAGGATCGCTCTTCAGACGGGCTTCGGCGCAGGCCCGTCGCGCTGCGCGCGGTGTCTGCCTTCCATCCTCGTGCACGGCCGAGCGTCCGTCCCTGGGCGGATGGCGGCGAGTGGAGAGAGCGTTTGCAAAGGGCTCGAGCTCCCCTCGCTCCGGGCTGCAAGGGCCGAGCGGGAGGGTTTGATCTCCGTGATGGATTAGCAGCCGGGGTATTGATGCCTTTTCGCACGAAGGCACTCGCTGGTTCGTGCGTCTCCTAGAATGCCCACTTCTCCTAATACATATTTCTTTCACTTCTTTTTAAGTGGAAATGCTGCCTTTGAAAAAGAGACCTTGTTACCCCTAATGCTATGCAAACCACCCACCGAGCTCCACGGTACAATCTGAGGATCGCTGGGGTCAGTTTGTTTATTTTCACCAGGATCACTAACAGTTGCAGTATTATTTTGCTTGCTCTGCTGAAAGATATCCTGGAGATCTGTTTTATCATCCTAGCACCATAAACTGCTTTCATTCTTTTGGGCCTCTTGCAGGATATCACATGAATATCAGTGTGTGTCCTGCATGGGGGAATTTTTATTAGGTCAAACTTTACTCGAGAGGTTTTAATGTACCTCCCAAGTGTTAATATTTTACTGAACAAGTAACACGGCCCTGCTCCCAATTCTGGGGTGCTTTGAACTCATTGCCTGTTTCCTGCGTGCCCTTATGAGCTTGGGCTAGAGGTTGGGAAAGGCCAGTTTTGCACTTTCTCCAAGTGCCTGGTAGGATTTGTGTCAAGCCACTGGTTCTTGTCTGCCAAATCCCTATGACTTCATAGCCGAAGCATCCCCTGGGGTCATCCAGCTCCTTCGGACCCCCAAACGTAGGGTTAATAGTGCACTGATGCTTGTGAGCCTCCCCCTGTTCCTGGCCTCCACTGGGGCTGTGCCTCGGGCTTGGCTTTCCCTGTTAAGGCACTTTGGGAGGAGGGTGAGCACTAGTGCAGCACGTCCCCAGCTTTACTCTGCTGAGACTTAGGATTTCTTGCCTATCTTTTCACTCCAAGATAGTTCTTTTTTTCTTTTTTTTAATATTATTGTTATTTCTTTACAGTGAAAGCTTGTTTTCCCTTTCCTGGCATGGAAACAATATACTCAAGCATACTTCAGAACAGGAAATCCTATATCCAGCATGGGGAGGAAGGGCCCTAATCAGGTGAAATTCCATTGTGTTTATATCCATCCTGACCCTCCGAGGAGCTGGACCTTTTAGCCTTGGCCCCAGCTCTGGCTGGTGCTGCTGGCTCCAAGCTCTGTAGCTTGAGGACCATGGGACCCACGTGGGGCAGATGTCTTCTCCATTGACCAGCCTGTCCGCGGGAGGGAGCGGGATCCACGCAGAGACCTCTTTGCACTGCGCGCCTTTCCCTTCTTGGGAGAACAGGTTAATGCCTCAGTGCTGCCTCATGGGAAAGGCTTTCAGAACGGGAAAGATGAGGATCCAGGAGAGCATGGGATGGACCTCCTGATCCCTGACGCTCTTTGGGCTAGGGACCAGCTGCATCAGAGTGCGGGAGCCTCTCCGTGCTGGGAAGGCAGCGGTGAGAGCTGCTCCTCCCAGGGAACTCGGGGGCCACGAGGCCCTGCTCTGCACCAAGGTGAGCTCCACGGTGGAACTCCCCATGCTTGAATCCACATGCAATTAAGGGTGATGCGACTGGCACCCCGGGAGCGGATGGAGGATGTCCCGTGTCCCGCATACCCGTGCCCGGTCATTCCCAACCTCTGCGCGGTGGGAGTGGGGCCAAGGGACACTCGCCTCTCCCTGGCATTTACTGCGTCACCACAGGAAAAGAGAAGCCAATATGTGACCTCTAAAGTGTTTATATGATTGATATATAGCTTTTTCTTACCTCATCTTGTGTTCCTGTGCAAGATACTGTGTCAGTGTGTTCCCAACGTGATGCAAGGCTTTATTAAATGGTAGGCCTCTAAAATAACAAAATATATTTTTTAAAATAGTCAGGGGTATCTGCTGTAATTCTTGGACCGGGAAATAGGCTGGCCAGAATCTGTTAGATGCAGATGGCAATAGTTCAGGTACTAGTATTATTGTTATTTTTTTGCCAAATAACCAAATTAACATTGAGTAGTTTGGCTTGATGCTGAAAAATTCACTTTTGGAAGCAAGCTAGTTTTCTTTTTTTTTCTCCCAAGTCCTGGCACTAGTTGCAAGGGCCTCAACACTGGAAGAAATAGATTTGGATGATCTTCAAAGAGCACTTTGCTGTGGTTCTGCCGTTTTTAACTTTTTACCTTGCTGTTCTTTCTCCCCACCTCATCCCCGGGGAATCGGAGGTAAGTGATTGATACCCCGTCCCTGCCGCTCGCCTGCTTTTTTTAAGTCTCCCTTGGCTAGACTTCTCCAGTGTAGAAATATTTACCAAAAGGAAAATCACAAGGGCGGGGGAATGGAGAGAAAAAAGGGAATTGAGAAATAAAACATAAACATTCAGCAGTCCAGGATGGTGACTTTGTTGGGGAAAGAGGCCGAATTGTTTGTAGAACCTAATGAGATTTAGGATTAGATTTCCTGTATCAGTGGGCAGCCGCTGGGGAAAAGTAAATTCCCTGCACTTAATGTACTCGGCGCGAGAGGCATTTATCTTGTGCTGCCCGCACGGCGCTGCCGAAGGGCTCCCAGCCTCGGAGCTGCCTTTCCCCGGGGAAAGTGCAACTCGAGAAACAGCGAGGGAAGGGTCAAAGCAACGGAGACAGAGAGAAACATGGCCCCTCGCCCAGCCCGCGGAGCTGGGACGGACACGCTGCGAACCCTGCCTTGGTGAGGAAGGTGATGATGAGCGGGCCCTTAGCGCAGTGTGAGGCATGACGGAACTAAATGCTGCTGCTGGAAGTGCTTACGGATGGGGCAGAAATTTGGGCTGTGCTGGGCTGACTTCATGGAGCTTTCCAATCAGCTCTAGAGTCAAATGTTTGGCCTGGTTTACAGTTGTGAGGGTCCAACCTCATGGGTCTAAGAGCCTGAATCTAATGGGATTTCTTCAGTGCCTGGCAGGTGATATTGGAGGTTCACCATTAAACTGGCTTTGCATTTATTTGTGGTTGACAGATGTCCATATCTCATCTCAGATGAATTATCTGGAATTCTAGCTGCTCTCCTAGAGCTTTCTTGAAAGCAGCAAAGCGTTTGGATGTAGCAACCAAGAGGAAATCTCCCTTGGGCTGGTTGTCCTTTGAGATCTTCTTGTGCCACCTCCTCATTCTGAGGAGGCCAGTGCCCAAGAAAAAACGTTCTGCCAGCCAGAAATCTTCACAGCTTACACGTGGCATGAGCGCTAGGTCAAAACTTTCTGCCCTTGTTTCCCCCTTTTGAGGTTTCTATCAATTGTTGGCTTCAATAATCTTCTGCAGATGAACTCTTGAGGTGGTGGTCGGGCCCCTAAGAGAAGGCTGTGCCTGCCCATGCGCTGCAACCGGCACCGCTAGTCCCGCAGAGCCTGCAAGTCCTGGAGGCGTTGGAGGCTCTGTGACCTGCACAAGACGGTGCTGCCTGTGCTGGGACCCTGCAAGCAGGACAGCCCTCCACGTGCAGGGGCTGCAGCCTCAGAAAACTGCATCTCCCCTCAGGCCTAGTGGGATTTCTCCAGAGATTCCCTGCAAGGCTGAGCAAGGACAATACCCGGTGAGATGAAGCAGTAAGTTTTAATGCTCTTTAGAGCCTGTGGCCCAAGCGCAGCGGGAAGAGCGTGGGGGGCTCCGAGCACCAGTTCTGACCCCTTGCGCTGCCTCCTCCGGCCCTGGTGAGCAAGCCACGTGCGTCGCTCTCACTTACCTGTTTTTACGTATACATACATATATTTTTTCCTTTCTAAACTACAGATCACACTCTGGCTCCTCTGTGTTCTTGGCTTTGGAGGAAGTTCTGTTTTTCACATCAGTGTATGAAAAAAAAAGTGCTGCCAGATCAGCCCTGGCAGCTGTCAGCAGCCTAAGGTGTAGGAAATTCTTCCTTTCAGGAGACCTGGCTCAAGGAAATGTCATCTCTGATGGATGTGCCGAAGCCCCCCTGGAAGGGGGCAGCGCTTGCGAGGCGTTTCTGCTTCTGCACTGCCAGCTGAAGGTCCCACCTCTTGGTGACTGCACAGCCCGAGTGCTGAGACCTTGCCGGGAGAGGCAGGGAGGTTGGTGCCTGATTCACAGGGTGAAAGACTTTTCTTCTCTGCTCTGGTTCTCGTGGCCAGGCGAAGAAGAGTAAGTGGAGTCATGTCTCTGTTTTCCATAAGCAACAACTGGAATCCACTGGTTTGGAATGTTGTATTGGGCAGCGGGCTCAGGACACTTGTGCTCCATGCAGGAGGAGCAAGGAGCTCTCGGAGCAGGGCTGCGTGTCCCAGGCGCAGCCTTTCCTGCGCACAGGGAGCACTGCCCCGTGCTCAACACAGGCCTTGCAAAGGGTAGGGGCGTGTTTTAAATCATCAGCAACGTTCTTTTGGGGCCATTATATTTAATTCCATTGTGCTAAAAACATCCTCAATGTCTTGTTTGTTTTTTTAAGCTAACCTCTATTTCCCGTCATGATACAGAACCTCTTTCAAACTATCTCTCCCCCCACCCCACAAATAAAATTCTCCCTGAGAGTTAATAACATTTTTAATTTATACGCATAAAACAGATTTCCTTCCCCAACCATTTTTGTGGTTTTTCAAATCATTAAGGGAGTTTCCTCATTCTGTGATGTCAAGAGTCCCACAGATCAAAGCCTTTGCTGATATTACAATTAAGCACTGTGCCCCATTAAATTCACTTTCCACACTGTAATTTTTATAATAGGTCGGGAAGGAGCTTCATGGTTTGATTTTGTTCCAGCCATGGCGCCACGCTCCCGTTTCTCATTAGCTCCTGCACCAGGGTTTGTGCAAGGCTGGAGTTCGCGAGGAGTCCGCGCTCGTACGGGCTTGGCTGCCGCTCGCCTGACTCATGTTCCGGGAGACGACGCTGCAGCCGTGTGCGATGGTCAAGTGAAAGCAAGAGCCTCTGGATAAGAACAGGACAATCCCTCTTGTTGCCCCCAAAACACATTCCTGGGTAAACCAAGGTTGTGCGTGCCAGACTGCAGCAGTTGCACAAGTTCTTTGTCTTTGCATTAACTGTGTAACGTAGGGAACGTCTGCTCATGGGAGGAGAAAGGTGAACTGAAAAGTCATCTTGCAGTCCTCTTTCCCTACTGGATGGTATAATTCAATATTTCTCTAGTGGATAGTATAATTCAATATTGATTATGTCTGGGTGGTTTTCCACTGCTTGGCTGCAGGTACGAGGGGGTGCTGAGTGCTCCCAACGTGCAAGAGTCGCTGGCCAGCCTTAACCAAGTTGAAAGCTGTCGGTGCCTCCTTTGCCTTCCACATGAGGAGGAAGGGAAGGGGAAGCTCTGCCAGCACGCAGCTCTGCCTTCCCCGAGGCCATGGCGAGGCCGCAGGGACACAGGGCGTCCGTGGGAGCCGGCACCAGCCGGGGAGCAGAGCGGGTGACGGGGGCGCTGGGACCTGCACGCCAGCCCTGCGCTGCGGTGGCGAGCTCGGGGTGAGTGCTCCTGAAAAACGGTCAAGCAAGTGTGAGAAAAGCTGATCCAAAGGGAGCATTTTCAGGCACGTGTTTGGGGATGGGTCAGTTACACCTGCATGGAGCCGCGGAGCTGCAGCAGCGCAGTCCTGCCTGCGCTGAGGCACTTGGGTGGGCGTCGGACTGGGTCGTTTGTAACAGGTGCTGTTTATTACCTGGGTTTCTGGGGCTGTCAGATTTGGGAGGAAGGGGGAGAAGTGTTTGACTAAGTTGGGAGGCAGTGGTGGGTTTATACAAACTTGCCCTGAACCTGCAGAACATGCCATCCCGCACTGTAATGCGTTCTGCTGCCCTGGGACAAGGACTTGCTTCTGTACCAAGATTTACTGTCTGGGCATTTTGGGTTGCGGCTGCAAACTTTGCCCTGAGCTGTTAATCCTGCATGCATTTGAAAAAGTGTTGTCTAATATGTTTTTCCTGGAAGATTCCTCTAACAGCATGCCCATCCCAGACACAATTTCAGTCTGCTGCCAAAGAGCTTTGAGTTAGCTACCGAGTTGGGGTCATGACAGAGCCTTGCTGATAGCTGCGACAGAGCGTCACTGGTCACGTTGAGTCCTCCCCGGCCCTGCTCCGGGCCTCTTATCCATGCAGGATTGGGCAAAGGGGACAGAACTGTCGTGCACTGGTTTTTCACATGTTTTGGATAGTATGAGGTGTCAGGAGGTGCACAGGGCACCCCCCAAAGGTTTGGAATGATGGGAAAACCCATCTCAACTCGTGGGAGTTGCCTGCTGGGCAAGGCCTGGCCTCTGTGCGCCTGGGACTTTGGTTGTGAGCTGGATCTAACCCCTTCTACTTCAGCAGTGGGAATCTGGTCCCTGCCCTGCAGACTGGAATGTGAAGCCACCTCTGCTGCTAGGACCCTCAGAGAGTCTGGGCTGTTGCAACAAAATCAGGTTTCTTTTCAAACTTCCTGACTTCATAACCCAAGGAAGGAGATCCAGCCTTGCCATAGATTCATTACCTCTGGCAGACGTAATGTGGTTACCAATGTTCATTCAGTTTTGCTGATTCCAGGTGGCACAGCAGGGAGAGCGGGCAGGGAGCACGTGGATGCATCTCCAGCAGGATGCCCAGGCCCATGCGTGCTGTCCTTTGCAGTGAAGCTCTTTGGAGAGGATGTGTTTAGTAGCTCTGCTGCCCTGTGAGCTCCGGAGTAAACCCAAAACGCGCCTGGAACGCTGAGCCTCATGCAGAGCTTTATAGGGTGTTGCTTGGACAGGGCTTCCTGCCTCCTCCCTTGTTTAGCTCGTTGCTAGCAGTGCCTCACACACGTGCCAAGCTGTCCCCTGCTTGGAGCGCGCAGGAAGCAATGATGCAAGGCTTCAAAGCAGGAGCCTCATCCTAAATCTTCCCTCTAGTGTCTAAATTCCTGTTTGGCCCAAGGCCACATACCAAGGTGTGGCTCTGATACTCTTGCTCTTCAGCAGCAGCAAGTCTTTCTCAAATGCTACTGTAAATCTCAGCAAGTTCATCCGGAGGTAACTGTCCTGGGATGGAGCACAGCGGTGGCAGTTCTTGAGCTGGGTCTCTAGGAGGAGGGATTTTTGCTAGGGTGCTCCCGTGCCAGTATTTTTTGCTATTTTTTCACTCTTTTGCAATTGCTTGGCATCTGGCTTAAGTTAGTGGAGGCTTTGGGGCAAGCAAAGCAAATGGGAGTGGAGCCACAGAAGGCACAGGACAGAGCCCATCGCAAAGCCAGCCCTGTGCACCCGCTGCTGCTCCTTGGTGGCTTGGCCACGTCCCAGGGTCTGGCTGCTTTAGGAGGTCAAGGTGACGTTACGGGGAATGTGGCTCTGTTTCCCCTGCTAAGTTTCAGGCTTGGGCTTGAGATGTTCCCAGTGGTATTTGTGCCTCAGGAGCTCGTGCAAGGAGCCAAAGGCAGGCTGGTTCAGCCCAGCACATTCACGGTGTCTATCAAGATTTGCAGTACAATTGCAGGCCTGATAGCCACACACTAGCACTTTCAAAAAAATAGGTCTTTTTTTCCTATCCTTTGACAGAAATCCCCTAGAAACAGAATAGCCTTCTTTTTTTTGCCCTGCACATTCCTGCAAAAACTAGGATGAAACTCCCTCTGTTTTAGGCAAAATATTTTGCAATTTTCCAATGACCTTGCCAATAACAAGATTATTACCCATATATCATGGGAAATGCCTGCTTTCTCACAAAGTTGTAATGTTAAACTATCACCAGGAAAAGACTGTGCTGGCTGCAAGTTTGGCAGGAACACGAAGATCTTCTCATATGGTACATTATATGAACTATTGCCTTGAGGATGCCAAAAACTTCACCCCATTTTAAATGAGCTGCATTTTTTAAAAAAATAAATCAGCATATGAATTGCATGTGTTTATTCCAGCAAATAAGGGTATCAGCCTCAGATGAGTTTACATCATCGCTGTTTTTATAAGGGGAGTCAATCAGGAGTTAATGACTGAAATGCTCAATCATCTCGTGAAAGGGTTTTGCTGAGATCTGCGGCCCCAGTGACGGTACCACGACCGTTTTGCAACGAAGTGCTAATATTGTCTTGACTAGAAGTGTCCCTTTCCCTGGCTGGTTAATGGTATGTGCATGCCAGGAGCTATTCATTATAGATGAAGAATGGCTTTGTGGTTAAAGTACTGGCCTGTGTTGTGGGAGATCTGAGTTCAGTCCCAGATTCTTCTTCAATTTCCCTGTGTGACTATGAGCAAGTCATTTAATCTTTCACTGCCCCGAATCTCTTTTGGTAAAATGGGAACAATCCTATTTCCTTTCTTCCACGCTTTGTTTTTGCAGGGTTTGTTTTCACTGCTGCCTACTCCATCTTTCCCGAGGATGGAGCAAACTGCCCAGCAACTCAAGTGTTAAAATGCTGCAAAAACATGAATGATAATGGGGTGTTGCATGTAATTTTTCAGATTCCTATTTTAAATGGAGGAAGAGAGCAGAACTTGATGGCAGGGCTCTCTGTTTACGTACAACGACCTAACTGTCCCAGGAAGCAGGAGGGCCAAGAAATTGAAACAAGATCTTGTGAAGTGCCATTGCAAATAAATCTGCTCTGTTTCCCTTCTGTCGAGGCATCTCGCACTAGCGAAGGCCACTGGGAGTCATTAATTGTATAGGAGATGTACTTGATTCTTTAGAAGGGCCAGCTTCCCAAAGATTAAAAGGTTTGAAAAGGAAAAAAAAAAAAGAAAACCAAAAAAGCAAGCCGTGAATGATAATTGGGAATGGTTTAAGAATATTGAGCAGATACTGCAGAAGTTGAGAAGAAGACTTTGTTGGAGTCAGACAGGTACCCTCAACCCTGTGCGGAAGGCAGGGGAAAGCCACATTAGAAATACACATATGGAAACATACACTTGTACATACATACAGGAAATAATGGGGCTGGAAGTTATTGGTATTAATGAAATAAAGATTGCTGATGAAGGAAAACACAGAAATTAGTTTAAAAATGCTGATCAGGACAGTAGAGTTGTCCACAGCAACACACAAAAGACAAGGGAATTCCCTGACTGGTGGCTTCCTTGTTTGGAAATAAGTCATATAATGTTATAATGTAGAGTGAGCACTGAGCGAGACGGCTTCCGAAAGTGGCTATGGACAGAGAGATTTCGTACTCATTCTGAGGAGGCACTTGCAGTTTTTCCAGATGTGATTTCTGCAAGGGATTGGATTTTATATAAAGCTGTATTTTGATTATGAAATGTAAACAATTCAAAAATCAAGGCAGCACTAACTAAATATGATAGAATCTGATTGACGGATGTGTCTCAAAAAGCCCCTGAATATGGAGAACCGCTGCCCAGTACTAAGGGTTTCTAGAAGGAGCCCTATTTTAATGGCTGCTCTTATTCAGCATCTTGATTTTGTGCTATAGAAAAAAATATAAAATCATTTTTGATGAAGTTTAGTAGTGTCATAGAAATTAGTGTTTAGCAAAATAATGATGAAAATGGATCACTTCTGCAAAATGATCTTTTTTTAAACTTGGAAAAGGTGAACAATGTGTTTGTGTTGCTTCTTAATACCAAGTAACACAGAAGGTCCATATGAAAGTAGGTCACGTGTAGTTGGCCTATGTTTTGATAAGCAGAGAACTGGGAGAGAGGTTAGAGGTTCAAGTGAATAACCCAGTCTGTGAATAAGCACCATTTACACAGTTATTTTGGAGAGCTCATAAAATTTCTGTGCGAGCATCAGCAGATAGACAGGGATGAGTTTTTCCACCCTCTACGTCATGGAGACCAAGGCTGGTGAAAGGAAATGAAACCAATGGCTTTGGTTTTGGTCCATGATTTCAGAAAGAATTGGCAAACCGATGTTGCTTCAGAAATGAGTTATAGGAATGTTTTGTGTTCTGGAAAACCTAACTCAGAGTGAGGAACAACAAAGTTGAGGCTATTTAATTTCTTGTAGAGATTGTGCAAAAAGAGACCTGGTAACAGGGTTGTTAGGCACATTGTTTATAAGGGAGATGCAGAGACAAGCTAGAGACTAGAAACCAGACAAATTTAGCATGGTGTGTTTTATTTTATTCCGCATTTTTTAATCAGTGAAGAAGAGTAGCTGCTGGAAGCCCCTGCATGGGTAGGTGGCTGCCTCTCTGCTCTGTGAATGAAGTGCTTGAAGTGCAACTGCAGCTTCAGGGGATTGCTGTGCAGCTGCACGACTGGAAGTTGTGGTCGTGGTTTAGCAATTGCTCGAGGAAATCGGAATTCTTGTGTATGTGGGAGGTCAGGGGACATTATGGTGATCACCCTTTTTGCCTTAAAACCTATCAGTGTGGCAGCTCGTGTGCTGTGCCAGGAGGACACCCAGTGCTGAGCCGTGACAACAGCCAGGGCAGTCCCCTGGGAGCTTCTCTGCCACCCTGTCCCCAACTGCTGCCGCCTTCTGTGCCGGCCGCTGGACCCACAGCCTGGGGACCGCCACAGAGGCTGTGGGAGCCGTTCCTTACCATTTCCACTATCCCGGGAGCTGTTCCTTACCATTCCCACTATCCCAGCAGCTGTTCCTTACCCTTCCCCACTATCCCAGGAGCTGTTCCTTACCCTTCCCACCATCCCGACACGTGGCAGCTGCTGCCGCTCACTGATGGGCGCGCACGGGTTGTACTGGGCGGGTTGTCCTCAGCGAGCGGTGCGACAACGTGTCCTCTGCCTGTTTGCTCTCCACGAGTCCCTCTGTAGCGATGGTTCTGCGTGGACTCCTTTGAGGTGCTTGTAAGTGATGGGATTGCTTTGCAACAGCTCTTCCAAGGGAAGAGTGACACGGGCAAGCGCTTTCCAAACTGAAGTGCTTCAGATTGGTACTTAGCTTGTAGCCATCCACCTCATCCCCATCCTGTCCCGGAAATACCAGAGAATTGTGACCGGGAGCGATCTCCTTGCAGCTGCATTGGCGTTCCGCAGCTCGCCTCCCCTTAGCAAATGTTGGGCACAGAGCACGAGGCAGGGCCTAGGGAGCAGACAGGCTCTGTGCAGGCAGGGCCTGGTTGCAGTGTCGCAGCCCTGGGACGCTGGTTTGAGGTCCCAGGGGTATCACGGCCAGCGCAGGGCTGGGGCACCCTCTTTTCTGGCACATCTTCCTACCTGTAGGAATGCCTGGCACTGGAAGCCAGCAGAAAAAGAAGGTAGACTAGGGTCTAAATAGTGCGACGGTTTATAGTACATCAGCCTCACGTAGCCTCTTCCTTCTCGCTTCAGCCCGCAGAGCCTCCCCATCGGAAAGCCAGGCACACTCCAAGGCGGTGCACACTGAGCTCGCGTGTTTGAATCAGGGTGGGTTTCTTTTCTCCTGGCATCAGTTCCAGCTGAGTGTGAGCGAATGCCGGCGCTCAGGCTGGTGGGGTTTGTCCCTCTTACACTTAGTTTTTGTTCCATTCAAACAGGAGCTGCATTAAGGGAACACGGCTGTTTTTTCCCAAAGTCAAGTGCTTGGATGCTCAGAAATGCCACAGTTAACCTGCAGCTGACCCCTCGGCACACGCATGTATTATCTATCTTTAGTGACAGCTTGATAGACTTTTTTTATTTCCTTTTTTACCCTGTCCCCCTGAAGGTGCTGAACCATTGCTTTGGAATAAAGAATTTGGTGCATAGCCTGGAAAGCTTCAGCACAAATGGTTAAGGCTTGGCAGCATTACAGGCCCTGGTAGAAAAGGTTCCTTGTTGGCAAACTTGGGCAATCCTGATTGAAAAGAAGGGCTGTGACATGCGTGTGAGCGAGCCGCCCCCACACAACTCTGCTTGCCCAAGTAGAGGGAAGGTTGAGACCACTATTTATTCAATAAATAGGATACCTTTGCTTATCCAGAAAAGCAATTTGGCAGGACCGTGATTTATTTAAAAAGTTATTGAAAGCAAAACTAAATTTAAATTAAAAAGAACACATCATCACCATGGTTAATATTTTTCTGCAGCCCAGTTTTGAAAACCATTAGTAGTAATAAACTTTCCTCCCATAAAAGTTCTGCCATTTTAATTTCCAATTACAACTTGCAAAAGATATATACGTGGCAGTAAAAGTAAAGAAATTAAGGCTCCGACCATGCTGCAGCCTGACACAGTGATGCCCCAATGCTCATAAATCAGAATCTGTTTGTTGTGAACCTCTTAAATCCACATGGGTAAGAGGTGTAGAGGTATTTGTCTCCCATGAAAACATTCTCCCACACCCTTTGTAATTAAAAGTAATCTTAAATTTCATCTCGTTCCATGAGAAAGAGCTTTCATACAGTAATTTGAGTTGGACTGCAGAAGGATGGAATGCGAGTTGAAAGCTTAATGAATTTACTCTATAAATCTTTTTCTCTGTTTTTCTTGTCAGTTATATCAGGGCATTACACATATTTTTCCTTACGTTGCTAGCTGGGGAATTTTTTTAGGAGAACCTCAGTGCCTGTTTTTCCGTGGAACTGCGTCTGCTGGAGCTCGTCTCGTTGCTGCTGAGGCTGGGTGGCTGCTCCGGGGACGCGGGCCGAGCGCCGCTGCTCGAGTGAAGCGAGACCAGGGCAGCGCCTCTCGGCCCCGCGGTCTCCCGAGGGCTGTTTTGGTTTAGCAGCTCTGCAGCACGAAGGCACAACAGGTTGTGCTTTCCGCGGGGTTAGTTGTGCGGGGGCATTTGCTGAGTTCTCCTCCTCCAGGTTCTCGAGGAGTTTAGGAAGAGTAGAAACCCGCGGAGGAGGAGCCACTCCGCCTCATCTGAGGAGCGTGGGGAGCACCAAGGCAGCTGAAATGGTTTTCCATACAGGACAAACCCTCCTGCGAGTAGCTGATGGCTGCTCGGGTGGCCACGTGCTTCCCTCGAGGTCTTCCTCATACAGGGTTCCCTCCTGCAACCTCCATCCCAGCGCGCTGGAGTGATTCCTGCTGAGATGCCAAGTCCTGTTGGGAACAGTGCCAGCCTGGAGCGGGGAAGGGGAGCGCAGGGTGCGGACAGGGCGATGGGGAACTCTTGCCAAAGCAGCTTGGCGCTCGGAGGGTGACCTCACCGTTCTCCCACGCAGAACCGCTTTCCAAAACGAGACGGATTTGTAAGGATTACGGGAGTCTGGTTTTGCGCTACCTGCTGCAGTTGGTTATGAAGAATGCTGTGTAGAACCAGTAGAAGCGGCTGCTTCCTTAAGCATTTTTACAAAGTATAGTTCAGCAGCGTAAAAAAGAATAAAAAATATCACGGAGGAATTTGTGCCAAGGTAGTAAAAGATTAAAAGAAGGACAGTTGAGCAGTTAAGGCTGAGGCAGTTGCATTTTGGAGAAGAGCTGAGCGCCTTCACCCAGCAGCGTTGCAGGAAATCGATGTAAACTCTAATCCCCGGCGTGGGAGAGTAGGAACAGCAGCAGAGAGCAGGTCAGGGTGTTCCCATTCCCAGGAACTTGTCCCTTTTCCACTCGTATCTTCAGGAGTGCAGAGGCAGCGCGAGGATGGGGAGCATGAGGATGGGCCATGCGCCTTCACCTGCAGCACGAGCTGTGGGAGTGCCGCGGGGAGGGAGCAGTGCAGAGACACCGGGATTGGGCTCTCCCTAAGCACACGTGCTCCTTGTGCCTTCCAGGATCAAAATATGAAGCATTAACTGATAATAGAGTACACACATACACGCTTCTGGCTACAGCAAACAGAAACACTTCTTTCGTGTTGACAGCTGACAGGCCTGACCGTGAGCTTTGTGTTTCTTAATAAGAAATGATCGTAAAGGTTCAAAAAGAAACGTCAAACCCCGCAATCATAAAGGGCAATTGTGTGTTTGAACAGAGAGGCTCGCTGTTGTGGGCTGCCCTTTGGTGCCAGTGCTGGTGCTCCTTCGCTGCGCTCCCCGGAGGGGCTGCGGCGCGGGGCTGGCATCGCTTGTGCCGCCCGTCTTTCAGCCGGGCAGCCTGCGGCCTGTGACCTGTCAGCGCCGTCCTTATTATTCTGGAGAAGCTGAGGGGAAAGAAGTGCCTTGGGGTGTTTCCATGTCGGTAGATGTTGCAGTGTGGTCTCGGTAGCCAAAGAATGATGAAATATTTCTATTTCTTCTAACTGCTACTTTCCATATTTTGTGGATGGCGACCCGTCTTCCAGGCGATATGCAAGGAGACAGCACATTGTCTCCTGTGGGAGCCGAGGTGGGCAAGGATGGCGCCTCTTGGATCTGCAGATCCCGGCCATGCCTCTGCTGGACTCACCGCCTCCGCCCGGGCCTCGGGATAACGCCGGTCCCTTCCTGCAAGGAGCTTTCCCTGAGGTTTCCACTTCCGCGAGGAAGCGCCGATGCCCGAGTCAGGGCAAGTTGTGCAAGACACGTCCTAGAAAGCAGCTTTTTGGAACAGACCTGCTTTGGCACAAAGGCTGCCTAGATATTGCTGCCTTTTCTAGGCTTGCTGATTTAGTTAGCGGTTTTAGCCCGGTAGACAACCTGGTTATGTTGTTCCCAGGTGTTCCTGAGAAAACATGGCTTTTGCACGTGCTTTGTAGGGAGGAACTTTACCAAGCAGCCGGTTGTTTTGGACCCTCAAACAACCCCTTATCCCAAAGCCAGAGCACTGAGAGCGGCTGCTCCGGGCAGAAGTCCTGTCACAAACAACGTGTTGTACTCGCCAAGGGCCTTGTCCTCCCACAGAGTCCTGTCCTTTGCATTACCTGGTATATTTGACCCTGTCTCTTGCAGGGAGACACTTCCACCACCAAACAAGCTGATTTCTCAGCTGTTTTTGTCAAAAGAGTGGCAAGCTGCATTAAATTCCTGGTAGGATCTGCTAATGCATTTTGCAGACTACAGCAGAGTCCTCTTGGGTGGCTAGTGGTTCCCCTGGCAGGGGGGACACCCCTAAATAATGTCAACAGCACCGAGTCAGAATCCAATATTTAGGTTTCTTTGTGGAAAAAAAAAAACGCAAATCTTGATGATTAACGTAGACATCACGTGGAAAGCAACGGGTATAAAGGCCTCTTCATTTTTGACAGGTGCATTGTGCATTCTGGGCTTCCAGCCAAGGCAGATTGTCATCAAATGTTAATAAAATAGGCAAATAATATACAAAGTATTAAATTGTGCTTATTCTCAGAGTAATTTGAGACATAAATTTATCAAGCTGTGCTATACATTAAAGTTCTTCAAAGTCAAGAGAATCAGCAATATGAAGAAGATAAAAAGACCGGGCATAGGGCACGACGAAGGATGCTCAGGGAGGCATCGCTGGTTTAGCAGAATTACTCTTTTCAAACCTTTTAGTGTTTTCCTTGAGGGGTCATTCTAATGTAAACAGTTAAATACACAAGTTAAGGGAGGTAGGCTGGGTTTAGGGTATAAGAAATTGCCCTACAGCTCCACGTGTAAGAAAATGGGGTTTCTTCCTTCTTCTGTACATAGCTGTGCCCTGGCTCCAAGGACTAAGGATGCAGGTTCCTCGCCCCTGGCCCTTTACAGCTGCTCCCAAGGAAAGCACATGTAATATTAGAAGAAAGTCAGTGTTCAGAGAGGGAAAAGCTCCCCGGAGGTGTCCCCAGTGTGCCCTTGGGTGCTGCACTCTGCTGCAGGTCCTGCTGAGCTGCCTGCCCGGCAGTTTTGATGCAGCATTTTGGGGACTGTCTCAGCAAGGTGGGTGCGCTGGGCACAGGCACCTGTCTTAAGGGTGTTCCCAGCACTCCCAGTGGGATGGGATGGTGGCCGGGCCCGGCTCTCACACAGATGCTCTCAGGCAAGTCTAAGAGGCCACCGTGGTGTAGCTGAGCTCTCCAGAGAGAGACAGGCATTCTCGAGTGGGTTTTGAAGAACGGATCTGCCACCCCATTAACAGCAAGTGCGGACAGAGCATGGACCTGAGATGCCACCTCCTCTGCATCCGCGGCACCATCCTGTCCCAGTCATCCTGGCGCATCTCAGAGACGCAGCCCCTTTGGTGCCCATCACCCCAGCAAAGAAATGCAGCAGCCAAAACGGTTCCCCCCAAGAATGTGCCTTGCCAATGGCCTTTGTCAGGGCCAGCTTGTTATCAGTGCGGTGCCTGGTGTTTACTTTTCAGTGCCAGTAAATAAATCTCAGTCCTGCTTGACCCTTTTGCTCTGCAGCCTCCCCCAAGCTGCAAACAAAAATGCTGTTCTGGATACAATCAACCAGTATGGTTCAAGTCCTGCTTTTCAGGATCTGCGTCTGAAACCGGTGGTCTCCGAGTCTCTTAATGCCATTAAAGCTCAGATTTCAAAGATGTGTGCCTTGGAGCTTTTGGGTTCGATTTAGAGATAAGCCACTCAAGTAATGTTGATCAAGGGAGTGTCTTTATGTGAATTTTCCTTTTTAAATAAATCCAGGGCAAGATTTATCGGGTCCTTCTACAGGATGTGTTACTGGAAGACATTCCTGCCTGCTCCCAGCTTGTCGTTTGGCTTCCTTTAAGGCAGGATCCTGGGCAGGCCTTTCCCTTTCTCACCGTGTCAGATGCTCTAGACTAGGCTGCTCGGAGCTGGTAAAACTATATTAGCCTAAAAATTGGCAGTGGGCTCAATTTTTATAACAAAATGATGCCATGTCCATGTGCACCGGGTGCTGTGTGTAGTTTGTGAAGCCTCCATGACCTGTCCCCACTCCTACTTTTTTTTTCTTCATTAAAATTTATGAGAGCTTTTCTGCTTCCAGCAAAGCCCTGAAAGCATCCAGGAAGGTGAGAAGTGGTGGCAATTAAGGGCTTCTCACCTATGCTGCATAACGTGGGTGAGCTGTGGCTGCTCCCCCTCTGCCTGCAGACACCAGCCTGCGTCCCCAGCTCCTCCAGCTGCTTCTGACCCAACTGCTCCGAGCGCAGAGATCCAGGCCCCTGGAACTGAAATGTTTTGCAGGAATGGTCTGATTGCGTTAACCTTTGGAAACACTTACTTTTGGTTTTGTGTGTCTCTACCGGGTATGTTTATCTGTTATTTATTTTGGCTTTTCGCAAATCTCCACAAAATCCAAGGGGGGCAGTGGAGAACAGGGGCCAGCTCCTTGATTTTGGTGGGAATGGTGCTTGGCTGTACATGTTTTGGAGATAGTCTTCGGTTTTGTTTGTAAAAGAAATCCCAGGCACAGATAAGAGGCAGGAGGCAACGCAAGGAGCTCTTGTTGTTGCTGGGCCCTTATCTCCCTCGCAGCCCTGATCCCGCTGGGCCTGCACGGCACCATTTCCCTTCCTCGTTATTCCCTCTGCACTTTCCTCTTCTCTTTCCTTCTTTTTGAGCTTCACTGGTTTTATGCTGCAGTCTTGCATTCTTTCATATTTAAGTCACTTCATAAATCTATGTAAGGATAATTTCTTTCTTAGAGAAGTCCAAGTGTTTTGTATGTTCTGCAAGTTACAAAATAGTTACAAACTCAGGAAAAAAAAAAACCAACAACCCCCAGATCAACACTAGGGCTTTTCTCCCTCACCAATGACATTGGCCTCCTCCAAGACTAGTCCCTCCTGGGCTTAATTGCAGGGATATAGATGGAGGTCAGTGGAAGACCCCATTGGCCGTGGTGGGAAATTGCCACTTCGTGTCCGTGCTGGCAAATCCCCATCCCTCAGCGTGCTGTGTCCCCCTATGTTCCATAGGATTGAGCTGCAGGCTGGCTCAGCTGCTCTCGTGACGGTCGCCACGTCCCTGGGATGCTCCTCAGGATATAAGCAAGAAATGTGCATTTTTCCTTACCTGGGTGTGATGAATATGGTGCTTCCCAAAGGAATGGGGCTTGCTGGGCAGGTCCCGATCAGTGTGACCGACACCTGGGCATGGGCCATGGGAGGCTGGGTCAGTTGCTTTGTGGCCTCTTGGCCAGAAAATTGCTTCCCTTGACCTTGAGACCTTGAGAAGCTTTTCAGTCCTTTCCTTCCCTGGGAAATTGTGCTCAGATAAATGAAGAAATCGGAGTCTGGCAGAGGGGTCTCCAGGCCAGGCCTTTCCAGAGTGTAGGCGGCAGTGTGGCCCTTAACCAAGCTGCTACCTCTCAACCAAAAGAGCCGAGGAGCAGAGCAAAGGCAGGAAAGAGAGGCTTACTCAGAGAAAACTTCACTGTTTGTGGTCTTCCAAGGCAAAAATGTTTAAAAAATAAACCATAAAGGTGAAATTTCTGCAGCAGTGGCTCTGCTTACTGTGCCACTGCCCCTGGGGAGCTTTACTCTGCTCTTAAGTGTTTTGTCCAAAGCAAACTAGGCTTTTGGGCTGAGGGGTGAAGAATACGTGAGTTTTAGAAATATTTTCAGCAGAAATAATGCTTTGTTTTGGATGCACTGAAAGACAAAGATGGCAAACGAAAGCAAGAGAGGCAGCGGTGGCTCCCCATGTCCTCTCCTTCCTGCAGCCCTCTCTGCCCACCAGCTGCCATGGCAGACACATGTCCTGTGTGCACATCAGATTTCTGATATTGCCCAAATCCTGCACTGTGCCCTAGGCCGGTGGAGGATGAGGCCATAAAGGGATTTTATCTATCCCAAAAACCCCTCTGTGGAATGGCTGCAGGTGTTGCTTTGCAGTAGGATTTCTCTCCTAACCTCCTGTCCGAAGAGCTCGGCTGCTTGGGCAAGAGAAACCTCCCAGAGAAGTGAAGGAGTAGGAGGGCATAAGCATGGACCCGCTTTGCTTCCAACTCCAGGCACTGTTGCAATCTCAGGTGCTTCAAAGGGAAACCAATTTCCCAGAGAATACCTGATGAGGCCTCACTGCAGATGCATTGCCAAGACAGCCAAGTGGGAGAAACAAAAGGACACTAAGGTGATTTAGGCTCCAAGGTGGAGGACTTTCCTCTCCGTGTGCCTCCCATCAGAAAAAATACAGCTTTCTTCATCTTTCAGAAGCTGCATGAACACGAGGTGGGATCGCAGCTCCAGGCCTGAGAGCGGAGAGCTCGTGTTGTCCTTGAGGACAGCGATGCAGGGCACTGTGCAGAAATTCCCAGTCCTGAAGGCCGGACAGCCATCCAGCTTGATCCCCTCTCTTTTCCATCCCAGCCCTTAGACCTTCACCCACATACTGAATTAGGTACTTTTAGGAGTGATATCAGACTCTGGTAGAGCAGTTTTAAGCAACAGTCAGGCTACCTTTCATGAGAAATTGTTCCAGGATGTCATTATCCTCACAGCTAGATTACATCTTATTTTAAGATTGAATATGTCTAGTTGCAAGTTCCAGTCATTAGATCTTATTAAACAAGGTTGAAAAGTCCCCCACTATCAGATCCCTTTTTGAAGTTCCTCTATGTTGTAATAAAATTGTCTCTCATTCTGGGAGACAGGCTTTGGAGAAAGGCCTAAACATAGCACTGAAGATAATAAAAAGAAGTTGAAGTTGGCAGATAAGTGAAGAAAGAAAAAGAAAAAAGCCCATCCCTTCCCTTGCCTTTCCCCCAAGAACTTTAAGGAACTGAATTAAAAATGAAAGCTGGGAAATTTCAGGTTTGTGGTTGCATCCGCCCACCTCCGCTCTTTGTGCTGCAGCTGCACAAGACACCGCGGGGTCGCCCGAGAGGTGGTTCTGGAATTCACCAAGGGGGAATGCACTGTGCTTATCTCACACACGGCGGGGAGAGGAGCTTGGGAGCATTTCCTTGGTTTTGTGGGTTTAAGCTTGATCTGTAATGGCAATTTAAAATAGATCGTTGTGGTTTAATAGTTCTCCGCTTGCGGTATGGTTATCTGAGGAACACAATTCCGTCTCTCCAGGAAGACAGAATTGGGAAGCAAAAGGCTGTTCTGAAAGTACTGGGCTGGAAGCGGTGCTGGTCGAGCACCCAGCTTGGCACTGGGTGCCTCGAGGGGCCGGCGCGGCCGCGATGTCCTGCGCCCGGAGCAGCCGCCTCGGAGGACGCCAGCTCACGCAGTCACCTTCTGCCTGCCTCAGGGTCTCCATGCAGCTTCACCCGAGTGTCACCCTTCGCTTCCGCCTTTGAGAATAAACCATTTGTTAGCATAATTGGCACAGGGGTGGCAGTGTGATAGAGAAGGCAATCTGTGTATCTACCAGAAGTTATTATTTAATATAATTAACTGGAGCGTGGATCTGCAGCCTCCTTTGACGGATGCAGCTCTCAACTTAGGCTGGGCTCTGTGATCCTCATTTTAAAGCTGGTTCTTCAGGTAGGGTGGCAGTTTTAGGCTGCACAGGTCTGATCCTGTAATCTCCTAAGCAGCTGCAGCTCCCGTTGAGTAGAATGGGAAGGGGGATAGTTCAGCATCTCCTGGGAGCAGGTATGTGCATGCGAAGTGAGCTCAGGATATGGTTTTCGGATCAGCACAGGGTTCGTGACTCTGGGGTTAAGGGCTTAAAATAACCCTGCTGGGAATGAGCTTGGAGCCTGGCTGCCCTGGAGCGAGAGAGCTGAACGTGCGCCCTCGAGGTGGGAGCCCAGCCCGCCCGAGATGCCACCATCCTAGATAATGGCATCCAAGATGCCTTTTCCTTTGAGCACAAAGGAAAGCTGCCCGGAACGGCTGCTCTGTGCCTGGTCTGGCACAGACAGCAATTCCCCAATGAGCTTCTTTGTCGGAGTCCTGGGCAAGCAATAGCACCTCCCTCCGCATCCTTGTTCCCAGAAGGAGGCCCCATGGGCCAGTCACTCCACTTGCTTTCCCTTTTTCTTGCTATATTCCTGTGTCTACTCTGTCCTGTCCCGGTAATTTCCTCTTAATAACTTAAGACTGTCTGAATACTTTAAAGTCCCTGATATATCAAAGGCTCAGTGGCTGTTGCTAAATTGATTTGTCTATCTGGAGCAAAATCTTAACGATATTGCTAAAGCAGAGGAATGCTCCGCTTAATGACCGAGCTTGCATAAAAGTCAACGAGAGCGATGAGAACAAGGGCGTTAATATTCTGCATGGGAGCTAAAAATATGCAGCCCGGCATGGCAGTATTCCTAGCAGGACCTGTGGAGAAGGATCATCAAGAGATGCCACCCACGGACGTGCACAGGGCAAGCGAGCCCCAGAGGGGAGGAGGTTCTGGTTTGATATCCGTCCAAGAGCTGCTCCAGAAACAGGGCTAATAACACTCTTCTGGGGATGGGCTTTTACTTGATGTCTTTGGTTCTCCCTGGCACTTCACGCAGAACCAGGAAGTGGAGGAAGGTGCACCAAACATCAAAAAGCTTTCAGTGAAGCACTTTTACCTAATATCCTAAGGAAATGAGCCCTGTCTGATGCCTCTGCCCCTGGGCTGCGTGTGAGAGTCTGATGGGTGCGAGTTCACTGGCCAATTTCAGCCAGATTTAGCAAAAGGGTAAAGATCTCGGTGAGGGATGTGTCCGTGCAAGCCTGAGGAAAGCAGGTGCCAGGGGAAGGACCGGGAGAGCCCCGGTAGCTCGCTTTTATTAGGCATCAGATATGCACGTGGGGAGAGAGGGAGACACGTGGGAAAGGAGACTTTGGTGGGTTTGCACTGCGTTTACTAGCCCAGAGCCCTGAACTCCGTCATGTCCTGTAAGTACTGAGCCTAAGTAGTGCTCATTCATGGAGGTGGGGTGAAGTTCCTGTTCCGTTTAAGTCAAAATCCAGGATTTTGCTTAAATCACAGTAAAGATAACCAGGGAAATGATAGTGACAGAGAACGCTTTTCTCTGGGGTCCTTGGAGCTGATTGAGAAATAAAAGATCAAGCCTCGCAGGAGAAAAATGCAAAGTTGTCTCTGTTCCACTCTCCGCATCTGTAAAAATTGTTCACAAATGTTTTCATTTGAAACCAGTATAGAGCTATGGGAAGGGCTGTGAGCAGTTCTTGGGCTCATAGCTGCTTCTTTCCAATTTCAGGGATCAATTAAAAAGGGAGAATTCAGGGAGAATATTAGGGAAAAGAAAAAAAAAGAAGAAGAAGAAAAGGAAAATAGTCATGGAAAGTGATGAAGCTAGCAGAATAGAATGGCATAATGCAAACAGCATCATTTGTTTTTATTAGATACATTTTCAGTACGAAAACGTTTTTTTCAGCTACCTCTAGCAAGCCAGAGTAATCTCCTGCCATACAGACATATTTAACAGAAATTCCAGTGTCTGTGTAGAAGAGTTTGTTCACTCTTATCCAGAAAGTGAGGGCAGAGCACATAGAAAAAGACATCTGTAAATCACATCCTTGATGCCAGGCCAATGAGGTACGGGATACGAGTCATGATTTAGGATGAGAAAGCCCTGACTTCCCCTGTCACAACTGACTGGTCTCCTTGTTTTGATTAACCCCTCTTATTCCATTAACACAATTTAAATTAAATATTGTATATCTGAAATGATTGTGGGCTGAGGTCTCTGTGAAATACCCGCTAAAAGCGGCATTGCAGGGCGGTCTGAGGAGCTCAGCATGAGTTACCGTCTACATTACAGGGTTCCTATTAGCCAAAGATTTAGTCCATTGGGGTCTAGAGTGTTTCTTGGTTGGGAACTGAGTGGTAAAGTAAGTAAATATTTCATCTCTTTCATTTTTCATACAGGCACGCTTGGAATCCTTCCTCATCAATAGAGGTTTTGCTGGAGGTTGGCAGTGGCCCTGAGGCAATGCACAAGATTAATACTGCTCCCTATCTAATTACGGGGTTACTGACGGATATTACTAAGGCCCCAGCAATGCGACTTTCTTACGTTGCACTTTTCCCCCTGTCTAGAGCTTGCTGAAAGAAAAGGGGAGGGGAGGTATAAAGGCATGGCTCAAATTCTGTTTCTTCAATAGTAAATAGTAGCTAATATTTTGCTCCCAGAGCCGGACAAATGTAAAGGGATTTTTTTTCCTTAATGGCCTGCCTAGGTTTACGTGAGAACTAGATGTTTTGTAGTTGGGAGGTGACAGCAGTGAGCAACAAAGAGGGTTTTCTTCAGCAGCTTGTGCTTGGTGGCAGGTAGCTTTGATCAGATAATGCCTCAGTCAGGAATGCTCATGGGCAGAATATTACCCCGTGCTCTAGCTGGAACTTTCCTTATTTCCTTAAGAACTAGGTAAAGGCTTCAGTGATCAAATTTAGCCATAAACAAAAGCAAACCACCCTCCTCACACCCCGAAGTTAGAGATCAAAATCAGCCATAGGAAACAGTGTCTCCTAAATCTTGCTTTCTGTTCAGATTTGTAGCTATGGCAAAATCCAGCAATGAAAGCAGGAGCCTGCGGTGACTGTGAGCCCTGGGACTCCCTTAGTCCAAAGGGTATCAGGTCGCAATGAGTAACTATGGAAAAAAAAGGGAATACAAAGGTTTATTTTGATCTGACTTTTCCAGCCTTCGTTATTGTGATGACGGTGCCCTCCTGGCCTATTATCTCCCTTATTTCACAGAGCTTGTTTAGCTCCACGTACAAGCAGTTCTAATCCTAGTATTGTGGTGGTGGCTGCTGCGTGTTTCCCTGCTAGGTGCAAACTGCTTGGAAATGTAAATACCTGTATTCACCATCAAGCCTCCGTTGCTAGTTTTCTTTCTAGGAAACCATTTTTTCTGACAACGTGACACGAAACATTGACCCAAAACTCCTTCCCACATTAAAAGGGTCCTAAAGGAGCTTGTAATTGTTGCGGAAATACTGATTTCAGGTTCTAGGATAATTTCATAGCCCAGTTTAATGAAATTCACTTTGTGTATTTGCTTGCATAATGAATGGGGTTGAGGCAGCTAGTGGAATCTGCTGCTGCCTTCTTCCGAGTGCTGCTGTGGGAGCAGCCGTTTCAGTTTGGGACACTGTGTGATTGAGCACTAGGCTTCGTGTAGGGGTGTACGACACAAGGGTGTCTGCACGGGTTTGGTGGCCACCCCTGGGTGCTGGGTTGGGCAGACTCTGTGACCTCGAAGCCTTTCACTCCAAAATTGAGAAAATCGCCTCTCATGAGCCGGGATCAACAGATTGAAGACCAGCATTCAGCACCAAGGCACAGCAAGGGCAATTTTGATGCAACGTGGTGAACAGCTTCATCCTTCTCATCCAGGGACATGGGATGGTTGGGCTTGTTGGCTACATCTGTCCCCTCAGGGTGCCCAGGAGAAAGGAAGGTGAGTCTGGGTGGAAAAGCTCGTTACATCAGACTACCCGTCTGAGTGGTAAAAGCAGATTTCCTCCCTCGTATCGCTGTCCCTCCTCATCCTCTGTGCATCCTCCTCACCGTGCTGGGAAGTCTCCAAGTGGCAGAGAGGCCCCGTGCCACTCGCTGTGCGGTGCACTGGGCAGCCTGCAGCCCCGGAGGACGTGGAGCTGCACGTGCCCGTCCCAGCTCCGTTGCTCCGCTCGCTGGCTCCACGGAAGACTGGAAGCGCAGGAGAGTTCTGCTCCACTGGTCTTCCCACTCACTTCTTTTCCTCCCCTTTCTGCATGTTGTCTTCTAATAATACCTTCTCTATGAATTCATCGCCTACAGCGCAGACATTAGATAAATAAAGCTAGCGTGGGCCCAGAGCCAGGCGGGATTGCATAAATACACTGAAATCTGGAGTAGTTGGGCTCTACTCGCCGAGATGCTTTAAGCAGCGCCCGGTGCCGGTGCAGAGTTTCCCGACAGCCCAAGGAGGATGATGCTGGAAGGCAGACGGAGGAAGGGCATTGATGGATGGTGCTGGACCATTCCCAGCTGTTCCTGTTGGCCTTGGTGTCATCTCAGCAGTGACACGGGACGTTTCCTACTCCAGAGTTCCAACTGTGCTACACTGAGACGGGTACAAAGTGACAGGGAGATTTCAGTCTCAGATGATGAGAGATGGGAGGTAACGGGCAGCAGCCTCCTCGGTCAGAAAGCCACATTAGCCTCATTGGGTAGGTAGCTATGCTGCTTCTTGTAGAAGTGTGCCACCCGAAAGACCGCTGCGGGATCTGAACGGGGGACAGAGACATGCAAAGAATTAAGTTGCCTGACACCAGCTGGCAGTTGTCTGGACTGAGGATGTTGTAACTCGTTTGTCTGCTTCAGGCTTTGGCTTTGGGAGGAGCAAAGCAAGGAGATTCGGATTCGGACTCTTCTTTTCCTCAAGTCCTTGTGTCCCAGGGCCTTGTGCTCAGCCCAAGAGTTGGGCAGCTCGGTGGGACTTGGCTGCTGCCTCCCTCCAAGAGACTGCGGGTGAGCTCTATTCCCAGGTATTCCTCACCTAGAAGGATGTTGATGCACTGGCACCTTCATAAGGAGCTTTTACTACGTTCCTTCACTCTCCAATGACTTGCCACATGTTTATGTAGCAAGGCTTTCTGCTGCCAGTGAAGCACGGTTCTGTAAAACATTTTGAAATGCCAATAAATGACATGGTTTGGAAGCTGTCAGGGAGACTTTGCTAGGAGAGTTGAGCCAAGCTGGGCATATCTTTTTACTCGTGTTTTGTTTGTCTAGGTGGAGCAGAGCGGCGCAGTGCGTTTGGCTGTGGGTTTTCTGAAAGTCTTTGGGGAAAGTGCATCTATAACAAACCATGCTAAGTTCACCTCTGCATCCTTCTGTTGACGTATTTGGTTCATTTTATGTCATACTGTCAGCAGATTTTAGGTGGACCTGTAGAAACGGCAGCTGCTCATTGGCAATGCTCTTCTTCAGAGCCACACAAAAGTGGCTATTTCACTGCTTTTAGTAGTTGATCAGCTTCCAGTTGAAACAAAACCCTGAGCTTGTGAGCTCTGGTGGGCATTAAAGCTTTTTGCAAACGTAAAGGTATTAAACCCAGAGGCTTGGCAAAATTCCAAGTGGAGGAGTCTTATTCTGAAACCTTTAGATTTCATTCGTAGACCGAGGACATCTAAGATCTTTTGCACCTCTTAGATCTCACATGATTGAAAGTGTCTTGCTCAGGTCACGCACGAAGTCTGCTGGGGCAAATGACTCACAGCTCAGGTTTCCCAAAGTTGGTTTCTGGCCTGGTTAAACAATTTGCAGAGTGGGGAGGTGCTGAGGTCCATAATGAGGGGTTCCCTCCCCACCCATGAGGCCTGGGTCCTCAAGGAAAGCACCTCTGAGGGCTTCTGGTGGTGGAAGCACTATGAGCCCGTGCTCAGCCTTGGGGTCTGCCACAGGGCACACAATGAAACCCTGCCTCTCTTAGCTAAGAATCTGTTAATATCTCTGAGACTACTGTTACCTTTACTAAGGTTGGCCATAAGAAAGTGTGATCCTGGGAATGAAACCAGGCTCATGGGAAATGCTAGAGTGATGGACAACATAGCTGAAGTGGTCTTACCAAGGCAAGCAGGAATCAGATCAATGATGATGTTTGGAAGTTCCCCAAAACATTTGTGGTGTTTGTGGCTGTGAGAAGAAACCAGCCCTAAAGAGCAGCTCAAGCTGTGGGGACAGCAGACCTGACAGCAGCAGGGTCCGCATAGGGGATGTCATCCGTTCAGATCCCGGAGACACCGGTGGGATCTTCTTGAACGTCCTGACACCTCTCCAGAATAGCACCCCTGGGTCTAAGATGCAGCAGAGACCTGCTGTTACAGGCAGCTGAATTCCACTTAGTGCCCAAAAGAGTCAGCTGGGTAGGAGGTCAAGGCAGTTTCTCGTGTTTTTCAGCATGAAACCACCTCTTTTGAGCTATTTGCTCTCTGTTCAACTCATCCAAGTTGTGCTGTGGTTGCGCTGGAAGTGACAGGCTGGGGTGAATCAGCTGTCTAGGGCTTTCCTTGCTCTCAGAACAGGAGCAGATGCATTAAGGGGAGACTTGCCAGAGAGCTCACCGTGATGGGAGCCCGATGGCAGTTCCGGGCACACCCATGGCACGCAGGGCGCCGGGCACGTTGTTGCCTCACGTGCCACATTAGCAGCCCCGCTCGTTGCCTTGGCTTGTGAGCCAAGGGGCTCGGTGAAGCACCGAGCAGGAGAAGAGACATAGATGCAAAGCAGGCCTCGAAGAAGCATCTCATTAACTAGAAAGGCAGCAATTTCTGGAAATAGCCCCTCCACAGACCTATACAAGGCTGGTTTTAATGTCTGGGCAAATAAGCAATAAACAGAGGATCAGAGCACACCCTGGAGCAGATTCAGGTTGGTGCTCCTCATGTTTTAGGGAGAAGTAACTCCACTGTCATGGAGTTGGGATGAGGCAGAGTAGGATCAGAGCTCTGGCTCTTCCTCCCTGCCTTTTTTATTCCCATGCATGGAGCTCACCCTGGAGAAGCAGCATAAGCAGTGTGTGAATCAGCCCTCCACAGGACTGGCAGAGTTTGCAGAGGCAGGATCGGCAACGAGCCTTGACATATGGATCTTTGTTCCCAATGTAACTCCAGTCATTTGGCAGAACAAATCTGACCTTATTAAAACTGATGTGTCCAAGTTTTCCAATGGCAAGGGTGGCAGGAGCTGACACCTAATGAAAGACACTGCGCTCCCCTTTGTTTGTGGTAGCAGAAAGGAAAACAGGATGGCCGCACATCACCGTCTGAAGAAGACTGTAATTACCACTCCTAAGAATTATTTCTTATTTAATGCAGCATCTCTTTGGTCTGAACAAAGGAATTCGGAGAGGAGAGCGCTGCAGGGCGGGCCGCAGAGCGCAGACGAGAGCACCGTTCGATTACAGGGAGTAAAATCCTGCCGCCGTTGTGACGCAGGTTGTGGGAGATCTCATTAGGACCCGTGCCAGGCCAGGGAAAGGTTTTCATACGGACAGTCTGTGTCTCTCTATAATGCCCCTGCTCACCACGGACCACAATCTACAGATGGCCAGGAGGCAGCTTTGGAGTTTCCAAAGGGATCTGCTTTCCTTTCTAGCAGCTGAATTCTGGAAGTGGGAATGCTACCGGGTCCAGGAGCATCCTCTCCCACGTCACAAGGTGTAAGGTCCGGAGATGTGGGTCCCCGGCAGCAGCCGGGAGGGTCATTTTCCAAGCGCTTCAAAGTCCCTGACACATTTGGCACTGGGGGAGCTTGTGAGCAAGGCCCAGCCCGGCCCCTTCTTGACGGGCTGGAATTGCTCACAAGGAAGCGAGGGCTCGGCCAGCTTTGCTGTGGCGGCTCCGCGACCTCCTTCCCTGTCTCGGCAGTCCAGGGTGCACACAGGGTTGTGTCTGTCCTTCACGTGTGGGCAGCCTGCCCCCAGCCCTAGGATAGCCATTCATTTTAGAGCAATGGGCCAAAGCAGAAGGATGGGATTTTTGGAGCAGTTCTCCTGAGCTTTTTTGCCGATTTCTCTTGGAGAAACTAGGTAATTATTGTGATTTTCCACTCAAGGGCAGACTTAATCCTTTTTTTTTTTCTTTTTTTTCTCTTTTCTCTTTTTTTTCATTTTACCTTTTTCCATTTTTTTCCTTTTCCCTCCTCTTTTTCAGAAAACAGCACAGCTGGTATATCTTTTTATTGCTTGGATTAAGTGAATACTGTGCACTGTAACATACTGTAAAGTCAGACCATGTAGGAAATAACAGTGGGTTTAACCTCTAGCATTGCTATAAAAGCAGCCTTATTAAAATCTGAAGTAAATAATACAGCTGTGGAAATTACCTTTCTCCAGTTTATGCTGGTGAGGAAAAAAAATTCCTTGTGTAATTAAGTAAGACCTTTAGTCTTTAGTGTTAAGTTTCATAGAGAGATTCAGAGATGGAACAGAGGATCATATTAAACACCTCCTGAAAGGGGCTTGAAGGAACAAACAGTGAAAGAAGAACACATCACTCATGAGCCAGCGGATATGAGAGCACCTTGGTCACAATGACACAGACCGAATCTTGGTGGTCTATGACCAGGTACAACTATTTTAGTGTCCAGTAGCTCGATTCATGCTGCTAGCCACCCTTGCCAGGCAAGTCTCCTCCTCTGTCCTCTCCCCAGGCTCCTGCAGGGAAAAGCTCCTGCCCCCACTGCTTCCTGCTCCACTAAATCAGCACTGCTCAACAGAGCAACCTTGGAGCTTCATTAGCCTGCCGGGATGGACCCACACAGCTCAGGGACAAGAAGGGAAGAGCAGGATGCAGCACCTTGAGCTGCCCCTTTGGCAGCAGGTGCCACATAGGTGGCTCTGGGGTTATCGTCATTCCTGTGTCTGAGAACTGAGTTTCCACATCCCTCCCTTGGGGGTCTCCCAAGCCCAGACGCTCCTGGTCTGAAGTCTTACTGCAGCTCCTGTGGAAAGACCCCACCCACTGCCACCTACGTGGCTGCAGCCACTGGGGCAAACCCTTAGACCACATAGGCCCAAGCTTTGCCCAGGGCTTTTCCTGATCCCATTATCACCCTTTCACAGGGCCCACCTGTGGCTCATTGGGCTGCACAGGCTGCGGTGGTACTGGAGGGAAGACCCTCGGCTACACTCCAGCCTCCCTCTCTGCTTCAGCTCAGAGCCCAGCAGTGAGAGCAGGGACCATCCCCAGCCAGCAGGTAGGAGGGCAGTGTCCCCGGTGTCTCCCTGTCCCTAGCAGCACTCACATCACTTCCCCTGCAATGCTCTGTGCCAGGTCTCGTGTTGCCTGTGGTCACCAAGCAGGCTGTAGTGGGGACTGTGGGGTGCAGGGGCAGCCGAAACACCCTCTAGTGCCATAGGCCGGCAGGGGATGCTGTGCTGGTGGGGACAACCTCTCCTGGTGTTCCTGCAGAGCCGGGTGGCTTGGCCTGCCCTCTCTTTGCAAGTGCCTTGCTCCTCAGCCTGGTCTCCTTGGGCCTCAGCCTGCTCTCCATGTCTCATTGAACAGGGCAACTTGCCAAAGAGACAAAACAAAAGGGCTCCCCCAAAACCTCTGTTGCACTTCAAGAGGTTGGTGCTAAGATGGATGGGCAAGTTGTGACCAAAGAGGGACAAGGTGCTGAGCCCTACCAGTCAAGAGTCCTTTCGACTGCCAAGGCAGAAAGAGCAGCTCTGAGCCCATTTAATCAAGGGTCATCCGTGCAGTCCTGAAAAGAGGCTGCTTACTGGAGCACCAGGCACTCACTGAGGGTCAAGAGATACCTGAAGCGAGTGGTTAAAAGCGCACACGCTCAACTGCCTCTGCGTCCCGCTGCGCTGAGAAGTGCTCCGCTCTGGGGACTGTTGCCTGCTGGCAGCCACCCTAACATAATTAAGTAGTTTATTTTATCATGTTTTGATAAATTCCAACCTTCACCCGCTGGCTTACCCGGTGAAGGTTGGTCCGTAAGCCCTCCAGTATTTGTGGTGTTCAGGGATTTGTTTCTGCTGTTCATTAGTACTTTCAAATCAACTGTACTTGGGCGGGAAAAATATTGATGGAAAAATAAGACGGGAACTTTCTCACAGGGGGCTGCAATGCATTTGTCTGAATCCTGATTCACCTCGAGGCAAGATTTTCTAGTCCTGTGAAAGCACAGCTCTTCCTTTGGGATTAAGGGTAGGTAGGTTTGTTCTAAAACCAATATCCAGGTGCAGGACATTACTGTGAAAAAGAGATTAATGTAGTCTCAATAGGGCTGAGCTTCCTTTTTGGTAATGTCTCTTTGGCTTTTTTTAGCCAGAATAGATGCAAATAATATACTGGAAGGATTAAAATATTCAGTCTTGTCTTAACTGATGTTTTGACCCTGCAAAGTAGATGTAACCTGCACTTGGTTCTCAGTCACTAACAGCTTCCAGCAACAGCCCTAGCCAGGAGAGCGTGGAAGACTCGTGGGATTTCAGCACGTCCAGGGTGCTCGCAGGTAGCAGAGCTGGGCGGGGAGCTGGCCCTGGGGCACAGCCCAGGACATGACCAAGGGGGATATTTACTCAACTGTAATTAACTTAATCAGCCACTGGGTATCAGTATTGTCCCACACCAATATAGGAAAAAAAGGTGTTTTTAGGGAGCTGAAGAACCTGCTGGTAGCAGCGGCACTGCTGGTTTTGGGTGAGGCATTCCTCTTGGGCCACTGGCCTTCGCTAGGGATTGGGCTCCAAACCCGCTGGGATTTCTGCATGAATCTCCATCCTGTTCTGGCTCCAGGTAGTAGCTGCTTCTCTTTCTGCCACCTTGCAGGCTTACTTCCCTTGCCAAAATGCTAATTTAGTCCTTTAACTATGTTTAAATATATATATATATATATATATATATGTAACTTCCACTTTCCAGGGTAATAAAAGGCCAAAAGGAGTATAAAAAGTTCACCAGACTGGTCAGTTCACTCCCTGCTGTGTCTTCCTGGGGCGTTGCAGCAAAAACAAGGGCAGCGACTCCAAAGCAAACAGGCTCGTGCGCAGGGGCTCCCCGCTTCGCTCGCTCCCGTCCGCTCTTCTCCTGGCCAGATTCTGGGCCGTTTGTGCACAGAGCCCCAGCAACAAGGACAGCTCCCTCCCAGGCCTCTCGGGAGCGAGGTGATAAACACATCCCCGTCGTCGCTGGGATGGGCCGGTCGCTGCCTGGGACCCGAGCGTGCTCTGCACGGCCTTGGTTCTGTTTTAGCACCAGATACGGTGCTGCTGGGAGCTGCGCAGGGATTTATTTAAAAACACAAACAGGATTATGTCAATGCCCTGGGTTTTGTAGAGGCTGCGAGAGGTCAGTGAAACCGCGAGGATCACAAGATTTGTGTGTATTCCTACTTAGTCAAGATATTACACTGTAATACAGGGAGCTCAGAGAACTAGAGCAGAAGAAGATTATGAGGATTGCTGCGAGTTTCAGGGTTTCTTTGATCTGGAGAAAGGTTAAATCTAGTTTCACTGAAACCCATCTAAGAAAAAGTCTGAGGTGCTCCCTGCCCAGCTCTCCTGTTCTGATTTCCTTCTCCCTGTGTTCAGCTGGTGCTGAACCCAAGTCTCCCTCCCAAAACTCCATCTCTTTTCTGTTTAATACTGTCTGTGAATAGGGAAAAACACCTTCTAACAGATTAGAAATAAAATAACCTCCAGCATGGTTATGCTGCAGCCTGAGAAACCTTCCCTTAAGATCTCTGATACGTTTGCCAAGAACAGGGGGACTTTTGTAGCCATCTGTCCCCCAGGCTGTGGAGCTGTGAAAGGCAAAAGTGTGAAACTGTGCTGTGGGCATGGGCTGGAGCTCTGGAACTCAGTGCTCTCCTTAGCTCCTCCTTTCCTCACCGAGTACAGCTCTATCTCCCCTTAAAAGTTAAAGCTGTCTCACTTTGCATCAGCCGTGGAGGAAGACGGTGTCATTGGGGTTATTTTCTGTGTTTGGGGCAGCGTATGTTTAATTGCAGAGCTGTTTGCTCTGTTGAGAGCAGTGTTTTTTCCTTCAAGATTGATTCATAGAAGTCCTTAGTCACAGAGCGACGTGAGCTGCTCCCTGGGCTCGCCTCTCCGCGGTTTTGCTGTTGGGATGTCGGCAAGGCCACGAGGCCGAGGCAGGAGCAGAGCTTGTCCAGGCTGCCAGGGTCCGGGGACGCGGCAGCCGGGGCTCCGTGTTTTGGTGGCTTGAACCCAAGGTAACGGGAAGTGAAACTGCACCGGGATAAAATGTAGCGGGGGGAATACGGAAACTGGAAGGGGGAATAACGTGACTCTGATACTTGAGCAAAGGCACGTGGCTCTAAAAGGAGTGAAAACCCCAGTGTAACGTGTCCAGTGACTATCGTTATGCAATAACATAGTTTTTAACAGTAACTAATGCTGAGGCATTTGGTTCAACTGTTTTTTGCGGCGACATAGGCCTTGTCTCCCTTAACACTTATCCTGTTCCCATTGGTTTTGCTTTTCTTTTACCATCTTTTTTTTTCCCTCTGGAAGGAATGACCCTAATCATTTCAGGGTGCTTGCCACCTACTATCAGCAGTTATTTTGGGGATAGTTCGGCAAAGCTTTAAAATGTCTGAACTGCATTAAAATGAATTGTTGGCATTCCAGCCCAAACCTCAGGAGGCAGGAATCTGCCATGAGACCATGGAGGGAAGCACTGTTATAATACAGCATACATGTAATGAGGTTTGATGTGCTTGAAATTCAGAGTCTGGTCCACATTATGAAACATTCACTGGTTTAACTAAATCAGTTTCAAATTGATCTAATTAAACTCTTAGAAAGCCTCAGCGGAGACATCTTCATATTGGTTTTACCCTTTCTTAAACCAGTCTAGCTAAGACGCATTAGGAAAAAAGGTCTAGGAAATCTTTGGTGGAGAGTGTCCTTTGCAGGTCTGGACTGAGTTGCCTCTTCTGACTCGTTCTCATGTGTCTTGTTCCTTCAGCTTCTCACAAATCTCATAGTTGTTCTTCTGTGCACTCATTGACTTTGGGCACCGTTGCTTGGCCTGTGGAGGAAAAGGAGCATGGATCACATCCTCCTGCTGCCTGTTGGGTGGCTAGCAAGCCAGGGGGGCAAATGGCATGTGCAGCCCGTAAGGAATTTGGTCCTGTTGTACACATGGGATGTGAAATTGCCCTCAAGACTGAGCATTCAGTGAGCTCCTGCACATGGCTGTTCTGGTGGGTAAGAACTGCAGCTCCATGAGCAGCATGGGGCTGTTAAGATCCAAATGCAGAAGCAATTTCCCTCTGTGCTGCTCCACAAAGGATATTGATAACTTATCGGTCCAGCTCGGGAGGTTTCATCTTCATGCCGAGGGAGTGTTTTAGTCTCAAGAGGCTTCAGCACCTCTGAGAGGCAGCCTCACATTGGACATCATGAAGTGGCAACCTTCAAATTGCTGCTGTGTTGCATGGCATCCACGGGATGCAGCTGAAAGAATCCCTTCTAGTGGGACAGAGAGGCTCAGTGTTGAGCCTGCTTGGGTTTCCTTTGCAGGAGAAGGAGTGACGATGCCAATTCTGAACTCAAGCATGGACCCTGCAGAGGTTAATGTGCCTCTGGAGACTGCTGAACAAAACTGTCTGTCAAACACAACTCCTTTCAGGGCAGGGAGGTGGCATGCATAAAAGTGCATTATATTCTGTTGACTGTTAATTGCATAAATAAAACACCACTAAGAATGTTTTTATATGCCACTTTGTTTTCATATAAAATAGAGAAATTCCTGATGCTGTGTAGAAATTCCATCATAAACATAAAATCTGGCAAATTATCTCCATTATATATCCATTAGCCCACGGAACATGGACAGATATTCACATTTCTCTGAGGAATAACAGGATCATGAGCAGGAGAAGATGCCCATCTATCTATATAAGATAGGGACATGTCTATACATGATGGGCAAAGCAGCAGAAAGGGAAACTCCTGTGGCTCCCACCCCGTGTGTCCTCAGTGGGCAAGGCAGCAGAGACTGGGGAGTCCCCCCTACCTTTACAAGGCATCGTGAGAGGGCCTGGGTGAGGATGAGCAATGTGGAGATGGTGTTTGTCTTGAAACCCTTCCAGAGAGCAGGAACGGTTGCAGTTGTTTATTTTAGTTGTTTGTTTAGTTTTTTATTGCATATTTAGTACAGATTAATCGGCTTTGCTCATGTTAATGGTCTCTAGAACTGCTGGTGCCCAGCAACGAGAAGGCATCAGTATGTTTTGTAGGGCACCTTGGGGTGATTCTCACAGTGATTGCCTGCCTGTGGCTAATGAGAGGTTTTCACATTCCATTCCACGTGCTTTGAAATACCAGAGGAAATGTCCCAGAGACTCAAATTATAGGTGTTCCTCGGGAGTAACTGCGGTGCTGCTGTTGAACACCTGGACCTGGCAGCAGGCGGGCTGCCCGCCGCGAGGAGGAGGGACTGGGGACGCCCAGCTGCCCCTTGCACTCCCTTCGTTAGGCAGCCCTGCCCCTGGGTTTTGTTCACCTGAAGTCCGTGCAAGGCAGCGGTAGGTGTGGAGGGCCTGCAAAGGGTGAGATGAACCTGCTCCTTTGCCAACCTCTGGTCTCATTCCGTCTCTCAGGTCATTTTACTCCCTTGCAAAACAAGAAGTCTGATTTTGGTGTCAAAGCCTTACCTGGGAGAATGTGGATGAGTATCGTAGCAGATAAACTTTATTCTCTGTGAACATCCAGTAATATCTCTGTTCCTCGGAGCAAGGCAGCTGGGGATGCTCTGCAGTCCCCCTGTTGTATATTTTATTTATTTAACATCTTGACATTAAACCTGCTGGAACCAGGTTTGCCAGAGATAATTCTTTCCCTTCCAGCTTATTATCTCCTCGTGACCTGTGTAAGGAGAGCATTTTGGCATGGCAGAGGCAGCCTTTATGTTGTTGCTTTGCCTTTGAAGCTGCCTTCTGCAACGTGGCTGGGGCCTTGCCAGCACAGAGGAAACAGAGTGTGGTGCTGCCAGGTGGCTGCCAAGCCGTTGTGCAAAGGTGGCTTTGGAGGAAGGGCTTCCACCCCGCAGGAGAAGCAGTGGGAGGACGGTGCTGCCGTTTGCATTGCCTAATGCAACACGGAAGCTGCCCTGCAGATCAGGGTCTGGGTGTGCTCTGTGCACACTCGTACGGGCAGCCCGTTCCTGCACGGCTGGATTTAATAGAGCAAACAAGTCTGTGCCGCAGCCGGGCTCTGGATTTCGTCCTGCAAGGTGAGCTCCGTCGCGAGCACGCCCTGGCAGCGCTGGCTTCGTGAGCTGCATCACAGCACACTACCTGTGTCTTGCTTCCTGTCTTAGTCAATGTGCTAAAAAATCCCCCTTTTGACACTGAAAACATTGTTTTTACACGTCAACTTGAAAAATATGTACTTTGGATGTATTTGCTGAAATGTATAAACCCATAATTGCCTTGTCTACATTGGTTTCACCATGAGTGAATTAACATTTGGTTAAAAACAGTGACTGAAATGGGAGCTCCAAAATACCAGTGAGATCATTCAGAAGGATGGGAAGAAGAAAGTCCTGGGGAGCTGGCATTTGCAAGCCCTCACCCTGCTGAAAGCTTTGGAACAGCCCTTTGGTGCCAGCATGGCCCATGCCAATATGGACCAGTCTTGACCATGGGATACATACAACATGGGGTGAAATCCCAGCAGTCAGGGGCGAACCGCAGCACAAGAGCAACCAGGGGGATGGCTGGAAGATGGAGATTAAAATAAAGGCCTTTTAGGTGCAAGGCCCTTCTCCATAGTCATTTGAGATACTGCTGGCACCAGCTTAGCCTTGTCCCTGCAGAAAAATTCTGCAGATTTAACTAATGCTGGTTTGACAGAGGGCTGAGTTCCTGGTGTCCCACTGTTTGGTGGAGATTTCAGTGGAGGTGCTGGGCTTGCTGACAGGAAGGATCTCCTCCCAGGTGCCTATGTGACTCAGTATATAGTTTCGTGTATAGAAACCTCTCTTTACATGGCCGAGGTAAATAAGCAAAATTCTGTTTTCCAAATGAAGTTAAGAATTCCTCATGTTCACTTATTACGATCATGAACAACCTCTTTGCGTTTGGTCTTAGACAGATTTTGGTGATGCTTTTTCTAGCTCCTGGGGTTCAGATGTTAGTAAGTGCCTCCTTAGGGGTGCTCAGCTTTACCAGCTGCAAGAATACCGAGTTAAGATGTAGTGGAGCTAGGTGGGCTATGCTTGTGCTGGGCCTGTTGGTCGATGAGCTTGGCTTCCAGACCCCTCCATCCAGCTGCATTTTGTCATGAGGCTTCTGAGAACAGGAAAACCCAGCATTGTCCCCAAACCTTTTGCAATCCATCACCCATGTCACAACCTACCCATCAGGACACCTGTAGCCCCTGCTGCTAGTGCTCGAGGTCACCTCCTGACGTGGAGGTCTGGCTCCGTGGCTGCTGAGCCCCACAGGAGCTTCCCTGCTCTGCTTGGGGCGGGAGGGCTGACTCTACTTGAGAAGGGCAATGCCAACACCTTGAGTTTCGACTGGTTTTATTGCCTTGTTGTACCCTGAAAGTTGCGTCTGTGGAAACCACTGAGGGCCATGCGTGGTTGCACTCGATGGTCCTGAAGGTCTTTTCCAACCGTAATGATTCTGTGCTAAAGGGAAGAAGGTCTTTGTGTCGTGTTACCTGGTGTGCGGGAGAAGACAGCATGATGAAGGGGGTTCACGGGCACAGCAATGCTGTGGTGCTTGAAAACCCTCTGGGATGAATGTTGCTTTGAATCCGACACGGATTCAGGCTCCCAGTTGAAAATGAGAAACAAGGCCATGGGGAGGTACATCTGGGTGGCGTTTGAGATTAGGCTTAAGAGCTAGAGTGGGTAGGAAATCTGCTAAAGACCCAAGAGGCTTTAATAGAGTGGATGATGATTTACAGCTGCTCTGTTCAGTGATTTATAGACTGCTGCTTATCACAGGGGCAGGATACAAACACTGAATTTAATGAAAACATACAATTCTTGCTTCTTTCCCAGAAAGTTAGAGACGGAAAGTACATTCCACAGTAAAGAGCAGTCTCTTCCCTTCATCTAACCACGGCCAGACAAAGCTTGGAGGCGAAGGAGCGCAGCCAGGGCTGCCTGGGCATCTCTCTTCCCTTATAATTTCAGTAATACAGCCCTTTGACTGTCGTGCAGACTCCTTAAATATACGGCCTGTCACCATAATGCTACATTCCTGCTCCACGTCTCTGTGAGACAGGCTTCAAAATAACCAGGGCTCAGCTCTCGCGAGGAACGGGCCTGGGCTGCTGCTGGTGGCAGGAGATGCAGCCTGGGAGCCCACTGAGGCTGCTGGCGAGCGGTGGCCACGTCTGAGAGCACCCAGCTGGGTGGTTCTTGCTGGGGCACCCAGAGCCTGGAGGAGCTGGTGTCCTGGATGGGCCACAGCTCAGCTGGCAGGCACCTCGCCCAGGGGATGGATGGATAGGTGGGTGGATGGATGGATGGATGGATGGATGGATGGATGGATGGATGGATGGATGGATGGATGGATGGGGAAAACGTACTTTAAACCACAGAAGTGACTTAGCTGAGTTCATTTTGATCTTCCACCTGCTGGACCATGTTGTCTTCTGCTTGGGGACAGCAACCCTCCTTAGGAACTTTGCTCCTTGGCCTGGAAAACAGAGCAAAACTCAAGGAAGCCTAAAGTGCTGCTCAAACAGCAGTTATTAATGTATGGGAGGTCCCAGTGAGGCGGGTCATTTTTATTCACGCCCGTTTTGGGTGGATGTGCTCGGGTCCAGCCAGGTTAGATGGCTGTGAAGGAGCAGCCCGTGGGTGTCTTGGTGCTGCCGGCCCCTCTGGATGCGCTGGCGCTGGGAGAGGGAGGCTGCTCCTTGCTGAACTCCGCGGTTGCTAAATGTTCCCTACGTAGCACTCTAGTCTTTCCAGCTCTATTGTGATTCTTTGATTTCCCCTCCTGTCCGCCGTAATTGTGTTTCACAGGTAGAAATAGCTCGAGGCAAAACTGGAAAGAAAAACAGATCACACTGAATAAATCCATCTTCACAGCTCCTTTTTTTGTGTCTGCCTTTCTATCAATTAGATTCAAAGAAAGTGTCTCTTTACTGCGCCTGCACTGCTTAGCATTTTTTATTAACAAAGTCCCCTTGTAGGCTGTAGCCCATTGAGGTTCATTAATCAACAATTGCCACAAAGTGAAAAATTCTCAAACTCCCCAAATTCTTTTTCTTGGAGCCAGTTAATACTAACAATGAAGTTTTCCTTGGCTAACCACCCCATGCTTTGATGTGTCTGGGTGAGAAGCTAAAGCCCACAAAGGTGTTATAAACTGGGCACCGGTCACAGACTGAGACAGGCTGGTATGTGCTCTTAACCAATAAATATATACATAATATAGCAAGAGTTTGGTATTTGTTGTGTGAGAGAAAATGTTGGGTGTTTTGATGATTTTATTATCAGTTTTTCGTTAAAAAAAAAGTTTCTCTTGATGCACCAAGAGCTGTCACTGTCCTGAAAAAGCAGCCCCTGATGCCAACCCCAGCCTGAGGAAGGGGGAATTTTGTTGCACGCCAACATATTCCTCAGCTTTGCCTTGACTGCACAGAGTCGCTGCCTGGATCCTCTTTCCACTGCAATACTGTTATTTCTTAACCCACCAGAAAAAGGGAGCAGAGAGGAGAGCCCCTGCCCTGCCCGGGGTAAGCAGCGGGGCTGGCAGCGCCGCGGGCAGCTCGCAGGGCACGTCCTGCTCCGGGGCCCCCGCAGCGGAGAAAATCATCCATCTTCGATGCTGGTTTTGTGTGCGTCTATTTTGGTTGCTTGCATTTCAAATTACTGTGTTTTTCGGACAGTTAAAGGCTGCGTTCTGCACGCGTAGCACATTCTGTAAAACCCTCGGAAGAAGCTGGCAGTGCGAGTCCGCGCTCCAGTGAGGCTGGAAGCGCCGGGGAGGCTCGAGCCAAAGAGCCCCCGGGGTAACGTGAAGAGCCCCCGGGGTGACATGAGGAGCCCCTGGGGTGACGTGAAGCGAGCTGAGTGTCGCACACAGGCGGTGCAAAATGCCTCCTGCAGCGTGAAGCCGAGGGCCCCTCCAGCTCCACCTGCAGGGACGGCCCTGGGAAATTGTCCCACCCCATTTCTGCCCTTGCAGGTACCACGGGAAGCGGAAGATGCTCCTTCCTTGCAGGGTGCTCTGCTTTGGGAGGGCCGTTTTGGGGGAAAACCACGTCCGAAGGCGCGGGAGTGGCGCTGGGGAGCAGCTGGGAGGCTGATGGCTGCGATGTAAATAGGAGCTGACCAGTGGTCTGTGCAAATTTCTTAATTTCTAGAACTAACTCAGTAATATTTAAAATGAATCTAATAAAAATATGGATGTGACTTCTTCCATAATGGGCAGCATAGCTCCAGCATTATCCTTATTTTTATATTGTTTTAATGAGGCTGTTTTTCTGCCCTGTTTCCACTCGGTTTGGTTTGCTTTGCCCAAAGACAGTAAACAGCTCTGCACAGGAAGGTGACCGATTTCCACTGTTAATAATCTGGGGCTTGAATATGTGAGAAGTGCTGTTTACAAGGGAAAAAATAGATAAATATAAAAATCAGAAGCTCTGTTTGGCTTTGCAAACAAAAGTAGCCCAAAAATAAACAGGCCTACAGAGCGAAGAAGCAAAGCTGGGGGGAAGTGGATGCCAACTGAAGAGGCAGATGTAAAGAGCGTTTCCTATTTGGTTTAGCAACTGCAGACTTTTGTCTCCAGCCTGCGTGCGCTTCCTCCAGTGATTCATCATAAATGTGCATTTATAAATACACTCCGCCTTGGCCTGGCACATGGGCTGCAGCCTGGTTGCGTAAAAGGAGCCGGAGAGGAGGGGCGCCAGCTCCCGCTGCGGGAGCTACCTGGGGGCGGTGGGTTTGGCGGGAGGGCTCCCGGGCTCTTTGTCATGCGCACGCGGAGGGCTCGCGACTCGGAGCATCAGCGGGAGGCCGGGAGCTGCCGGAGGTCGGTGCTTGGGGCAGGAGAGGGGGTCCTGTGATGTCCCCTCTCCGGAGAGAGCCGCCTTTGCTGCGCAGGAGCTCGGCGGGAGGGCAGGGGGGAGAGGCTCAGCTCGAGCGCAGCGCTCGTTTCTCGGCATTTTGGAGCTCGTTCCAAGCAGCAGCCCAGGAGGGTTCCCACAGCGGCATCCGAGAGAGACCCCAGCGTGCAGCACCTCATCCCAAAGCCTGGTTACATCTCACTCCTTGGAGCTCGAATTTGAGCCAGGCCTTGCAGGAAGCTGCCACGAGGCAACCTGGAGAAGCTGTGTTGCATCCACGCTGTGTTTCCTGCACTCCTCTGCACCCACGGAACCTGGGGCTGCATTTAGGTTGAGTCTATAAGGGTCTGGGCCGGGCTGAGGCCCTGGACCGTGGACTTGGCCCACGATGTCTCTGCAGAGAGCTGTGAGGTGCAAGGCAGCTGGGAGGAGGACTTCTCAGAGGCTCAGCCTCTCGTTAGGGATACTGACTCTTAGCTCTGTTTTCCTGGGATTGGAATTTTTTCCCAAGGAAAGTGCCATTCTTGCACTCCAGGTCTATGCCAAAGGCTTGTGCATCGAGATGTGTGCATGCCCTTGGGAAACAGCGTGGTCCCTATAACTCTCGTAACAGGGATGCCAACGGGGTGTTGCTCAGCCGGAGCTGCAGTGTTCCCGCCGCAGTGAAGGTGGAGCAGCAGCTGAACACGCTGGTGTTTTAGGAACGGAATAGGCAAGAGGAGATGGTTCGCGCTCTCGGCGCGCGGTGCAAAGGTGCAAGGCAGAGAAAACCACGGCAGGGCAGTCCCAGACGCGGCCCGGCACATGAGTCTCTCATAAAAAATGTTTGGCCTCTTCTCAGGAATAACATGGCCGTGCTTGTACCTCCAAAAGAAGCCCCGAACGATATTAATGCATTCATTAGAACAAGTTCAAAGAAAATCATCTTAATTAGCTTGCCTGGCTGAAACTGAGGTTCATTAATCTAAAGTAGATTAACCTGATGGTAATGCCATTAGAGCTGGCTGGGATATTAATGCAATATATGCAGTTGCAGAGAGCCCCAATGTCCTCCCGCCAGTCGCGCACTGATAAAACCGCCTGGGCTTCCCGCAGTCGGGGCTGTTTTAAGGAAGACCCGTGTAGTTTTCAGCTGTAATTCTGCGTGCCCAAGTGCCCGCTCGGGGGCAGGTTGCTCTGGAGGGGGTTCTAGAAGGGGGCGAGCATCCCTTGGGAAGCTCCGACGGCGGCTCGCCTTGGCCCTTGTGTGCGAAAGCTGCCGGAGCAGAGCGTGCACGTGCACGTCGGCGGCAGGCCGGGGTGCGCCCGCGCCCGGCAGCCTCCTCGCTCCTTCCAAACACGAGCTGCCTTCCAGCTCCCGCCCGCGGGCAGTGCTCGGAAAGGGCCTCGAAGCCCCCGGAAACCCGGCAAAGACCCGGCGGGCTTAAAACGTCCTTCTCCTCCTGCCCAGGCTCCAACGGGCTTAATCTGCGCTCGTTCCAGTCTTTGGCACGTCATTAAAGTGACAGTTGCAGAGCAGAGCGGAGATCAAAGGGCCGCGGAGCTTCTCTCGCGTTGCAGCCCCTCGGCGGCCGTCTCGGCGGGGACCCCGCGTCCCTCGGCTGCCCGGCCAGCTCTCAACCCGGCTACCTGCCGCGGGGGGGTCGCAAATCCGGGTGCATTCCCCAAACAGCCTCGGGTTTGGGCATGGCCGGGCACAGAGATGCAAACACAAGATGCGAACGGGGAGGGTTTGCAAAAGCAATGCCAAGGGCAGGCATGGGGTGCAGCAGGAGCTGAGCCAGGAGGCACCCGGCTGATCTGCGGGGAAGCACCTAAGGATCCTTCTTTCCTCGCTCCCCCGCAGGCAAAACGCATGCGGATTTCGGTCAGGGAGCTCTCACCCCTCCCTGGCGCGGGATACGCTCTGACTAAGTGTCTCCCTCCGGTTGCACTGGGAAACGCCGGGCTGGCACGCGGCGTATTTACAAGGTAGCCCGGCGTGATGCATCATAAAGACACTTTTGAAGAATTTCTGTTATTAAAAACTGCCCATGGAAAGAATTAGGTCAGGTGTTTACAAGTCAAAGCTTTGGGCATAATTAGGTGGAAGGCAGCAGCTTTAGAGACACGGGTTGTTTTCCAGCCCTCCGAGAAGCGTGTAGTCACATTGAGCCTTTCCCACCTACTAACTGCAGCCTCGGTCACTCCTGTCACTTTGGGGACCCTGCGGGGGGACAGAAAACATGGCTTTGAGCAGCAACGCGCGAGCAAAGCCCTGGGTGCCGGGGCGTTGCACCGCAGCCCCTCTGGAGGGGCTTCCCGTGCTGGCGGGTGGGCACTCACTCCTGGTACGCCGCACACCAACACTGTGCTGCCTTTGAGGGAGGAATGGGGGGATTCTCTTTTTTCCCCCCAAAAAAAGGCCACTTGTTCGTGGCAGCGCGGCGGGGGTGCTGAGAGGAGGGACAGGACAGGGTGCCGGAGCCACCTCCTTGAACCCCACCGCGCACAATGATGCTTTCCACGGAAAGGCCGCCTCTGTTTCCCTTGGCACGGGCTGAGGGCATATTTTTGGAAGCTTTAAAATGCTCTGTGGGACATGCTTCATTTTTGTCTGTATACAGTATCTGTACATTTGTGCAAGAAAAAAGGCTTCTGTTTTGCTGCACTTGGCCGCCTGACCCTTCCCCTTCTGCTCCTGCCCCGCGGTGCCCAGTGGGTCAGAAACCAGGTTGTGGCCATGAGGGCTGATACAGATGGCCGAGCTCCCAGGAGATGACGGAAAATGCCAGCTCTGCCATGTTGTGCTGGTTAAAGCCCTGCACTCCTCTCCTGAAAGCAAGGAGGATGTAACCTGGGCAGCAGGAGACCTCGGAGGGGCTGGTTTCCATTTGCATGCAAGCCCCTGCGGTGCTGCAGCAGTGGAAGGAGGCCATAAATAGGAATCAGACCCCACATCTGGGCTGCTAGAGGTGTCTTTTGTGTGCAGGTAGAGGTGGTTAATGTCTCCTGAGTGCAGAGGGAGCAAGTGGGAAAAAGCAAAATACTGCCAAACGATGCGCAGCGGGGACAGCCACGGAGGCCAGCGACTGGACTGCCCTGAGGCTCCGCGTGCCCTGTGTGATTAGATGTAGCAGGTAAACGTGGCCTTCTGGCTGGTGAAAACCGAGACCTCCAGGAGCTGTTTTACTGCTCGCTGTCCTGCATTTTCAGTGTGCATTGCAGTGCTTAGTGCTTCCCGAAGCCCGCCCGGCCCCGTGTCGCCAGTGCCCAAAATGAGACGGAGGATGGCGCAGGCTGAGTCACACGGAGGCTGGCTGGAGGTTCCGCCTGCCCGGCGGGCGGCTGCGTGTCCGTGCGCGTTCCCTGGTGCCGGCTGCTGGGAATGGAGCCGGCAGTGCCCCGGGTGATGGGGAACAGACCCGCCGGCTCCGCGGGAGGCTCGGGAGCCACCAGCCGGGACGCTCCGTGCGGCCGCTTTGCCGAGTGGGAACGTGGCCCTGCGCTCGGAGGTTGCAGCCCGCGCGACAGGCGAGTCCGGTCTTGACTGTGGCTCGCAGTCGGCGCATGGAGCAGACCGGGCGTCTCTTGTGCAGAGCCTTGTAATCTGCAGGGAGCTGCTGGTCTCCCCTCGCAGACAGCGCTCGCCGATAGCGCCTGGGAGGAGTCCGCGCCGCGACCCGGCTCTGCCGCTGGAAGGTCCTTTAGGAACAGTCTACAGCCCGGCGCAGGTTGGAACCAGCTGTGCCCAGTCTGCCAGATGTCCCATCCCGTGTGTTCTTGCAAACACCCAGCGATGGAAATGCTGCAGCTTGCTCAGGCGAGCTCACCCGACCCTCATACATTCCTTTAGGAATGGCCTCATTGCCAGTGTGAATCGTCCATGCTGGAGTTTCCCTTCTCCTGGCCATGCTGCATGTGGCCCACAGGTGCCCACGTAGGATGAGTGCAAGGACCTACTCTGTGTCGGGACCGGTATTAATTTTGCAGTTTAAAATGACCCAAGTGATGCCTTGAATCCCCCCCCTGCTTCACCCCGTTTCAGCCCAGAAACAATGTGTGAGGATGAGTTAAACCCCGGAGACCCGGCATCTCTAGCAAAAACAAACATGGGCAGCCTCTTAGCTCTTGCAGCTCCACCATCAAAACCCCTTTTCAGAAATGTTTAGCTAAAGGTTTAGTTTGGAACAAACATTGTTAAAGCATGACCATGGGGCCACTTATTGGAGCCAGATGTGGATTCTGAGGACGGTTGGGTCCATGCAGGGCTTTTGCATGCCCTGCTCGCACTGCAGAGCAGTGAGTCACCCCTCAACTTGCCCAAAAATGCATGGTCCCGCTGGAAGCGCCTCACCCTGTGCCACTGCAGGGACATCGGCAGCAGCGGCCAGGAGCGTTTGGGGTGGGTTTTTTTAGCATTTTTTCCTTTTCTCGTAAGGAGTGTCAGATCTCTCCAGTCTCGAGGTTTCCTCCTCCTCTTGTCGGTTCATCCCACTCGCTTCAGCCTCTCCGCCTCATGCCTGATCTTTTAGGAATACTTCTCCCCGAGGGCTGCCTTTCCTAAGCACTGCAGCATGAGTCTGTGCTGACCTAATCCTGCAAGCTCTGGGGTGGGACCGTCCCACGTTGCGAGCGGGGCTCTGCCCACGGAGCGCAGGCACCGACCCACAGACGGGCCCTGCAAGGGCAGGCGGGTCTGGTCCGCCCCTCGCGGCAAGAAAGGGACAAAACCCAAGCAACAATCTTGCAAAACCAACCGGGTTCTTTCTTTTGAGAGTTGCTTCTTCGCTTTTTACGGCTTGCGCTTTGCTTACTGGCTGCTTTGTGCATGGAAAGCTGGAAAGAGAAACTCTGCAGGAGAAAAACAAATGCAAGGATGGGCCAAAAGTTGCTTCATTTCCTCCGGCCTGGGATGGCCTGCACTTCTGGGGCCCAATCTGTGCCGGAAAGGGCTTTTGGACCGGGCGGAGGGGCCTCGAAGGCTTTGCTGTTGAGTCTGCCCTAAGGAGGGTTTGGGGCAGTGGTGTCTGCCTGGCCAGCCCTGGGCTAGGGCAGAGGGGACATAGAGCATCAGGAGGCACCTTGCAGGTGGCACCGGGCATCATAGACTCACCTGGAGTTTATTGCATGCTCCTCTTGTTTGCAAATCTTGTGAGTTGGATTTTTTCCATTCTGGGCCTCTTTCAGATGAGAGTTCATGAAGGAGAGGAGAGAGGAAAAACACAGAGCCTACAGGGGGGGACTTCAAGTCTACACTGGCCCTGGAACCGAGCATCTGATGGCAGTGGGAGGTGGAGGGGCGTCGGAGACCTGTGTCGGTCCTGCCACAGGCCGGCCTCATTCTTGTGAACCCACTGGTGACGAGAGAAGGAGGCCCCCGTGGGTGCAGAGCCCCGGCTCGCCCTCTGCCATGTCCCGTAGCCCGGTCCCCTTCTGTGCGTCCCGGAGGGCTCCAGAGCGCTGCTCTCACCGCGCTGTCCCCGGTGCCCGTCCCAGCTCCAACAGCTTCCTCGGAGCCGGCCTTGACGACACGACGGGCCTGGACAACACGGCAAGCTCTGCTCCACGGGACAGTTGTCCAGGGCTCCTTAGACTTTCCACCGCCCCGAGAGCCTGTGACGTGACTCAGAGCTGTAAACATTGGCACTGGCTGCTCTTCTCGCTGAAACCATAAACCCATTAAGGGAAATTTGTTTTCTAAAAATAATTTGATCAATGAAAGAAGTCTCTCAGGGTCCCCTGCCCCTTTGCCTGCCTCCCTCGTAATGACTTCCTCATAAACACATATAGCTGGAGCAGGATGCCTCTCGCTCGGCCCCCATGGATCCAGCTCCGCTGCTCACCAGCAAAGAGATTTAAGGAGTAGTTCAGGGCCTTTTTAGAGATGTTTAGGTCTTTCAGGAGAGGTTGGACTGCAGCGCTGCTGTTGTGGGGAGAGGAGAAGACATCCCTGGTGCATCCCAGGTTGATAACCCTGTGCGCTGCCTGGTGTACGTGGTCTGTGTGGGGACAAGGGGGCCTGGGCAAGTCCTGCCACAATACTCATCCTCGCTCTGCTGCCATTATATCACAGCGGGGTCTCAGTTCGTCCTTTGCAGTTTAAGGGACTCGGACGGAGCGAGAACATCGGGAAAGCTCCTGCTCTGTGTAGCTGGAGGCGTCGGTGCAACCCGGAGGAACGTCACTGCTGCGTCCCTCCATGCTCCGTGTGTCCTGGCCACAGCTACCACTGGTGCCACCGTGGTCTGTGTGGGCAGCATCCCGTTGGTCTAGCACAGGGAAAAGCTAGAGGGGGGGATTGAAGCCAAGCTGGTAATGATCAGCTTTGTCTTCTCCTCACTCCTCCCCTTCCTTGCTTCCTTGGAGTTTTTCTTGCTTCCTTGGAGTTTTTCTTGCTATAGTCTTGTTAGACTATTGCACTGAGGCAAGTGTGGGAATGTTGGGGGTATCTTCATTGTCCCCAGAGCCACCACTTGGGGTCTGGCAGGGACAGGCACCCCGAGCAGCCGGGATCGTGGCTGCAGCCCCAGCATGAAGCTGTGTGAATTTGAGCCCGAGTCCAGCACTATCACCCTCCCTATCCCGAGTCATGCCAAAAATAATTAGTTTATTTTTAATGAGTGCTGAGACTTCTTTTTTTTTGCGCAATCAACTCAAAGGAGCTTTAAGATAAAGTTTTTTTTAAAAAGTTACTAAATTAAGAAACTAGGGCTTGTGATCGGTGGAGACCTTTGGAAAGCTGACTTGAAAGCCTGCTGGAGGCTTAAAACCAAAAGGGAACTGAAAAATAACCTCCTATTATTTTTATCTTCCTTGCTGCTGCTGCTAATAAGAGCAGAAATTATAACCACAGAATTCATAATGTTATTTCTTAGCACACCCCATAGTCCGGGGCTGCTCTGACCCGTGATCTTCCTGCTCCAGGACGGGACGGGACCGCCCCGGCCCCGGGCAGGCTCCCGGCGAGGGCTGGACGCAGGATCCGGCTCGCGGCCGCCTCCCGTTTGATGCTCCCGATGGAGCGGAGTGGAGCTTTGCGGCGCTCGGCCGCAGCCCTTTCTTTTCTAAACATGTGTGCTTTGAAAGGGAAGAGCTCGCTGCCAGCGTGTCTGCCTCCTTCGGCCCACAACATCCGACCGGCCGCGTTATCAAGCCTTGCTGGGGCCTATCAAGAGACACAGTTAAACAAGCCCGTGTTTATCGGAGGGAAGCGGTATTAATTGCGCGGTGGGATAAAGAACTGGCCGGCACCAGGCAAATCTCTCGCTGGCATGGGAAAGGGACGGGCGGCTCCGCGCAACAATGGCCCGTGCAAAAATATCCCGCTTTTCTTCTGTGCTGTTTTTTTTTTTTCCTCTCCTCACAGACTCCAGGATTTTGCTTAATAGGAAAGTGCTGCATTCAGTCCTGTGCTGGGCTTGTGCTGGGCATCAGGTACTTGGAAAAACAGGCTGAAAATGCTCCCAAATCCCCTTGTTTTGCAAGTAGCCCAAACACGCGCCGTTCAGCTAGCTGCATGTGCAAGGCTGTGAGCAGTTGGTTCCTACCCGAAACGAGCCTCTTGTCAACAACCAAGGGTGGAAACAGACGAATTCTCCAAAGAGAGAAGTTCTGCTGCCGGGCAGCAGGTCCGTTCGGCTTGGGCATGGTTTGGGTAGCAGATGAAGGGAGCTGCGGTAGCTGCAGCCTCCGGGAAGCAGGGCGTGGGATACCTGGATCATGCCAGCAGTGCCCTGGATGTGTCCCTAGGTGTAGAGTGGCAGGTTTTGCCTGGTGATGCTCTGCTCCAAGGCAAGATGTCCAAAAGGGGGAACAGCAGCATGAATCACATCCCTTTCTCGACCTTATTTTCTCCTGGGGGTGGATTTGGGCATGCTCCAAAGCCACAGCCTAATATAAATCAGGAGAAAGGTGGCTGTGAAGAGCAGCAAAGCAAGGAAGATGGGAACTAGAGACAGAAATATTTGTCCTTCCCTGGGTGAGCATCTGTCCTGATGGGGAACGGCCACATCTGGTGATGGAAAGCAGAGGTTTGTTGCAGACACTAATCGCTTGCTTTTTATCTGGGATCTGCGAGCCCTGCGACATGCCGGCCTGCGATGAGATGGGGCTGGAGCAGGGGGAGCGGCTCCTCCTTCCCGCGTCTGCTGCCCTTCCTCGGGATCCGCCGAGCGGCGCGGGGAGATAGGGAGCAGCTTGCAGGAAGGAGCCTCTTCAAAGGCTCCTCTCCCTTATCTCCCCACCGGGGCTGTTTTGACAGCGGCTCACTGGAGACGGGAGCCCTTGTGGAGACGGAGTCGGGACTGCGAGAGCAGAAACACAGCGGAGGGAGCCCAGGGGTGGCACCGGCCCCGCGCTCCTGCCGGCCCTGCCCGCCCGACAGCTCCGGGCATCTGCTTTGGTGTTCCCACGTGTCCAGGCATCTCCCGTTATTAGCAAATTTAAACCTGCCTCTCTTTTTGGAGCTTTTGGCAGTATTTTAGTCCTGCAAGCTCTGTAATTGCTGCTGCATGACACAGAGAGATAAGGTAAGTATTTAGGAGCAGAGACTGGATCTAAATGAGGCCCAGCTAGTCCTGTGCCCTCAGCTTGACAGTAGCCAGCAGGAAATGAATAAGAAATTTTTGCAAAAGTGGCTGCAAAGACGATAAGATGCTGTAGCCTCTCTTCCCAGCTGCCGCTCTTTGACCATGTTGGGGTGCTCCTTCCATCTCAGCAAGGCAGGGAAAACATTTTAAAATATCTCCTATTTCTGGGATTCACGGTATCAGATGATTTTGAAAGCATTTCACCCTGGCCCAGAGTCCAGGAGAGCAAGGAAAGGGCCTGTTCTGTGGGACTTCGATGACCCGTGTGGCGTCGCCCCGACCGCACGTTGGCAGGAGTGCAAGGCCTGTCTGTCCTGCACCTTGGGAGCTGCCACGGCTCTTACAAGGGTTGCTGCTCCAGGAGCTCCATCCTGAGAGGTTTCAAGGGCAGAAATGACCAGAGGAAAGCTTGCCCTAAAGAGGTGGTTGAACGCCCTTTGAAAGGGATGGAAAAAAACATGTTTCTGAAAGCCATTTTTTCTTGGTTTTACTTTGTTACTCCTGCTGGAGTGCGTATATGTGAACTTATAGGGAAAGTCCTGCCAGATGCAGCAGCAGAGCTCTCCCGCACACGGGTCTCCTTTAACCTGAGCTTAAGGAGCCCCTCAAGCGCCTGGCTCTGCATTGGTCAGCAGGAGCTCTGCTCGGCCAGGCCTCTGCAGCCTGGAGCTCGGAGCAGCCCGAGCGCTGCTGGGGACGACTCGCCTGGACGCTCCGCCGTGACGCACCGGTGGTGGCTCCGACCAGGGCTTGCTGCTCGAGGCCAAGGGGCTTTGATGGTCTGCTGAAAGCCACGGCCGTTGGCTTCAACGCCTCCAGATGGCCTTGCAGCAATTGTGATGCATCAGAAAACAGAGCGTGCAAACGCAAGGTTGGCAGTCAATAAAACCTACTAAACAACATGAATCTTGAATTTTTTTGGCCATCTTAAAGTAGCATTGGAGCATCCCCAATGTGTCTATAAATAACAAATTATATATCTAAGGGAACCTTTGCATTAGTGGTTACTATGGCAATGAATCATTTGGTCTCTGCTGGTGCCAGATTGAGCATTATTGTCTAACGTTCATCCAAACAATATTCAGTCATGGTGCAGTTAGTTAAAGACTTAGCAGATGTTATAAAGTAAATTTTGTTCAGAGCTGCACACCCTGGCAAAGTGCCACTTTTTAATATCTACGCTGAACATGTAAAGACTACCGAATTTCTCTACTTAAAGAAAAAAGAAATGTTTGTTAATTGTCTGTACCAAGCCTGTCGAATTAATTGCACATGGATCCGCCCTAATGTGCAGAGAGAAATGTAAGTGAATCCATTCTGCCACTCTTTCCAAAAGCGTAATAGCTGCATGTAAAAGCTGTAATCACTGGCTGTAATGGCTTCCTAGTTGCAGGCTGTTTCATAGACGATGAAAATATGCTGTGTGGAAATAAACCATTTGTGCATTGGACTGAATTAAAACCAAATGCTTGAACTTCTAATTAAAATTTTTCTTCAAGTCAGAGAAAGGAAAGGCCTAATTGCCACTGAAATGTTCTCCTTTGCTTTCTTCCTGCCTTTCTTTCTTTCTTTTTTTCTTCCTTTCTTTATTTTTGTTGTTGTTGTTGATAATTTAGCCACGTCCAGTGGTTTCTGTGCATCTCGCACTGCTGCTCAAGCGACGCCTGAAATCCAGGTCGGCTTTGCAGGGTACCTGACCATGTGGTCCTCGTTGGCCGGGCTTTCAAAGTTTACTGCAAACACATGGATTGCTGCCGACACATTCCAGATGCGGAGTAAGCTCTAGGAAAATGCAAAAAAATAGGAGGGAGAGGGAGAAAAACCCCAGTGGGGAGCAGAGGGAGGGAGGAAGAGAGGGCGAGACGGGGTTGCTGGTGCGGGACACGGTGCCGCTCCTGTCCTGCAGAGATGGCAGCCGTGGGCCCGTCCGCTTTGTTGTTTCTCCCTATCTTGCATGCTGTATAAAAGAGGACTTTTTTTGAACTTTAACATTTGGACTCCTCAACAGACTGCTCTTTAGTGTGGTTTGGGAAGGACAAAAGAAGACTTTTGTTGATTTGGCATAAATTATACAGTGGGTATTTTTGGCATGAAAGTTGGAGTTTGATGCTTTTTGTTGGTTTGGCAAAATATACCTTGAAATCACAAAAATATGCTTCTAATTACAGAATGTATGTTGCAGTGATGTGGGACAGCGAAGTAAGGAACCTTTCAGTATTTATATTAACTGAATCAAAAAATTAACCTCTTCCTGTTGAATGTTTACAGCTGGAACCCGGTCAAAGACTCTGAGGCTGGAGCTAGCAACGTCTAATATGTTTCTGCCTCAATGGCAAAGATAAGTAATTCATTATTCAGATGCTGAGCAGTCAGCAGCCCAGGCCCAGCAATTAGGGGCTCGACTTTTCTTGAAAGGAGAGCTGGCAGGTAGCACGGGCCCCAACTTTAAGCAATGTGGTGACATTTTATGGATATCTATATGAAGAGAAGCCTTGCAGGGAAATGAATAGGGCGAAAACGCCATGAAAATGGCCTCTTGTGTAGCCTGCCTCGCTTGTCCCGGGAGCATTTCCGCAGGCTGCTGGAGCACGACGAGCAGAAAAGGGAAGTGTCGGCACTGCCCGGCAGCGCGGAGTCCACCCGGGCTTTCCTGGTCGGAGCACAGCCGGCCTTGGGCACCTTCCTAGTGCCCTTCACCAAGGAAACGTAGGAAAAGATGCCCTAGGAACTCGAACAGAAGCCGTTTCTTTGGATAGATTTGCTTAGCCCGAGCTGGAGAGGTCCATGCTCGGTCTTGAGGACCTGGTGGCTCCGGGACGGATCAGGGCGGCAGAGCTGATGGAGGAATCAGTGCCTCTCACTAGTGTCACGTGCAACGATGCTCTTTCCCCAAGAGTTTCCTGTGAGCAGCTCTCCCAACATGCCCGTCTTGCCCTTCCTGGAATTGCCATGGAGTTGCAGTCTGCCCTAATAGCTCGGGATGGCCATGCGGCTCCTTTAGGCCTTCCTGACACACAGGCTGTGGGATGTGAGTGCTGGCGAGTGCTCACAACACTAAATGCGTCTCAGTGCACTCTTTATGTAGCAAGAAAGACTTTTCTGTGGGCTTTTTAAATGCATATATGTTTCTCCTGAAGGGCTTTTTATCAAGCTGTGCAGAAAGTCCAAAGTAAAAGTGCAAGAGCAACGGATTCAGCGCACCCTGGACAACCCCGGGGCAGATTGCAAAGGTTTGCTTGGCCAAAAAGGCACCACACGTGTCAGCATTTGCAGGGTTTCAGAGAGACTCCTGGCTTGGTATTTCAGGCCCTTCGGACACCCATGGTAGGAAACTCCCTCTTTTTGCTGCATATAGAAGGAAAACTGTAGAAACAATGAGTGTGAAACCCACTCTGGTTGTGTGTGTGTGTGCAGCCTCAACCTCGGCAAATTATATCAGCTCTCACGTCATAAAATATGGAAAGGAATAAATGCTTTCCCCTTCCCGTTTCTTCAGGAACGGTTAGACAATTCCTGCGGTAAAATCTGCTTGGCTGGGCTGGCTGCTGAGATAATATGATCATGTTTTGAATATGGGGGAAGCAGTCTTTTTATTACTGTATATAATGGCTTTTCCTGTTTCTTGGTCATTCTAGTTAGCTCTCTATTCTTTTTCCTTTTTTTTTTTTGTTTTGTTTTTTTGTTTTTTTCCCACGTTTCTCTGTCCTTCTGAAAGACATCAGAGAAAGACACGGTTTTCTAAGGCGCTTGATGTGGGTAACAACAGGAGTCCATGGAGAATTAGTGAGATATATGTAAACTATCACCACTCTTGGGAAAATCTGTCCCCCCAAAATGCCGATAGAACTGAAAAGAAGTTGGTGGTAGCAGGAATTATGCTTGTTATTGGGTCGTTTTCTTGAAGAGAAGGGGCACCACTGATGCCCACTGTATGTGCACTGAAAATGCCCATGTCTCCCGCGATGGTCACAGTGACGGTTCAGTCAGGATGTGTGCGGGTTCTACCAGAAACACCGTGTCCTCATTTTGCAGTTGCTCTTTATATGATCGTCGTCAGGACACATCGTCATTCTGGGTCTCTCTTTCCTTACTTGCTATGAGGAGTTATGGATATTCACTGCATGGTGGTGAAAGGACTTCATGGGCTCTACGTGTAGGGAGGGAGGATTTATTCCCACCGGTCAATCAGCACTTCTTACGAGCCATGTGTAACTCAGTCCCTTTTCCTTTTGTGACTCCTGAATGCTCTCATTTTTTCTTCAAAGTCAAGTGAGAAACGTCTCCCCGAGAAGAACAAGCCAGGAACTGGCGGTGGTGCCACTGCGGGACGCTGGAGAGCAGAGGTTTCGGACACCTCTTTCCAGCTGCCCTGAGACCCTTGAGCTGCCCTCTCCTGCCCTGGGGCAAGATGTGGCAGCTCCTTGCGGTGTCGTGTCCCTCCAGGCACCCACCAGCAGCTCCTTGCATGGTCCCCAGGTTCCCCTGCTTCCCAGCTGATGCTGCAGCTTCTGCCTTGGTATTGCTGGTGCCTGCATGACTGGTGGTGGAACCTCTCAGAGCCCTTGTGCACAGGAGAGGGACCTCAACCTGCCCTGATTTCTCTCCTCATGATTATTTCTCGTGGAAATTAAAAAGGGATACATTCCCTGTTCTTTAAAGAGAGATCTTTAGCTTCTATGGATAAAATAATGTATAAAACAATGTTTGGGAAACTTCCAGTGGGCTAGCTGTGGCTTTGCAATTAAACCCTCTGCCTTTAAATCCCGATGGGAAGATAAGATAATCCTGCAGCACTGTTTAGTTATCCCGTGCGGTATAAACAGCCATCCTCTCTTCATCTCCTGAGAATGTAGCGCTCCTTGGGAAATACTGTTACAGACAATTAGAATAACTGGAAGAGACGCCACATTCCCCATGAGAACGTGGGCTCTGTCCTCATCTCCGCTTGATGGCCATCCATAGGATTGTGGAACTGAAGGCTGCTATTCATATCCTTTCAGAGTACTTTGCTGAGACCTCAAGATGATTTTAGTCTTTTACAGTGACCCAAACTTTAATTATATGAGCACTCATTGCCTTGAGATCTTTTCTTGGCCTCCACCAGTGCTCCAGAAGATTGCGAGTGGCGTTGCCGGGCCATGCGATGGTCTGGAGGGGTGTGTGGGGACATTCACTACGTGTCCCAAGTGCAACGAGGACACTTCAGGTGAGGCAGAGACCTCGGGAAGAGAGACCTCCACGCTTGGGTCTTCCTTTCAGCAGGGAGCGAGTTGTGACTGCCACTGTGCGCTGCCAGAGCAGCTTAGATAAAACGGGCAGGAATCAGTCATCCCATGGGTTTGCATCATGTTTGGGATGGGATTTTAGGGGAGAAACCTTGCTGCGGGTAAGCACCAGCCATTGGTAGTAACAGTGATGTGTCCTACCTCTTCTCTAGATCTGCTCGCTAATGGATTTCGGAGTGCGTTCCGGAATGGTCAGAGAGATTATCCTCGTTTAGCAGGAGAGGAACTATTACTCATGCTGCTCCTGACATTTCTGTCTCGTTGCTGTTTTGTTACCGAGCTCTTTTCACAGCAGAGCGAGGCCCCTGCCACTTGGATCTATCTGCAGGGAAGGATGCTGGAGCAGTGACAAAATTACAGTGTTGGTTGGAGACCTGTGCCTGTAGCAGAGCAGTGGTTAAGTCAGCCAAAGGAATGTTTTGCCAGTTTGCCTCTGTTATTTTTTGTTTATTTGTGTGTTGAGCAGAGCACTCTGTTATCTTCCGCCCGGCCTGACGCCATGCTTTTCCTGTTTAAAATTCCTACTTCTAATTTTCCCTTTGGGTTGTTGGTTTTTTTTTTTTTTTTTCCCTTTTTGCTTCCCTGGTTGTTCCAGTTGCGTGTTCCCAGCGTCGATAGCCAAAGGACAGCTACTGAAAGCATCCGAGGACATCCGCGTTGGTGCCGCGCTCCCCTTCCCTGTTCTCGCTTCCCAGCTCTCGCCTGCGGGACCAGTTGACTTCGATGCCACGCAGCACGATGCTCCGCAGAGCCCGAAACAGCAAAGATGAGGTCAGAGCGACGTTTGCAGATGGAACCAAAAAACACAGTGCCAGAGACTGTCATTGCTAGCGGGTTGTACCTTGTTGGCCGCGTTGAATGGTTTGGAAGGTGCCTTAAAACAGGGTTTCAAATTTTGCTAGGGAAACACATTGAGGCTTCTGGAGTGCTATTAGTTTGTACCTTTGATGCTTTTCAGGACTAATCTTTTTTTCATTTGTTGCAAAGAAAAGTAGAAGGGATCAAAACATACAAAAATGTCCAGTGCAGAAGGCTTTGGCAGGTGAGACCTTGAGCACATCATGTAGAAGGTATTCAAGGCACATGGACATGACTGAGCTCCTCTCAGCTGGTGTCAGACATCCCTCCAGCGTGACTCTTGGATGCTGGGACCAGATTCCTGAGTCCATTGGTGTCCTGGGACTGCTGCCTGATGGGACTGGGCAAAAAACAGGCTGATTCTTGAGTTTAAATTACATCTTTCAGTCCAGGAGGCAGGTTAGGGCTTCAGGAAAACTGCTGTGACGTTAGCAGTGAGGATGTTCACTGCTGACCCAGCATGGGAAGGACCTCACTGTATCTGGTGTTTGTGTGTGCTTACACATCATGCAGGGAGAAGGGGCAGGCACTTTTCAGTTTTTCTAGCTGATAAGCCTCTTTGTGTTATTATTTTTAATAATCTGCTTATGATTCACCTCACATATAATTTTCCTTTTGTATCCAAAAAGGAAATGTTTGGTAAATGTTTTTTGAGCATACAGAGCGTGGGTATAGAGAGCACTCGGTATCTGCAGCACCAATTGGCTATATGTATTCGTAGCATTTAAAGAGTTTGTGGAAGTGCCTGGCTTTCAGAGGCAGCAGTGGGACTCCTTTTATGACACTGTGATGGTCCCTGTGATGAAGTGTTTTGGGGTATTTTGATGGGAATAACATGATATAAATGCAGGATGGTTTGAAAGAATCTAGAAATTGACTCTGCAAAAAGGACAAACATAAGCAGCTCTTATTTTTCAGTGTGTCATCTCTTCCATGTTGTTTTATTGAGGACTAATGTGATCTAGGTTCATCAAGGAGCGGAGTGAGCGTGGTTTGGATCCCTGGGCTGGGAATACCAGCAGCAATGCTAAGGCAGCCCTTCTGGGCCTCGCGGTGTCACACGCGTGCACAGTATTTTGTAAGGATGTTCTTTTGTCTGTTCCTGCATGGGAAAATGTGCTTTCCCCCCAGACATAAATTACTGCGCACACTGCAGCTTAGAGTTCAGAAGTTGGCGTTTTTAGTGGCTCGCTGTGCAGATCGTTTTGGCAACAGCACTGAGCAAACACAGCAGAGAAAAAAGCACTTTGGGCGAGAGGCTGAGAAGCAAACAACCTGCGTTCACTGAAATGAGCTTTTTTGAAACTCCTGAAGAACGTTTTCATGGCAGAGTCTATTTTAAAGTGCAATTTGAGAACACAAAGAGAGAGGGGGGGAAAAAAAGAAAAAAAGAAAAAACATCAGCAAAACCCAAACTCAACCTCCTAGACAAGAGCAGAAATCCAGAAAGCTGCTGGAGTTTGATCTCAGACCATGAGTTAATCCTGGGGACTCATGGTCCCCTCACCCAGACAATCCCAGCTTTTCCAGGCTCCCTTAAAGGCTCCCGTTCCAGTGTAGTCCCTGATTTGCGGTGTTAAGCTTTTTATAGTTTTGCTTATCCTAGCATTTAAGGTATTTTCAAACTTTCATACACTTTAATTTGTTGCATTTGGAAGGCGACGCAGGGTTTAGCGCATGAAGAGGGTGTTTTTGTTGGAGAAGGGATGAGCAGTTCAGCGAGGAGCGACTTGTGCCCGTGGTGGCCCGCCATCCCGCAGCAGAGCGAAGCACGGTGGCACCCGGGACACGGGACTCCCACCAGCAGACTCACGTGGCTGGCGGGGACCTTCAGGCCTCAACAGAGCCGAGCCCTGCGCTTCAGAAAGGGTTTGAGTGGCCCCAGCCCCATGGCGCCCTGTGGCATCTTGGGCTGCAAGGAGGAGCCGAGGGAATCCTGTTTGATTTCCCTCTCTCTGTATCGCCCAGGGTCTGTCCCCTTGTAGTGTCTCTGAGAGCTTCTAGATTTGCTTTCTTTGAAACAATGGAACTATTTGTGAGGGGCAAACGCCGAGTGAACTGTGGGGATGTCAAGTAGGGGCACCTTTTTACCTCCTCTTCTGCACAGCATCGTGCCCTTTAGGGCTGCTCTTATGCTGAGAGGATTTCCTGAGGGCTGAGGACACGTCACCTGTGTTTGCACAAGAGGCCGGAGCTGTAAAGCTCCAATGCAAGTCATCTGTTTTGCCCAGTTTCACTAACTTGGAGTCTTGAGGCTGTGCAAGTCAGCAGGACATGGCCTCAACTGCAGAGCTCCCAGTTACGGACTGCACTATATGGAACTGGCAAATAATGCAAAACGTTGGGTCTGCGAAACGCAGCCATCTGCCCCTGCGCTGCTGCCTGGAGGGAGGCGGCGCCGGCTCGTCCTGCTGGCCTGGCTGCTGTTTCTGATATCGCGCAAACACTCGGCCCGCTTTGCACAGCTGCAATGGGCCAAAAAGAGCTTGTGGGAACTGCAGCATCGTGCTTTCTGCTGGGTGCACAGCAGGCTGTAAGGACCCCAAGCCAGGTAGAAGATCTTGCCCCTTGACTCTCCAAAATGCCGTTTTTGCAAGCCCCTTTAAAGAGAAATCCTGCCCTAGCTGCATCGGGAGGGTTGGCACGGAAAGCCAGGACACCTTGGCAGTGACACATCCCTTATCGAGCTGGCCTAGCACAGGGCAGAGATTGCAAAAACAAACAAACAAGCAAACGCACCTTTAAAGAGGCACAGGGAGTGGTGACTCCTGAGAAACGATCTGTCCTAAGATTAAAAAGCTGCTGCATGAAAATGCAGCCTTCCCTATAATACCATTAAAATGCCACACACCTCAGGCCAACGACCCGTGCTGCTCTTTTGAGTGTGTTGATTTAGGAAGGTCTCGAGGAATTCTCTGGTTCTCTGTCACACAACAAAACGAGTCTGTGGGTGCAGATTCCCACTCTGTACCACTGTGGGTGAGGCTGAAATGCCCACGTGGCTTAGGAGGGCTCCAGGCCAGGAAGGCTTCCAGGAGAAGATATTCCCCACACGGCAAACTGTTTCTGTCCCTTTCCCTCAAATGTGTCAAGGCCAACAAGAAAAATTACCCTCCCAAATGACCCATTATGTCAACAAGAACTTTAGAGTGCTGTGAAGCCATTTCTGCACTCCCTGACATGCAGGTGTTGTAGCAGCTCAGAAGTGCAGGAATTGAGACCAAAAAAGGCCAGTGGGGCCATCCTGGGGCCAGCAGCGATTCAGCTACTGGGCAGCGGCACAAGATTTTGCCTGGGGAGACCGAACTGCCTCTGCCTCCCCATCGGAGCTGTCTGGAAAACTCTCCCCCCTCTCCCTGAAAGAACATGAGGGGAAACACAAAGTAAAATGTCCTTCCCTTAAATAAACTTGAAGTGATTTGATATAAGCGATTTCAACTGATTTTTAGTTTCAATATGAGACCTCCAGGTCCTGCTGAAATTGTACGTTTACATGGGAAAAGGAATAGAGAGTTCATGAATCCTACGGTGGGTTTGGCCATGCGTGGGATTTGATGGGAGGGGGTTTAGGTCCCGTGGTGATGGGACCCAATGAGTTCCGCTCCGGCAGCGACTGCCTCCCCATTCATTCTGTGTTACTGGATCCAAGGGGCTCCCAAGTGTCCTGCGCTATTGACTGGCATTTTTAAGGAGCTCTAAATTACTGTGTGGCTTTGGGGGTCGAATGCCGTGGATATAGGGATTGCTCCTAGAGGCGGGACCCCGGGTGCAAAACTGCTCCTGAAGCGAGGCAGGACGCCGGAGCGGCGGGCGGCCGAGCGCCGGAGTGCCCTTGCCTTGCCCTGCTTATCTGGAGAGCCTGTCAGCATGTCCTGTAACTCGTGGAAACCACTTCAGAGCCGGAGCCAGACACCGAGGTGCCGGGCTCCACATTTCATTTCTTCGCATGGGAAAGTTGGGAGGCAGATACGGCCGGATCCTTCGGCGAGCAGCATTTTTCTCTCTATCTCGCTCGCAGCCCTGCCCTGGCACGTGGGAAGGTTGACGCAGGCGCTGCTCTCCGAAGGTTTTGCTGGAGGGGATTTGGGTAGCTGCTAAAAGCTGCTGCAAGAGGTTGAGCAGGACCAGTTTATATGGCAAGCTGAACACTTTAATTGCATGTTGCGGGGAATTTAAGCGCTGTGGGCAGCGTGTCCCAGTGAACTTTATACCCCAAATGTAGCCAGACTTCACTTGCAGCGTGTTTGCCGTTCGCACCAGGAGCCATCGGGGTGTAAAGACGTGTGGGCAGCTCGGAAGGCTGCGAGGAGCCGCTGCCAAGGGGCTCTTGAGGGCCCAGAGGGGTTGGCGGGGGGAGGCCCTCAGGAGTGACGTGGGGCACGTGGTCCTACCCTCGAGTGACCACGGGATCTCACTTGGAGGTGCAGTAGGAGAGCTTCACCCCATGCAGGCTGTGCCGGCGCAGCCTTCGGGAGCGTCCTCCTCACGTGGCCTGCTGTTAGTTTAAGGGGAATGTTTCGCTAGCGACAGGTTTTGCTCCTTAAGAAACACTTCAGATATTATTACTTTACACAAATTCCTGGTCGGGGAAAAACAGAGCTTAAAACCAGCCAGAGCTGTTAAAATTTATGGCGCCAAAATATATTCTGTCAAAATATTTGTGCCATAAACTAGCGTCATTAACTGTCCCCTCCTGCTGCTGCTGGGGAAGGAGGGAGAGGGCTCAGAGATGCCTGATGAGTAAATTCCTTCATTTATCGCCATTTGATGGCCTGGCACCGCCACAGAAAGAGGCTTTAGAGTTTGGATGAACGTAGATCCGAAGGCATGGCTGTTGTGGGCTGTTGTGTCGGGGACAGCCAGCCAGAGGCACCTACCACCCAGCCCGTGTGCCAGCACATGTTGTGAGCCTCAAATTATTCTTTGGGGTTCTGCAAGCAGGTTCTGCTGCCCTCGAACGGGAGCGGAAAAGCACCTCGGATTTTCAGGGGGAAATAGGAGGTTTGTAGCCGATACTCTCGTGGAGCAGCAGCACTCGCCCCTTCTCCACTAGCCCCGGCCAGCACCAGAAGCAGCGAGAGGGCAGCAGCGGCCCTGGGCTCTCTGCACATGGGAGGCAGCACCCCTGAGCCCCTTGGCTCTCGTGCTGTTAAGATCAAGCGAGCTGAAACCGGGGCTGCGGCGGCCCCTTTGCAGACAGCACGCAGGCTTGCACGGAAAGGAGTCGCTGCGTTTCCTGGAATTCCTGCCTGCTGTCTTATCACTTATCTGGTAATTACCAGTGTTTTTAGATGAAAAGCAGCAGGGGGACAGGAGTGCATCCCACACGTGATTTAGGGCACGGGATTGTAGTGCCACCTTTTATTATTGCACAGAACTTGCACAGAGTCTAATGCAGCAGTTGTTCGTATTTGCATTTGCTTGACTGCGAATGCCTGGAAAGAAGGCATCTATGAGCATATTTACCTTGGCAAAGGCAGTCCGGTCCGTACAATGCATCTTTAGTTTTTTTTAATAAGTTGAAAAACAGCCTGGAAATGACGATGGCTGGAGACCACGGGGAACGACTTCACGGGGCAAGAACCGGCAGCTGGGGGCGGCTGCTGTCGCTACCCAGGAGGTGCTGGTGCAGGGCTGGGTTTTCCAATCTGAAGTTGCAAGCTTGCCTTCAAAATGAGACAAATGCACATTCTGAATCCTATCAAGAACGTTTTTCTTTGCCTTGCCGGGGGGCTGCTGTTTTTCCTACTTTTCTCTGTAACTGTAAAGGCTGGAAAATGAAAAAACATGCAAGTTGAGATTCTGGTAAATTCACAGGTCTCCCAGGACTGTGGCTTTACAAATAGCTTCAAATATGAGGATGCGATTATAGGAGTTGGCAATAGCGAGATTTTTATGTCCAAATGTTTGTGCAAGCGCAAGCCCAGATTTTCATTTGTCTGAAAACTATATGGTGTGATAAGGCCTGAAAAACAGGGCCAAGGAAAAGCAGCCGGCAGGTTCGAGGACAGGGTGAAAGCCTGTAAAAACGTGTTCCATTAAGGAAAGGAAAGTAGGGTCCTCCACGGCGCGGGGAGCGGGGGAGACGTGTGCGAGGGACGTGGGAGGGATTTCCTTGCAGCGGGATACGTGATGAATGCTGGTGAGATGTGAAACAAATCTCTCTTTCCATCCCGGATGGGCAGCGATGCCCGGACATGGGGCTCTAGGGAAGTTTGTCCATGTTTGTTAAACGAAAGAACAAAATTTGCTCTTTTTTTAAGTGAAATGAAATCCCACCGGTTTGCAAGGCTGAGATCCCATTTGGATTTCCCACCGCTGGGAGATGTCCAGCAGGGGTTCTCCGGCGAGGAACGTGGCTGAGTGGTAGGGCTCCCGACTATGGAGCCGAGCCCGGCAATGGACCGGGCTGGAGCAGGGGACCGGGCCAAGCAGCGACGTTGCAGAACGGGACACGAGCCTCCCTGCAGGTCGCAACGCGCCTGCGTCTCCTGAGGGGAGGTGACAGCAGGGACAAGGTGTGCGCGGGGTGTCCCTGCTGGAGCAGGGGGTCGGACTAGACGGTCTCTAGAGGTGCCTTCCAACCTCAACCCTTCCGTGATTCTGTGAGGGGAAATCCTGACCCTCGCGAAGGTAAATGAGCCCAAACTGGCAGATTGGGAAAGCAGATGCAGGTGGGGATTTTGGTGTTACTGATCGGCAAGGCCGAGCCCTTTCTTTGCTCAGAAAGGTGGATGATGGGTTTTGCAGGCAGGGTTTGACGGTCCCCGGGCAGCAGATGTGTCGGTAGTTAGTGATCACTTGTTACTTTTCGGCACCGTAATAGGAGCAGGGCCAGCACTTGTGTTGTGAAACCTAAAACGCTGCGAATTAAGTGTCGCCAACGTGAGAACGAGGTCAGGTGCTTTCGGGTCAGGAAAATCATGGGGCACCTGGATTCGGCTCTGCAGGAGCACGGGGCAGGCCTGAGCTTGCAGGTGGTTTTGAAGAGTTTCTGTTTTCAGCAATTCCTACAAGTCTGGGTTTTAGCTGGGGGGCCGCCTGGCCTTGCAGAGTGCTGCAAGGGCTGTGCTTGGGGGGCAGCATCACCTCACCATGGCCACACGCAGGGCCTTGAGGGCCCCTGTGCAGCCCCTGAAACCAGGGATAAAACCCACAGACCGAGTGTGGGCATGTGCCCATCTGGGGCAAGACAGCTCCCAAGAGGCTTCTCCTGGGACCGGGACGTTGTTGCACCGGGTGAGCATCGCGTGGGGTGTTGGGCTTGAGATGGACTCGAATCACCCCGGCTAGCTCTGGCTGCAGGCTCAGCTCGCGTCCCTTTCTGAAGAGACGTCGTGGTACCCGCCAGCCTGTTGTGCTTTCTGAGAGGACATTTGAGATAAGAGCATTCCCAAAACTATTTGTGTCCCAGCCGAAGGGGTTGGAGTGGGAGCAGACTGCATTTTATCTGCTGGGAAAGGAGGAAAATTAGTTTTGTGGAGGGACGGGGTGCGAGGGGATGGTCCGTAACCCACGTGGCTGCCATACCGCTTGTGCCAACTGCGAGCTGGGCCTCACCGACCCTCTTGGCCTTCCTCCTCTTAAAGTGTCACCAGGTACAGCTCCAGGGTTGAACAGCTCCTTGTCTGTGGGGCTGTGATGTGGCCGGTTTGGATGGACAAATAACCCTTCTGCAAATAACTTCATCTGTTCAAGGCGGTTACATGTCCAGATCACCGGTCAGGGGGATTTGATCATCTGATTCCAGCTTGGAAAGTTCAATCATGTGCAGGCTGCAAATGTGATTCTGCTTCGGTGACCAGACCTGCAGGCTGCTGGGGCAGGCAGGATCTGGCCCTGCTCAGGCATCCAAAACGTATCTGCTGGCTTCAAATGAAATCTCATTTGGAACTTTTTTTTGAAATTTGGCCATCGTTAATCGTGCCTGCAATTAATGGCATGATGTAGGCTCCACGATGAGATGGTTTGGAGGCTGCTTGGCTTTGGAAAAGGTTGTGAGATGCCACTTGTAGGCAGGAGGTTTTGCCAGCCCCTTTTTTTAGGGTGAGCTCTAATGGGCACTTGGCTCCGGAGGGAACTAATGGTCACGCTGGCTGTTCAAACACAAACCTGGGAGATTATAGGTTGACATTGTGCCTTAAACAAAACTATATAATTCTGCAAAATTGAAATGAAATTTAATCAAGCAGCCAAACAAATGCACTAAGAGGCAGGGAAACATCAAGCCAGCGAAAAGCTGGTAGCAGCCACTCGCCGTCCTGCTGTTAGACTCTAATTGGTTACTTTAAAAAGCTGCCTCTTATTTATTTTCTTTTTCCAGTGCGATCTTGCAAAGCACAGCCCTCCTACTCCTCTTGGAAAAGCAGGAAGGCATATTCAGAGCGCTGATAAAAGGTAAACAAACCAGGAGACACAAAGTTTCTTGATATGCTCTAATTGAGCCCGTTTCCTTACTCGGGCTTTGAAAAGGAACAGCCATGAGGCATTCTCCAGAGAGCCAAGTGAACTGCTCTTATCTCAAAAAGGTCTCCTTAATGTCTCGCTCGTGGGGGCTCCAAGTCTGCTCCGGCCATTGCCTGGAAGTCTAAGAAAAGAAGTCTACTGGCCTCTGATAAAGCTCCCATTTTTAGGCCTTGGGAAGGATGGGGTTGTTGACAGTTCATTCCTGTGAAAATTCAGTGCGGTCCAGGCTCCTGATTGCAAATGGAAGGAATATATGGCAGCACTAATGCAAAAGGTATGTGATTAGATAGTCCCGTCTGCTATCTGCCCCAGCGCCCCGCCGATAGGCAGCTCTCGCTGGTGCTAAATGGGAGCCATCAGAATTGCCAGACTGACGCCAGGCCCCTCATCAACTGGGCTGCAGATAAGGGGAGAAAGCTGCAGTCTTCACGTAAAACAATGTTTCCCCAGTGGGTGAACTTGAGTATTCCTGGCTGCATCTTTCACAGACATCTCACGGAGCCAGGCGGAGGATAATATATAGTTTCATCCTGTAAGGAGTCCAGAAGTTCAGCGTAAGAGATCCTGTCGCAGCCGCACACTGTTATCTGCCCAGACTTGGGCTCTCTCTGGAGGCAGACTAGATGGGATGCCAGCAGGAGCAGCAATGCCCCCGGATGGAGGGGAGCCCCCAGGCTCCACGCAGCCCCTGCATTCCAGCGGGAGCTGGGGAAGGAGGCTGGAATGCGAGGGCAAACCTGGCCTGATAACGCGCTGCAGACCCCAAGCTCGCATTAGCAGCAGGAATGGGAAAACCAAGATCTGCTCAGGCTCCATGAGGTTGCATTGACAGGGTCCCCGTTTGCAGACTGGTGCTGAATCTGCCCTTGCAGGGAAGTCACCTCTGGTCACAAATGGCCTGAGCTCTGAGGGCCACTTTGGCCATAACAAAGATGGGTTTGTTGGGGACCACCCTGTCATGGTGCCATCTCCAGACTGCACGTTGCTCCAATGAATTCCCTGAACATTATGTACCAACATATGCTGAGTGAGTGCAGGGAACATTTCCTTGCTTGTTTGAGGTTTTGGGTATCCATGGTAAGGTTTGGTCCACAGATCGCTGCAGGTCGCGACAGATCCAAAGAGATGCTCTCCCAGGTGCATTCCAGCAATGCAACATCCAAGTCTTCGGGGATGTGAGCCACAGAAATCAACCCTCTCAACATCTCAGCCTCTCGGTAGCTCAACATAGAGGTCGTTTCTGGGTTTGGCTGCTGCTTGCATGCTGGAATGAGGGTCACAGGCTCTCGCTGCCTTTTAGCTAGGGCATTGAGTCAATGGAGATAGCTGCTCCTGGTGTCATAGGTGTCTCTGCAGAATTCCAGTGATCCGGTTTCTTCCACTTCCAGGAAGTTTCTTCCAGCACTAGCTTCACTGCTTCCTATTGCTATGCCGACAGCTCCATAGAATAATCCTTGCAGGAGCTTGTCCATGTGGCCCCTGGCAGGCAGACAGTGCACAAGGACCTCCGAAAACCTCCGAGGCCTCCAGTGTTGCAGTTAGGATCTCAGATACACTGGTTCCCATTGGACAGTCCATAAAACATTTTGAAGACACTTATATAACATGAAGCGCCGGCTGGGACGTGCTGAAAGCACTAGGTAGATCTGAATGTCAGACTTCATTTCCTCCTTAAACCTTATCTTTTTACACACCCTAGAGAAACCTTACAGCTTATTCATTCATTAAAACAGAAGGGAACTTTCTGCTAATCTTTTCCTGGTGACTCATGAGCTCTCGGAGCTGCCGTGGGAGGCGGGAGGGAGCCTGTGCACATGGACCCGGCTTCTCTGCGCTCCCTTGGTGCCCCAACAGGGATTTTGTGGCAGAGGGGGCTTCGGTGCTGGCTTCCCACCCCAGCACGTGCCAAGTGCCTGGGATGGTGCTCGCTGCTCACCGGGAATCAGGAGCAGGAGGTGCCAATGAGCAGGAGCTGAGCGACGGCCAGGCTGGATACGACAGACTCTCACTGCACGGAAGAGCCTCCTGCTGCAAATCCCAGCCCCGGGCACAGCAGCCGGGCCCGGAACGGCCGGTGCCACCGTCACTCAGCATCATTGCAGTGCCTTTCCTTGATGGTGTTCTGCCTTTCTCTTGCTGTGCTCTCTTCTTCCTCCGATGCTTTTTTAAAACGCCCCTTGATTTGTGTTGTATTTTCCATAGGGTAACCGTATGCCAGTAGTTCTGCAGTGAGATTGCCGTGAGGTTGCACATTGGGTTGCTTTCCTCCTTTCCTTTAGCTTTGTTGGTTTGACAGGCTCTGTGAAGCAGGAGATGGGTGTGAGCGGGGTCTGGAAATGCTCAGCCCGGGTGCAATGCATGGCTTGAGCTGAAGAAGATGGTCATCGTTTAGGGGCTTGATGGTGGTACCAGTTCTATCATCCCACCTCTTCCGAGGAATGTCTGGCTGGGTCTGCTGCATCCTCTCCTCTAAGCAGAGGAGAGCAGCCAAAAGAGTGTCCAAAAAGGGAAAATATAAAGTCTCCTTTTTGCAGGCCTGCTGGGAGGCCGTCTCTGCTGCTCGTCTGCCTGCGTGCTGCCAGATCGTGTTTGACAGAGCTGGGACTCTGCACGCGTCAGGCAGATTTTAGCAGCACCTTCTGAACCTCAGCCGTGGGTTTCCCCCCTGGAAACGCGTGGGGTGACCCTGTCCTGCTGGGGGAAGTGCTGTGCTCTGCCCCTGCCACCCTGGGCACCATGTCCGGGGTTGTGCAGGGCAGCGTGGGCCACTCCTCGATGGGAGCAGGTTGGAGAGCCAAGTGGAAACCCACAGCCCCAGTGATCCTGCGTGCTCAGGACCTGACCCTGCTGGCACCACAGCATCTCCTGGGAGATCTCTGCACTCCCAGTCCTGCTGATAATGCGATTACCGCTTCGAAAGCGGCAGGCGAAGGCAGCAATGCGACTGCTTGGAGCTGCGAGGGAGGCCTGTGCTAATGAAAGGCCATTAGGGGCCAGCTCACCCCGTTAATTGCCCAGGTAGCATCTCGCAATGTGCGCGGATGTGCCCGGACAAGTGGTTGCACGAACGAGAGAGGCAGCTCAGCGCATACCTGGGCGCACCGCGGGGCCGGTGTGCAGGACTCTCCACGACATCCATCGCTCTCGAATCCAGCCCTGGTTTATGACAAACCATTCATCACCCTTTCTTTTACTCACAGCGAGCAGATCGCAGCGCAAAGCGTTGGGCAATATCTGATAAAACCAGCGTGAGCAGAGGCTCTTGCGAAGAGACCGAAGCGCCTTGCTCTATTCGGGCCGTTTTATCTCTTTCTTTCGCTATCCCTCCTATTGGTTGCTTGGCGACCAGCATAATATTATTGCACACACGCATGTTATGCGAGGTATTACCTGCAGTCAGGATTTATTTATCATTTTCGCTTTGCAGATTCCAGCGCCGCGCTTTCGGCGGCCGCCCTGGCTGCTGCACGGCGCGGCTGCCGAGGAGGAGGTGGTTCCCAGCGCCGAGGGGGTGACTCACGCCCTGACCCACGCGGCAGGATTAGACGTTTCGCTCCTTAATGCCTAAATGGGAGGGCATTAAAGCAGCTCTGTGGTTTGGGGAGGATGGCAGCTCCGCCGCGTGCTTATTTTGGTGGCGAGGGAAAGGCTGGGTTGGACTGTAAATTGGGTCACCCCGTGTCATCCCGAAACGCGGAGCGGCGCCGGCTCCGCTGTGTCGCGGCGCGCGTTGCTTATTATGGTAGTGAAAATGCCTTTCTTCACGAGCGGCAGGAGTGACGAAGCTCCGGAGCCCTGCGTTGGGACTGGGGTTCTGGTCGCGATGGAAGCGCCGCCTCGAAATGCAGCTTTCTGTGCCGGTATTCCCGTGCTGCCCGTCGGTTCACTGGTGTCCAGCAGCCCTCTGAGGGACCGAGGGCAAAACGTGTTTCCCTTTGATCTCCCCTTCATCGCTGCCTGGGAGGGAACTCCAGCGGGATGAGGGACGTTAACAGCAGCTAATGTGGTGGTGCTGAAGCAAGTTCCTACAAACCATCCACATGAGGCTGGTGGAGGAGACAGAGCCCGGCGCTGCGGCGGGTTGGGGGACACCCACCTGGCCGCTGTGTGAACCGGGCTGCTGAAATATGGGTGCAACGTGTTTTGAGGGCCAAAAATACACGTGAATGGCCGTGGTGAATGCACCAGCCCGTGTTGTTGGGCAAATGATTGCTTTGTTTAAGAGCAGGGAAGAGAACAGAGACCACCGACTACCAAGTCATGGGGCTTCTTAATGCTGTGGAGAGCCAGTTATTGTACCCAGTGCAGCTCTTATGTTTTCGTGTTGGTGGAGGTGCCTGGAGGTGTTTAGGGATTTTGAATGGAAGAAATCTGTGAAAAAATGTCATTGAGGACGTTTAGGAGTTGGTGTCAGGAGACCAAGTCCCTTACTGTGGGTACAGGTCCCAGATTGCTCACACGTAGCTGAGCTTCCAAAATCCGGATGAGCACGGCAGACATGAGGAGAACAGGGATGAGACAGGGCCCCAGCCTTGGGGACTTCTGCAGGCCGGTGGACCCATGGCCAGTGATGGCCACTGCTGTGGGCAGTGGTGGCCCCAGCCTCTGGGAACAGCTCAAAGATACAATCTGCTGCTGCCCGCTCAGGCTGGACTCCCTGAGTTTAGAGATCTCTGTTTTATCCCTTCAAAGTTGCCCTTGTCCTTTATTAAAGTATCTCCCTTCGTACAGAAACAACCCCCAGTCTCTGACCATCATTGTCCTCTTTTGTAGATGTTCTAGTTCCACCTTATCTGTGCAGAGGGGAAGTGTCTGGAATTACACCAAGTTAGCAATGGTTTTGTATAGGCCCAGAGAAGCTCTCCCACGTGCACCTCTTCCTTGCTCCGTACTCCTGCCCTGCTCCTTCCAGCTCTGCTTTCGGTGGTGGGACTCCAGCAGCTGCGCGGTCCTCTCTGCAGCCCTGAAGCTTGTGCAGGAGCTGGGAGGCCCTGGAGGCCTCTCCGGCACAGGGAGGCTCCGTGGTGTGGAGTTTGCCTCCCCCGAGGTCGGCGTTCGGCTCGCGCCGTGCGGAGCGGGGAGGTTTATTAATAGCCCTGACGCGGAGCCTCGGCGACTCTGTGGAGGGGAGGTTTTCTGCACAAAACAAAACAGGAAAAGCCAACAATGCGCGAGGCCCCGGGCGTCGAGGAGCCGCGCCGCGGGGCTGCTCCGGCGGCCGCTTCAGCGCCTGCGCGTTGGTGGAGTTTGCAGAAAATCAGGGTAAAAATGGGCGGTTAGCAGCTTGCAGGATTCGAGGGAAAAGGTTGGTTCTAGTTCTGCGTAAAACACGTGGCGGGAAAATTTTTGGTTCGGTTGAATACGTGGTTGGAATCGCTTTCAAAACTCCGTAGTGCTTAAAACCAGAGTCACCTGTCATTTAGAAACGAGAGGATTCCAAAGCACGGCGTCCAAGCGTTTTGTTTTGGAAACTCCTCAGAAGCGTCTCCCGCTCCGTGTCGCAGGGCAGGGAGCAGCCCCGGCCGCTGCGCGCTGGCCGGCGGGTTTGGGATCTCCAGCTTGAGCCCACTCGTCTGGGTGGAGGAGCTCAGGAGCCATCGCGCTGGCGCCCGCGCCGGGCGGAGCTGCCTCCGCGCAGCGGGTGGGTTGCGAGGCCAGTCACCTTCTGCCCAGGGCTCCGCAGCTTGTTCTGCTCCCTCGGATGCCACGAGGTTCCTGCGTGTTAAGCACCGCCGGCGCGCTTGGGCACAGATTCCTCGCTAAGCGTTCATGTGTTTTATGGAGCTAGGAAGACTTAAAGTGCAAGAAAAAAAAGTGGTTTTAATGATCCAGAAAGCTGCTTTTGCTGAAGCTTCCTCATGGGTGAAGGGTCTCGGAGGACTTGGGGTCGCTCTGAGCTTGCTGAGCCAGGCCTCGTCCCCTCGGGCCAGCTGCAGGACGCGCTGCGGGGATCCAGCGCGGCGCCGCGTGCCGACGGGGGGTCACAACCTTCTGCACAGCCCCTCTCACCCGGGCGGCTTCGCCCTCGCTCAGGGAAAGCAGACACAGGTAGTGGCTGGTGCTGGGAGGCGTCACATCCGCAGTGGGGACTCCGAGTAAATAGCTGAGGGCAAAGCCCTTATGGAGGGTGGGAAAGTCATTCACAGGTCTGCACGAAACACAAAACACGTCCTCAGCTGTTTGTTAAGACCCAAATCTGCGTGGCAATTCCCACGTCCTGGCGAAACAGATTGTGCAGAAGAGGGAACGCAACTGCAAGCCCCATGAGCAATATACCCAAGTCCTCGGCCGTAAATCAGCCCTGAGCTCCTGCCCGCTCTCCCCACCAAGACTCAGAGGCCTATTTTGGAAAAGGAGAATTGATTTTGGGAGCTCTTGAAGAGGAGGCTCCCGCAGGCTCCTTCAAACCTCCTCCCGGTGTTGCCCGGCCCCTGTGTGCTTTCTGAGCTTTCTCACAGCCTGGAGGCCTGGTGGGTTTGTGCATTGAGGAGCAGAAGGGCCACGCTCGGACACCCGGCGACGTCACGGCCCGAGTGCGGAGGGGGCGGCTGGACGCGGCTCTCGGTGGTGCTGGTGACGCTGGTGGCTCCGGGCTGCTTGGCCGTGGCATAGGCAGCCCCTTCCCACCACAGCCCGGGGGCTGTGCCGGGCCAGGACCGGGCTTCAAAGGCTGCCCATTGCCCTGTGATTTGAGTCTCGGACAGGGTGTGGGAAGGAGCTGGCCTGCATCACGTCTCCGAGCGGCTTCGCAAATCCCCACGCAGGAATCCGGGCGCTCCAGCGGCCCCGTGGTGGATGGCGCTGCTCTCTGCAACGCGCTCGCTGCCTTTCCCTCCAAAGCGGGTCCTTCACCGCCCACCTGGGTCCTGTCGCCCCTGAGATCCCGGGATTGCGAGGCAGGATTCGGCCCCAGAGCAAACGCCTTTTGGTACCAAACCCCATTTCCAGCCACCCCAGATGCAGGAGCTTCATGTAGAAAGCTGGGATGCGGAACAGCTCTATGGAATGTATTTATCTGCAAACAACAGCGTGTCTGCATGGAAAAAGCAGAGCCCTGAACCAATCATGTGGTTGTTATTAATGTTTTCCAAAACATCCAGAGGCACCTTTTATGCTAAGTGCAGAGGGCCAGCACGGTCCTGCTCGAGGGCCTTGATGTGCATCTCTGCACCTCAAACCGTTCCAGCTTCCAGCCTGGTACTGAGTAGGAATTGCTGATCCCAGACCCACAGTCATGCGGCTGGATTTCAGAGCAGGCCGCCCCTCTGAGCTCCCTTCCCTTTCCCATCGGAACGGAGCGGAGCGTGGCGGGCCTGGCACCCTGCAAGCCCCGTGGCTTGCTGCTCTTCCCGCAGAAGCCGCGGGATGCTTCCCACGGAGCCGGCGCCGGGCGCGCTTGTGCCAAAGGCAGAAAGCGAGCAGAGCAGCGGGAGGAGCAGGGATCCTGGCCGCACCGCGAGCGGAGGCAGAACGGGACGACTCGCTTTGTGTTCCCTTTCCCGCAGCCCCCGAATCCCGAGATCCGCCGCTCGCCACGGAGCGGCGCTTGCCATTTTTGGTGCGAGCTGGGACTTAAAATAGACGGTCCTGGGCGAGGAAGAGCCGCTGTTGACAGAGCGCAGGGAACGTTCTCGCCGTGTTCCTTCGCGGGGCCCTATCTGCGTCCTGGATCTCCGCGCCGCTTCCTGCCGGGCTCCCGGGCCCCGCTTCCCGCGCATTGTTCGCGGCGCGTTTGGAAGTGACCTCGGGTGCTCCGCGGCGAGCGGCGACCCGCGCGCGCCGTGACGAACCCGGCCCGGCCCCGGCCCTTGGACGTGTCCCATTGACTAAATAAATGACGGGTCCTGACATGTGAATAGAAACAAGAAGAGCCTGGCGAGCTGAACCTTAACTGTTTGCAGCGGCGAGGTGCTTCCCGGAGGGATTTACGCCTCTCCTGAGGGAGCCAAGCCCGGATCTTAGGCCCTCCTGTGTATTTTGCCAGCCTCGTTGCAGCCCCCATTGCAGCTGAGCGAGAGCAGAGCCCGAGAAGAGTCTGCGCAGGAGCCGCGTGGGGCATTCGCAGGGGCCCTGCCCTGGGAATCCAGCAATAGTTTCACCAATTAGAATAAGATTAGCATTAATAAACTGCATTTGTACAATTTTGAGGGTTAGAAACATCAGAAAATATTCTTTTCAGTATGCTCAAAATATATTTTACGTGCTGTAATTGCCATAATTAAGAGGGCTGCTTAGCAGCTGTTAGCAGCCCGTGCACTGTCGGGCCGCCCGCGCTAGCTAAGGCTGAGGCGCGAGGTTCATCGAAATCCAGAAGAAGAAAATAACGATACGGGGAGTGGTTACGGCGCTGCGGTCCGGTGGCTTCTTGCTTTAACGTAAGCAACAAATAATTCCCTCTGGCTTGCAGCGTTTGTGGACTAGGCCATAAAAAAAGAGCCAAAAAAATGGGAAGAGGAGGAAACCTCGGCTGATAAAAGTGCCGCCCTTGCTGAGCGCCTGGGGGAGCAGGGGCTGCTCCGTGCCGGCTCCCGGGCTGCTGCCTGGTGGGTCCCGTCGGCCGCGGCGGCGGAGCCGGATGCCGGGCGGGGAGAGCGGGAGCCGGAGCGGAGGGTTTGGCGGCGGCGCCGGGTGCTCGGGGAGATGGCCCAGGAAAGATCGAGGAATGTAAATAAATGGTGGCGCTTTGGCCGCGGCTCCCGGAGGTGATAGGAGCGCCGCCAGTTTACGCCCTCCAGGGCTTGGCTGCGGGAGCCGTTTGGCACCAAAACACGGCTGGAAACAACAGGGTTCACCAGCACGGGCAGAGATACGGAGAGCCCGGGAGGCAACGGGGCTCCGGGGGAGAGGGCCGCCCGCCCCAAGGGCTCATCTACCCGGGGAGGCTGCTCCCGGGATCCAGGGAAGGGAGAGAAGCCGCTTCCCAGGAGCTCCCTGGCAGCCACCCAGGAAGGGCATCGCTGTCCATGGAGCAGCCCGGGCTGCCGGGTGGGGAGCCGACGTCCCCTGCGGCAGCAGGGCCGGGTCCCGGACACCCGCCGTCCTGCCACGACCCACCTCGGGTCCCTGCTTGCTTCTGAGCCACGTTAGGGGGGTTGTTTGATTGTTTTTTGTTTTTCCTAATTACCGGATGCTGGAGGAGCGCTGGTGCCGCCCCGACGCGCGGCCCTGTGGCCTCGTGTGTGTGTGAGGGTGGTTCTCCCTGCGGAAGCCCAGGACGGGGGTCAGCGCCTCTCCCATCCAGCCCCACTTTCCATTCTCACGTTCTGCAGCACCGGTGAGCCCGGGGCTCCTGCCACGGCCAGAGTCACCCAAATTCCGCTTCAACGGAAAAAAAAGGAGAAATAAATAAATGTAGTTTTGGTGCTAAGCAGCCATTGCCTCTGGCTCCCTTTGGTCCCCAGGCTGAGAAGGCGGGAGTCTCTTTTCCCAGCCATTCCCACATCCCCGTTCTGAGGTCAGAGGAATTTGGCCAAGGGCTGAGCGGTGCGTGTGGACCCACTAGCCCGGAGCAGCCCCGCGGCAGCCGCCCGCTCCGGCCGGGGGCTCTTCTCTCCTTCTCTCTCCGCTTGTGCTCCGGCTTCCCTGAGGTTCTGCAGCAGCTTCTTGCCGATGGGTCTTGCGGCTGCTGCCTCCTGAGTTGTTATTGGAGATGGCTACGGAATAACAGTGCTGCTCTTCAGGACGCTGCAGGAAATACTCATGGGAAATACTCATGGGGCAGGAGGCTGGGTGCCAGAGGGGCGGCCACGGGCGCTGCGGGCTCCGCTGTGCCGGTTCCGCCCAAGTGGCGGCACAGGGAATGGGAGGCTCCCCACGCTTTCCCAGGATGAAGAATTCCCATTTACCAGCCTGCCCTAGTTGGCTCTGGCCCTCCCCAGAAAGCACCGTCGTAAATAGAAGAGCAAACCATTGCACAAGCGGCCAGGTTGCCGTCTGTATCTGACCTTTGGCGGCTGGGCTCCGGTGGCGCAGGCGGGCGACGCTGCCCCTCGCAGCCCGGCCGTGCCCTCCGCCGTGTGGCCCCGCTCCAGCCGCAGGAATCCTCGCTTAATCCCGTCCCCTAGGGAGCTTCCAGGTTTGTGTTTGCAAAGCGCCTGGGTAAACAGGGAGAGGTGGAAAAAGCAAATAGCAAATGGGGGTTTGGCACCTCGGCCGGGGTGTTGGGGGGCGGCGGTGGCAGCGTGGGACCGGCATCCCTGCCAGCACAGACCCTGCAGGACACGGCACAAAGGCCAGGCCAAAACGCAGCAAAGGGCAGTCGGGGACCTGCTGTTACCTGCTGGGAAAAGACTCCAGCAGGGCGGGAAGGCCCCCCCGGCGCTGGGATAACCGCTGGGAAAAGGCACGGACTGCCGGGTGCTGGTTGTGGGCGCTGCGGGTTGCAGGTGTCTCCCCAGGGGGATGCGGTGGGTGGCGGCTCCCTTCCCCTTTGAGCGGAGCGTCCGTTGCTTGGGATCCCGCTCGGCTCCTGCGGTCCCGGCGGGATGACGAGGATGTCAGGGCCAGCCCTGGTGCTGGGGCAAGCGGAGAAGGGGAACGGAGGCCGAGGAAGCCGCTGTGGTGTCTGTGGGCCGGGGGAACCTCCCCTGCTCCTGCGCCCAGGGACATGCGGCGGGGAGCAACTGTCCCCAAGGCCACTAGGAGGTCCTAGCAGGACCAGGGCTCACGAGTCAACTTCCTCATTGTCCCCACGTACCCACCTCTTTTTTATTAGCCTGTAAGCTCAAGAGGACGTCGCAAGCAGCTCTCCGGGGGACCAGAACGACGCTACCAGCTTGGGCGGCAGGCGGGTCTTGCCCCAGATCGGAAGGTTCTTCCTGGAGCACCAGGGAGCCTCCCTGCCATGCTGGGGTGGCACTCAGGAGAGCGACGTCCTGCTGCCATCTATTGAGTATGGAAAACAGGGAGGGCAACGAGATCCTGCCACCCCTGGGAATTACAGGTTTGTTCTGCAGACAGGGAGACCCTCCCTGCCCGCGTGGGCTGGGAATGAGGCCACTAGTCCCTACAAATGGGCGACCTGGCCGTGGTGTTTGGTGGGTGGATAGCAACAGCAGTTGCTCGCAGTTGGCAACATGGATCCAGTCTGCTCACGTAAGGGGAAAAATGGAAAAGCAAGAGGTGGTTTAGGGTCAGGGTACGTGCAGATGCATCCAAGGGCATTCTTCTGCACTAAGCCAGGCTGCAGCCCTGCCCAGAGACAGCACCACGAGCAGAGCCAGGACGGCCGCCTTGTCCCAGCAAACCTGTTCCAAGGGGGAGGAGGGTTTCCCTGTTTCCCCCCTGCACTTTCTCATCAGGTCCCTTCTGAGCACAGACTCCCTGTTTCCTTGGGCAAGCGTCTTCTCCTGGGATAAGCAGAGGCAGAGCCTCCTGTCTCCCGTGGGACTCTGTGACTTGGTGGGTCCTTCCAGCTATAAGTCCTCCAGGAGAATAAAAAGGGAATTTAATAGTAATTCAGTGCCTCCCTGGAGCATTATAGGAATAAGCACATTGAAGGTAGATTAACGGTGCTTTTGTATGACCAGGAAGAGGAGCACCAGGAGGTGGTGGGTAGCAGAGACCTTCGAGAGGCTTTCCTGGCTGCGATGTTTGCTGAGCGGCCTAGGAGGGCTCTGCAACGTCTTGCATCTTTTTGCATTTTGTTTTCCTTTCTTCCCAGCAGGAAAAGGAAAGGAAAAGAAGAGAGAGCAGGAAAAGCAAGGCAAAGCAGGCAGAGGAAGGCAAGAGTGAGGAGGAGAGGTAGGCCCAGCAAGGGACCTTGCCGCAGGTGGCATGGGTGTCCGTGCCGTCCCACCTGGAAACGCAGCCTTTGCAAGCACTGCTTCATGGAAAACAGTAGGTGGCTACAAAATTTAAATAAATAAATAAATAAAAATAAAAAAAAAAAACAGAGAGAGGAAAAAAGCTTCAACTTTGCCGAACTGGCATTTTCTGACACCAAAATAAACCCGACAAGCCGTGTTGCCCCCAAGGCCTCCGGAGCTCGCGCTCGCTGCCATCCGTCCCCGAGGCTGCAGCGCTGCGTGCCGAGATGTGACGGCAGAGCTGGAAACTCTGAGTCAGCTCGTCCCACCCACAGGAGATCCTCGTGGGAAGGGCCTCGAGGAGCCCGCGGACGCGGCGCGCTCCCCATCACCCGCGCGCGCTCAAACCGGGGCCGGCCGAGGGCACCGGGGGGCCGATTCCCACTCGGCTTCAGTGGCTCCCCAGGCTGCTCCATCCCCCGGGCAATCTGGGAGCGGGCTGCTCTGCTCGCTGCAGTTCCTGCAGCCTGGAAAGGGAAAAGCCCAGAGGTGCAGGGAGGAAATGCAGGCGCTGGACACTTGCATTTATATATATATGTATGTAATATAATATATATATACACATACTATTTTTATATATGCAATTTTTATATGTAGAAATATATACTAGATATATCTGAGTGATAATTATTACCTGGGATTTTTAGCTTCTACACCTTTGGCTCGAAACATTTGAAAACCCTGCAGATTAAAAAGAAAAGAAAAAAAAGCTGGAAAATGAGGAGATTACGTGTTCTTGTTGGAAGGGCATGGAGCAGGTCCCTGCCTGCAGGCTGGGCTGTGTGGGTGCCTCCGGGAGCCCCTCGGCGCTGCGCCCCGTGCCCGGCTTGCGCACGCCGCTGCTCCCGTGTCCTTGCGGCAGCCACCGGCCTCCCGGGCCCGGGAGCGCTTGGCTTTATATAGTACCTGGGAGATCGATGTCGGATAAGGCTGGCTGCGTGTCAGACGGCTCCCGTGCCAAGAGCCGCGGCCCCGGCTCGGAGCATCTCGTAGGAACGCGCGGAGGCCAAGAGAAACGGGGGGGGGAAGGCAGCGAAAGAGCCCACAGCTGTTAATTACTAAAAATCCTTTAATAACCAACATTATTATAAATTATACGTGCATTAGGACAAGTACAATTGAGTTCTCTGTTCTGCCTGCCCCGTGTTAGGGCATGAAACAAGGTCGTCTTGTTGGGGGAAAAGGCAGCGGAATGGAGGGTGCCCCGCGTGAAATGCGGAGTTCTCCCGGGTACGGACACACTCGGCACCGTCCCGGTCACTGCTGCGTGGGACAGCAGGGACAGCACGGCTCGGGTGGTGCACTGGGACACTGTCATCGGGGCCTCGTTTCCCAAAAGACACTGGAAATAAACACGCCCAAAAAAGCACATTTAGGGAGGGGAATCTGTGGGTCCTATTTGATAGGTCGGTCCATATGCAGGTAAAAACGCTGTGGGAATCTTCCGGGAGCAGCCCAGTGATGGGATCCGAGATGTGGGAAATCCTGCGCTCTGTTTCCAGGCCTGCAGGTGAATCTCTTCACAACCTTTCCCGTGACATTTATCTTGTCTTGTGTCTCTAATGCGAAAATAAATAAATAAATAAATAAATAAATAAATAAATAAATAAATAAATAAATAAATAAACAAACAAACAAACAAACAAATAAGTGATTAAGAGCATTTCGCTGCCTTGGCTAGACCTATGAGAGGAGAAGAAATGATGGTGGAGAAAGCGAGTCCCTGCAGGGCTCGTCCTGAGCCAGCGGGAGCCGGGTGCAGGTGGGTGCCACGGGGCTCCTCAGATAACCTGATGTGACATAAAAACGACAAAATTCTCACTGTCTATGAATCGATGCTTGAAGCGCTGCTTTTATTGCTGTGTTTTTTTCTTTCTCTCTCCCCTACCTGGTCATCTGCTGGACACAGACTGCCAGGAGCGGCTTTTTCCTCATTAGCACCATTTGCCGGCGACGCCAAGGCTGATCCGCAGACAGAGTTCGCCTCTGTTCTGCTCCGCTCTTATCGGCGGATTGCTCGTGGTTTATGTTAAGCCCTTGACCGTTTGCGAGGGGAAAACCTCCCGTTGCAGGGCAGAAAATAACAATAATAATAACAATCATCATAAAAAAACCCACGCTGGGGTTTTATTTTCCAGCCAGGTCGGCACTAAGGGACCTTTCCGGGTGTCTCCCCACGTGGGTTCCCCCCGCCCCCCGCGTCGGGGCGCGCGCGTCTTTCATTCACGGCCGCGGTGGGAAGGTGGGCGTGGCCCGCGGCGCCGAGGCGGGCCAATGGGCGGCGGCGCCTGGCGCGCGTCACGCGGCCGCGGGCCAATGGGGGCTCGCGGGGCCTGAACTTTTGCCACCCGGGACGAGGCGCTGGCGCGCGGGGGGAGTGTCCGCGCGGCGCGGCCCCGCGGGCGGCGCCGTTAACCCGCGGAGCGCCGCGCCGCCCTGACCCACTTTCCTTTGGGGTTCGGGGGGGCGCCACGCGGGCGGCATCCTGCGTGGCGGCCGCAAAAATGCCCTCCCCAAAATAAAGAGCAATGCAGGGACAGCGCTGCGGGGAGGGGGCAAAAGGCGCGATGCGCAACCCGAGCGGGGGTGCGCCCTGCGCGGCGCGGGGAGCGTCGCGCGTGGGGCGTCGCGGACGGGTGCGCGGCGCCTTTAAGAGTTCGGAAACTCGAGCCCTTGTTTGCGCAACAATCGGCGCGGCGCGGGGCCGCCAAAGTGTCTAGACTGGCACGTGACGGGCGGCGGCCAATGGGGGCGCGGCGCGCCGGGGGGCCCCGCGCGCGCGCGCGCCGCGCACACAAAAGGCGGCGCGGGCGCGCGGGCGCCGCGAGGCAGCGGCGCGGAGCGGGGAGGGAAGAGCCGGTCTGTCCGGGGCTCCCGCATGACGGATTTGCAGCAGCAGCAGCAGCAGCAGCAGCAGCAGCGCCTCCTCCTTGGATATTTACAATTTGCGGCCGCCACGCCGAGAAGCTGATTTTTCCTCTTTTATTACTATTATTATTTTTCTTTATTTTTGGTCCTCCCGCTGAGGGACCTCCGCGGAGCGCAGCCCGATGCGCGCCGCCTGAGGCGGGTCCGCTGCGCTCCCTTGGATGTGGCAAAGGAGCGCGGCCGCGCCGGGCGCCTCTCCCTCCCCGCGGAGCAGCCGGCGGGTTTCGGGCCGGGCGCGGGACCCCCCCGTCCCCCT